>OY744533.1:63561195-63581195 GCA_963556195.1 Sepiola atlantica | reverse complement strand
TCGTGCTTGCCTAAATCCATACTGATGGTCAGAAATAAGTTTAGCATTAACGAGGTGACAGACTATCGCTAGATTGATTAATAATTCAAAGATTTTAGCGAAAGCGGGAGTAGACTGATGGAGCGATAATTTCGAGGGTCAGAAATTCTTGAAGACTAGTACAACAGATGCAATTTTCCAGCTATCGGGGAAGCAAGATTCAGCAAGGTATTTGTTGTAGAGTTCGAAGAGGGCAGGGGCCAGTTCAGCAGAGCATTTCTTTATCACTGTTTGCTTGGTTCAGGAGCACAAATGAACGTTAATTCCAGCCAGAAATAACGTTTCTTCTATCAGTTTAAAGACTTCAAAAGTACTATCGAATTTTCAAATGTCACGATATCGTAAATAAGTCAGCCATTTTCGTAGTTTTTTAATAGTTAAGAAAAGAATGAATTACTTCTTAAGACTTCCAAATTTGAAAGGAATTTGGAAACATTTAACTCGTCAAATAGAAACTGACTTAATATGTTGTTTTATGAAGGAGTAACCATTTATCAAGGCCTAAATGCCACTCGAGGATAAGTGTTAATAAGTGTCAGGTGGACGGTGAGACAACACCGTGATGATTGGTAATGATAGTTGAAGTTTGACAGAATTTCATTATTTCGAAGGACGGCTTAACAAAAATTTGTTTACATTGGACTTGAAAACAACAACTTTGTAGTCAGCTGGGAAGCAGCTCCGCGATATTGTGTTCCATATACGGGTTGTTCTAAGAAAAAAACTTTGATCATGGAAGTTTCGTTTAGTTTTAGACAAAGAAACAGAAAAAGGTAAATTATTGACAGTGGTTGTAGCTAGACGAGTTTTTGTTGTAAATGTTGTACATGAAGAGGGGCATAGGTTGAAGCTCATTCGATAGATTAGAGAAAGACTAGACACGTCTCTTATGTGAGAAAGAGGTAATAGGGGGAGAAGAGGACATCGTCCACTAGATTTCGAAGTCTGTTTTGTACTCTGTCAAGGCAGAAAAGGATGCTTTAAGCAGCACCTCCCCAGATGTGGAGACAATACTTTATCTTAGGACGTATTTGACTCTTATATAGGTAGAGGATTGCGTCAGGAGTGAGATACCTTCTGGAGCGGTGGAATGATCCAACCATTTTTCCAGAGCAAATCCTCATGTATTAACAGACTGAAAGATTTGGAAGCTACTTTTACATGCATTGATTTTATAAATAGAGACTAAAACAACGTTTCTATTTCTCTTCCTCCCACAAGGTAAGATGTGACACAAGGTCGGGAAAGTGGGAATGAACCAGCGCTCGAGAATTTGAGCACTCCGGCTGTTTAGAAATTGCCTGGGCAGCCCCGTCGGCATTCCCCGGTAGGGGCGCCTCAGACAGTAAGCAATGAACTTACTCCTCTCCAAAGAGGGGAGGCGAAGCCTGGGAGGGTGGACCTCCTAGAACTGCACAGGACCGTCACCCCCCAATAGACCGGCGTAAATCCAGACCCAAAGGCCCGGACGATACCGGTTTATTAGGTTGGGGTAAAAACCCCGGGGTGAATCGAGACTAAAACAATGTTACCTTAAACAGATTAGTTATAGTTTTAGTATTGGTTTAAAATAAGACATTTTATTAGTTAACTAGTATTTGTTGTTACAGTCCTGAAATGTTATTGACGTTGGACATTTTCTCCATTTATATTATTTTTTTTTTATTTGTAATATATTTCAATTACTTCTTCATTATAAACCAGTTAAACAATCACACGATACGGAAATAATGAAATTTAACTTTCAGAATCCTATTTAAAAATAATAATTGGGTAAAAAGAGACGGCATGGTTTAAAAAAAAAAAAGGTCGAAAGTATTTATGGGATCTAAATTTCAACATTTTGCAAGACGTCCAAAAATAACAGTTTTTTTTATTTATTGAATTATATTTCTAAAAATGTAAATATCTCCTTAGAAGAGAAAATACAAAATGTGGGATGGGGGCAATAAACAAAAAAATATGTAATTCAAAAGATTCCCGGGCAACGCCGGATAAGGACAGCTAGTGTAGAATAAAGTATTTTTCTAGAAGTGTGGGAAATCACGAGATGGGAGAGTCGTGTTGTAAGAATGATAAGTGGTACTTAATTAAATTATATCGCAATAACGTATCGGGCACTGCAAGCCTGGCAATGGACACGAGTCGAGAAGGAGAGGCATACGCAATGAAAGAGTGAAAGAGAGGGTAATAAATATAGAGAGAGGGGGTTAGGGAGAGGGTGAGAGAGAGAGAGGTGGGATTGAGATAGAGAGAGAGAGAGGGGGGTAGAAATATCTATGCGTATATGTATGCATTCGTGACTAAATATATGTCCACGATGGCCCTCAAAGTTGACACACGCGCCAACACACAAACGAAAGAACCTACCCGTTAAAAGTATAAATCTCGACAGGTTCATAGATACATTAGTGTTATATTTTAAAATACCATTTTGCTAATTCAAGTGCGGAATATTGTAAAGATAGTTCTCGATGGAATGAACCAAATCGGCGTAAAAATATACTTTTAATTTAGAGGAATGTTCTCAAGAGCAGAAATGTTTTACTTACAATTAGGTCTAAACACTTATATTAATCTCATTCATTATATTTCAATTAAATTAATAAATCGGCTTACATTTTCTGGCTAAGTGCTCAATATCAGAGACAGAGAGCGTACGCATGCGCAAAAACACGCATACACACACACACACACACACATATATATATATATATATATATATATATATATATATATATATATATACACACAGAGATGGATAATAAAGTGATTAAATAGATAAAATTTGCATAATTTACAAGTTTATAAACTCATGAACTGTTGAAACAAGAAATGTAAATAAAAATTGACCTTTAAACCATGGTTTTTCAAAGATATTGAAATGTTTTTCCTTATAACCTTTAAAAAAATATTTTTTCATTTTTTGCATTTTCTAAATATTACCTCCAATAATTAATATTCAATTGTTATTGGAAAGTCCATCTGACGATAAGAGGGATATCTTTGAAAAACCATTGTTTGAAGGTAAAGTTTTATTTGTATTCCTTGCTTTAACACTTGATGAGTTAATAAACTTGAAAATTACGCAAATTTTATTTATCTTATCACCTCATTATTTGTATATAAATGCGCTATCCACTATATATAGTTTCACCGTATCTCGATAGGATCTAATATGAATTTTGATTTTTATATTATCCATTTATATATATATATATATATATATATATATATATATATATATATATATATATATATATATATATATATATACTAGTACATATATGCTCCCTCCGGTCGCATACTTTTGCTAGGCTGGGGGGATGAAATCATGATGAACGAATTACGTACACTTCATCCCAAAAGAGGATGTATTAACGAACATATACTACACTAATCCACAAAGGAGGGGTAATTTCTGGTAGGATGGTATTATGACAACAGTATGGGTACTAAATACCCCTTCCAAAATAGAGGAGCTAATACCTGCGAGGCTCTCCCCATGAAAGTAGAAGATAATGCCTGCGGTTATAGTATCATTGCAACAGAAAAGATAATATCCTACCACCCCCCTCCGAGAGTAAATGTGGTATAGTGGTGACTGAGATGATTCTAGTTAATAGTAAGATTTTTATAATTGTTGACCAAGGATGGCCAATGACCCCCCTTTTCCCACACAATATATCGCCTTGTGCCTAATTCGTTCGTACTTTAAATTTTTATATTTTGCGCATATAAATAATTCAAAGTGTAGTATCTGTTCCCTGCATCTCATTTAATCTTCATTTACTGATTAACTCATGAACGGCGGCACCGGGGGGGGGGGCAGGGGGGACTCACCCCCCAACCAATTTTGGACTTGGCCACCCCCACTTTACGGTCATCAATAATGAAGTTATACAGGGTGGGCCAAAATAAGGGTCCTATCTTTGAATTTGAATAACTTGAATTTGAATAACTTCCACAAAATAAAAGTTAAACTCACCAAACTTTATGTGTGTGTAGACTGACCCTTCCGAGATTTTTTGAAATAAACAAAACAAATTTTAGCCGAAAAACACTTCTTAAAACTTACAAAAACTAAAGTATTGTTTTTTACACTGTTTTGAGTTTTTTAAGCAAAAATAATGTTTTCTAAATGAGGGTACGTTCCTTAGGGCTAATACGGCTCATGCTTGCTTCGGAAGGGGTCCTTTACTTATTCTAAAAAAAAAATTTTTTTAAATCAATAAATAAAAAAGTTATGAATTTTTAAAAATAGGACCCTTATTTTTGCCCACCCTCCCTCCCCCCACTTTTTAGGAGAGCCCCCCCCCCCAACACACACACACAATTTTATAAATGTCCCGCCGGTCCTGTAACTATTGACGAAACTATTGCTTCAAACAATAATAAAAAAAGACAATAACATAATACTGCGTCGTTAACAGAAAAGGGAGAGTGTTAAAGAGAGAGAGAAAGAGATAACCAAAGAGAGAGAGGGGGGGGAGAGAGAGAGAGAGGGGGGATGAGATGAGATTAGCTTGTTTTCTTAAGTAAAACTTATCTAGCGTTTTCTATTTAAACTTTACTTTAGCAAGATGTAACTCGCGTATTTGTTTATTTTTGTTGTTTTTTGTGGTTGGTGGGTTTTTATTTGGCGTGGGGGGGGGGGGCTATAAGTTTCACTTCAATTAGTTGTGTTCAGTTTGTACAGTAAGATGTACCTCGCGTGTGACAACAGCAGGAAATTAATTGTTATTGATAAAAATAAATTAGTATCCACTCGGGCAATACCGGGTAACACGAAACGTTAACATTTTGGTAATTTCGAAACATTTATTACCCTTCTAAATGTGACCTAAAGAAAAGAAAAGAGAGAAGAAACACATTTGTCTTTTCACTGGCAATTTATAAAAAGCAAGTCGGTCGCTTTTTCTTGAGAGCGACTGATGTTTGAAAATATTTGAACGACGTTAGAAAACGTTTGAACAAAAATGCTAAATATTTGTCCAGAAAATAAAACAATATTTCGAAACAGAATATTTGTTATATTAAATTTTTTAAAAATATTGACTTAAAAAACAATACCAAATAATAGTTAATTAATGAAATTAACTTTTACATAACCAATATGCAAATTAGTTAATCTTGCGAAACTTATATCACATTTATATTAACGGTATATAACAAAGATGGTGCCGGCATTGAATAAGTTGAATTACTTGGAAATAATCCGTTTTGACTTCACCGTTTGTGCGAGAAATTAACCCAGCTTTCGCATTTATTCATTTATATTTATAAATATATATATATATATATATATACCATGAAAAATGCCAGTATACTGAAATCATATGCCCTTAATAGGGTTAAAATGAACATTCATATACACTAAATGTACAAAAGCAAGGAAATTCCTAAATTTTTACACTTTTATTGTCATTAAGGGTATGCGAGCACAACAGGGCTATGTATTTTACTGGTAGGAATCTTTCTTCAGCGCACCTCACACACTTCATCCACTCATGCATAGAGATTTATACTGTAGTGATGTGATAATGAAATGGATTGGTTGATATGTAGAATTTCCTTGCTTTTGTACATTTAGTGTATATGAATTTTCATCTTAACCCTATTAAGGGCATATGATTTCAGTATACTGGCATTTTTTATGGAATGTCACTACTTTTGTAAAGGCTATGCCTCAATACAATGGTCATTTTAAAGGTTTTTTGGAATTTTCTGGAAAACTAAGGTATATGGTAAACTGAAATTACAATGCCATCAACTAGACCCTAAAACCTCTATCTCTGCCAAAAGTCAGCTGAATCCATCAAATAGTTGATGAGATACACGGTGGCACATACGTACGTATGTACACACGGATAACATGATTTCATGATTAAACTTTCTGGATCTCTGGGTTGCTTTGACTAATGATGCTGAAATTCTACACACTTATAGAACCTATCAAATAAAAATGTTGTGCAAAGTTTTAACTAATTTGGTTTATTGGATTTTGAGTTATGATTGATTAAATAAATGAGATTTCCAGCATAGGCCATTCATAGAGTCAAATAAGGGATAGAGCGCTCTCGCGCCTCCCTTGATTTATAATATATACATAAATTACTGGAAGAATACCCGTCACAGCATGGATAAAATTAATTCTCGAACGGAACAGTTTTGCACCACTTTTATGTCACCTTACGAAGAAAACAACCAATATATAATGATACTAAACCTCATGTATCGAATCCTTATTCTAATTTTGATCAAAATTCATCGCATGAAAATGTGTAAAATTAAATTTAAATTTCTTTTAAACCCTAAGCTTTAAAAGAAATTTAAATCTAGTGAATCTTGCTTAATTGGTGTCCAATGACTATTTAATGCAAATCTGAAATATTTGAATTTCCAAATGGGATGGTGTGCCTATATCATTCCCCCTAAAATCCCTTAAATATACTCCAAGAAACTGAAATTTGGTAATATTTATTGATTAATGTCTAATATATATTGGTAAAATGTCACAAAATCAATAGGTATCTGAATTTTCATGAAGGATCCCATCTCCCTTTACCCCCTTTGCATAAAACTAAATTAAACTACATATATCATACATTACCACCCTGTACGCATGGCAGTCGTGTTTCATCTTTGATGTTTGATCGTTTCCTCTCTCATATAATGTTTATCCAACGACTCTTGAAAATAGTTTTTAGTGTCACGTGAGAAAGAGCGACTCTCTTTTTTCAACATTCGTACACACCATAAACACTTATGTAAATAAGATAGCAACATAATAGGTATGTTACGGTTTATGAGTTTTCGAATGAAATCAAAGTGGGATATCTAGTGGTAGTTGCTTGTGGCCCAGTGCGTCAAGGGTACGTCTAGTATATATATATATATATATATATATATATATATATATATATATATATATATATATATATATTATTATTATTATTATTACTATTATTATTAAAAATAACCGACAATTTCTGTCTGGTTATTTTAGTATTGATCCCTTCAATTTTCCGGATTAAAATCTTAATCTTAATTAAATGCTTATAATACCTAATAAATATAGTTTCATATTTAAATTTTCCCGCCATAATTAATTATAAATCTCCCTCCAGGTCTTTACCTGTTTGTCATTATTCCACTGACGATGGACCCAGACGGGTCAGAAAGTACTCTGGACCAACACAGCAGTTTCATCAGCCAATTTTCTTCCGAGATTAAGATTTTAATCCGGAAAATTGAAGGGATCAATACTAAAATAACCAGACAAAAATTGTCGGTTACTTTTAATAATATATATATATATATATATATATATATATATACACGCAAATTGCACTTGAATTCATATAGGGGAAGAGCTAAAAATAAACATACAGATATAATGGATGCCCTGCATAATTATGAATAATTATGTACCCTTTTATGTACTAAAATATTTGAAGTACCCAAGGGTTATTGATTCTTAATATTAATGAATTATTTTAATTGAGAAACCAACAAATCGATTCTAAAAATAGGAACCCTTGGTTTCATGTCCTTTGCGCTACCACTCATCCAATCAAGAAACGCTCAGGTTTTATTATTATTAAGTAGCTGGATTCGCTCACTCGCTCGCTCGCTATCACTACGAAATGTAATTCCTATTCACTACTTGAAATCATTAATACGAAACTAATCCATAAGAAATTAAGACAAAACTAATCGATGAAAAGACAAAACTAATCGACACGAAAATGAGGATAAAATTCAAGGTATTAAATAAAAACATAAAAATCACCAAATAAGTTAAATAAAAAAAGTATTTTCCTTCAAAGTCATTCAAGCAAGTTAAATGTTATGTTTATTTTATTCCTTATTCCTTTTCCAACCGTGTAAATATTTTTTTTACTCTTCTTAAAGTGAATGAAATTTTCTAATAGCGATGACATATTTCGTTTTTAAAATGCATTGTTTACAATCGGACAACACCGAACGTAATCGTTTAGCGATTTTGAATATGGATATCAACGTTTTCTCAACATTTCATGGTTGACATTTTTTACCGAAATTCTATGTGTCTGATCTAACTTGTTCTTAAATCACGTGCCAACAAGTTTAGCTGACACCCGAAAAAACAAATATAATTGATGAAATAAAAAAAAATTCTGACAATTTTTGTATTTATTGTTTTGGAACAACAGTATGAATTAAAAGGTTACTAAAATATTAATTCATTTGCTAAATAAAATGAACACAGGCACAAACACTCTCTTCCGTTCTCTATTTTTCTGTCTCTGCCTCTCTCTGTCCCTCTCTGCCTATGTCTGTCTCTCTCTGTCTGTCTCGCTCACTGTCTCTCTCTGTGTCTCTCTGTCACTCTGTCTCTCTCCGTGTCTGTCTGTCTGTCTGTCTGTCTGTCTCTCTCTCTTTCTCTCTCTCTCTCTCTCTCTCTCTCTCTCTCTCTCTCTCTCTACCCGAACATATATTTAAGTTGAGTGGCGTTTCATTTTTATTTAATTTAAACGAAGGACGGGAATTTCTTTTTTATTCTTAATTGACATTTGAGCTCGCGTTTTACAGCTTCTCTTCGCGTTTCGCATCCTCCTCCATCCCTTCTGCTCAACTTTAATGTTACTGAAAGGGGCTTAATAATAATATTTACGAACAAATATTAAATTATATATATATATATATATATATATATATATATATATATATATATATATATATATATATATATATATATATATATAGGTCTGAAAGTACTTGGTAGCTAACTCTAAATTATGGCAAATTCATCAGCCAATTCCCCTCCGAAACTATGATCCTGATTCGGACTATTGAAAGGATCTACCAAAGGATATCTAGACATGAGTTGTCTCTTATATTCAACAGTACTTGCCTGCAATACACACACATTATATATATATATATATATATATATATATATATATATATATATATACATTCTTTAATAACTAATATAAGTTAGCTAAACATTGATCTGTAAAAAAACTTAGATCTAATATACGGAACGTTTATGTTTTTGTCTTTTAAGGGAAGTGGGGTCTGATCAACTTTGCTGGGAAGCCATGAAATAAAATACTGTTTTGTTTTAAAATTCCCGAAACAGTTTTTCATGGTAAACAACTGATGACCCCTTAAATAATGTTAAGACTAGTGTAAATTCTTGGAAGCAAACTAATATAGTAGCTACAAAAAATAATAGACTTACATGAGGGATTTTCTACTGAACGACTTGGGACTAAAATGTTTTTTTTTTCCGTATATAGTTTTAATGGTTGAGAAACTTCCGAGACTATATATATATATATATATATATATATATATATATATATATTAATTTTATACGTACATCAAAATAATCCATGGACACGTGTTTTTGGTTCACAGCCGTCATCAGCATGGCTAACTTAGGCAAGAATCGAGCGCTTGATTAAATTCTCTGTAGTCTTTAATGACGGCAATGCAATATTCCGCATAACGTTTTACCGCTTAGGAAGTGGGAATATATATATATATATATATATATATATATATATATATATATATATATATATATATATATCAGCATGGCTAACTTAGACAAAGAATCGAACCTTCGATATTGATGTCTATAGTCCAGCGTTTTTACCACTGAACCAATACGCTTGTCTAGAACTATGTACGATTTTTATCACCTAAATATTTAATATATTTTCATGTAATTATTTTTATTGGTGATTGCAGCGTTCTTTTTTTGCTGCTTATAATTATTTCGATTGTCTCACTTTCTAAGTAGTTAAGATGCAGAAAATTGCATTATTAGTTATCCTTAACTTAATAGGACGTATTTTTCGTTAATATATATATTTGTATTAATTTTATACGTATATAAAAGTAATCCATGGACACGTCATTAGCATGGCTAACTTAGACAAGGATCAAACTATCGATATTGATGTCTATAGTACAGTGTCTTTACCACCAGACCAAGACGCTTGTCTAGAAATATGTACGATTTTTATCACCTAAATATTTAATGTATAGGACGTATTTTTCGTTAATATATATATATATATATATATATATATATATATATATATATATATATATATATATATATAGTAAGATATGCCATATATATTTTCATTACTTATTACTTAGCTCTACTTACGTATCGAGCACTGTTGAAGTAAATACTGAAAACTGATACATAAAAAATGATATCTCCTTATGAAATTTTATGTGGATACATGAAATACTAATATATATATATATATATATATATATATATATATATATATATATATATATATATATATATATATATATATGGATATATATATATAATTAGGAAGTGAGATAATCGAAATAATAGTAAGCAAAAAAACAACGAACGTTGCAGTCACCAATAAAAATAATTACACACACACACACACACACACACATATATATATATATATATATATATATATATATATATATATATATATATAACCAAGATGAGAATAGTAGTGAGAATTATACAAATAGTACACATTATCAATTCTCATGCATGGAATATTGTTGCCACATCAAGGCTGGTATACAAATCACTAGGCCCTTCCCCTTTAGACAGGGTGCAAAAAGAGTTTTAAATTTGTCCCGCACTGTCACATCACCGCAGTGTTACATCTCTGTGTTTGTTTTCAAGCACTTGCACGGAATGTGCTCCGATGAACATACTGCACCTGTACCCCTTCTACGAAGATACCCCGATCCATTCGACCAGCAGCAAAATCCCACCACGTACGCGCCAACAAAGGGAAGGACAAATAGAATTATTAGAAATATGAACGGACCAAATGTGTAATTTCCGTCTAAATAATTTTTTTATTATTTTGCGTTTTTATCTTTTTCTAAAGAGTTAGAAAAGGGAGGAGATATAAACATGTTTTTTGATTATTGAAAAGCACGAGTGGATGTTTGTTGATACATTGTCATGTCACGTTCTTTGTTGTGACTTGAAACGGATCGCTTTTAACAATTCTGTCAGAAAGCTCACATTAACAACTTTTTTATTGTGCAATTGTCGAACGATGGTGTTGCTTACATGATGATATACGGCATAATTACATTGAAAAACAGGTTCTCGTTAGATAACCAAAGTTAAGTGTGTTGGAATTTATTAAAGCTCTCCTAACTGATTTTCTGTTGCCATGTCCCTTAAGGGTTTCACGGATTGGCTGTCACGTGAGCCAGTCTTTAAAAACCCTTGCACACTGCATCCCGGCCTCTTTTTCGACGACTCTACTCAAGTCAGCAACACATCGGCTGGTCTTCTTTGTGACAACAGCTCAAGACGGCAGTCACAGAGAATGACCTCCCGCCGTTACCAGAACTCTATACAGATAAGTTCACGCGAACCACGTTTTCGCAAACCCTCTCTCAAATTCACCAATGCCTAACTGAACTTTTAAAACTCTGTAAATATTCTATGACTCCATCTATCTCTTTCTTACTAAAATTGCTATGAAATTACATTCTTGTGGTTTGTGTTCCTTCTCTCAGACTGCCGTCCCATATCTCTCCTTTGATGATTTTATCTGCACATTGTTACCCTATTCTCACGTGGGAGAATTGAACTTTACTTTCAGGATTATTTTAATCCCAACACCTGGCCAGCACAAGATGGGTAAGCATTTCGTAATGCAAGGTGCTGTATGAAGAAGGACGTCGACATCTATCCGCAAAAAAAACTACACTCCTAAGATGTCTTTAACAAGTACTTCAGTATAACGTCACATATGCTGAACCAACGGAACCACCGCCTCCTAGGCCGAAGTCTTGTTCTCAATCATGTGCCGAAGCTCTCCGAAGAAAGTATACTATTGTTTGTTGTTGTTTATTTTTTTGCAGTCGGGTATCACCTTCATGCGCGGAGCAGCATTATCCCTGGTTAAACACGCATGAATACGATATTATACAAATATGATTTATATTATATAGAAATTATATCAGACTCCACTGTATCAAACAGAGAAAGCGAGATAGAGTGAGTGAGACAGTTATATAACTACTGACATGTACTCTATCACTCCATCACCACCCAATATCCCCAGCCGGAACACAACTGTCGCTGTGAAAATTACATAATTACCAATCTGGCTCGTCGCTTATTTCTCCATATCTTGAATATGAAAGCTAATTCCCTAATACAAAAAAAAACATCTACACTAACTTAAGTCTGCCACCAGACGCAAGGCAGGTGGATGTGTGTTGCTCCATCGCCATGTCTCGTTTTTTTGTTGGAGAATTTGAACACATCGCCTTTGACAATTCTGTTAAGGAAGGTCTCATTAACAACTATTTTTATCACACCCAACGCTACAAGTGGAATTGTTTAATGATAATGTTACTTACTTGATGATTCTTCTGTGTGATATCAACCGCTCGTCCGATGCTTTAACCGGACTCGATACTCGTCTGTCGAGGGCGACGTCGACAGCGACGGAGACGAGTTGTTGACTTACCTGTCCGCCATCTTTAATTCGAAGGGTTTTTTTTATCGATCACGTTGGAAAAAGGAAAACTCCCCGAAAACAAACCACAAGACGACACGCATAGATCCACACAGTTTATTGCTTTCTCCGGAAATGTCAATCTCTCAGAACCGTGGTCGGTTCAAAGTACCCCAAAGAGGGTAGGTGGACGCCCGCTAACGGTTTAGACACCAACCGCTGGCTGACCAACGTCCGACGCAGACGACATCTCCAACTAAACAGACTAAGCTGACCGGAAAACGGAAGTCACTTGACTCATGACGTCACCCTTTTCTTTTCACGGTGGCCGGTGGGGTGGGAAACTCGCGCCCTCTCTCTCATATTATTAGACCATTCGGCAGTTGGGAATCATCTTTGTGTGCGGATCAACATTGTCGATCAATTAACACGCATGATGGGAGGTGACGGTGGTTAAGTGGATATCGACACAGACTGAAGACCTGGGTGTTCCAAGTTTGAATCCAGTCGGTTCCACAGTACTACTTTCACTTAGGCATGTTGGCAACCTTCTCGTGGTCCTTCCCGTAAGTACCCGATGTCTTTCCAGAAAGATTTCTAACTAGAAAAAACATCGGGGAAACTAATGCCAACACCAGAATCATCTGATTCACACGAAAGAAGAAAGAACACGCATGATTACAGGACTGTGCAAATATGATTTCTATTATATTAAAATTACATTAGATTCCAGTGTGTCGAACAGAGAAGAAAAGCAAGATAGAGTGATGTAGACCGTAATGGCGGTGACCACATCGCTCATTGTTTCCACCCAGGACACAACTGCCGTTCGCCGTAAAAATGATATAATTACAAATCTGAGTCGTCGCTTCTCTCTCACTGTCTTGTATATAAAAACTAATTCCCTTATATAAAGAAAAACTTTTCAACCACTTAGCTGAAATCTGACACATCATCATCATCATCATCATCATCAGGGGTTTTACTGACTCCTTCCACCTTGTTTTATCCCTGGCTAGGCATGGCCAAATCGTACACAGATGGATGTCGAAGTTGTCTCTCTAGTCTTTTCCATTGCCTCTGAATTCATTATGTCGCTCTAAATGTCTACCTGTGGTCTGTTTTTTTAATTGACCTGCTCATCTATGTTTAGCCGTTTCCTGATGTCGTTTACTCCAGTTTGCTATCTGATCCAGGTGCTTTTTTTTTGCACATAGACTGATGCCGAGCATTCTGTGTTCCATTATGCGTTGTGCCACACTTAGTTTTTCTATTGTTGCGTTATTGAATGACCACGTTGCACTACCATATATCATAACAGGCATGATGTATTCCTTTAACACTTTCCGTTTAATCTACATAGTGGATGTTTTACTATTCATGATGTTGTCTACTTTAGAAAAGGCTATCTACCCAAGCGCAATTCGCCGTTTAATTTCAGGCATGATATCAGCGTCATTTCTCACCGTCTTCCCTAGGTCTGACACGAAACACAACTATAATTTTATAGAATAACTTTAATGGAGGTTTTGTGTGAATTTTATGTCAACTTGTTTAATTCGTTCAAATTTAGTTTATTTTTGGAATCGATTTTAAGAATTTTCATCATTGACATTCATGCATCAATCAATAATGTTTCTCATCGATCCGATTGATATTGAAAAACGTATAACAGTTATTTGTTATGTAAGGCCATCTGGAAAGTTTTTAGATGTTTTTTTTTCTCTCGAAAAGTCCAAATAAATCAAAGTTATTCACATTGCAATTAAGTGTACAGAAACAGTATCTTTTAGAATTTGTAATATCTCTGCAAATTTCTGAGTCGTGATTTTAGAGTTGGTTTCAAAAGATTGTCGCCCAACTCTGAATCTTTTCCAGATTGACTTGCTTCTTCTAACCAGAATTTGAATATTGAAAACCACCACCGAACCTTTGATTCGTCTATATTACATTCACAATATACTTCTCAAACGGTTTAACACGTTTCTGCCGCGTTCACATCCCGTTTTAAAGAAAGAAGAAAAGCTTTGCATATACAGAAAATACAAGCAATAGTCTGTTTTTAACAGATGATTCATCACTAGCTGATAAGGTTAAAAATGGTCAGTTGGACGATGATAGCCACCACGAAAGGATTGCAAACAATGGGTGGAATGGGCAGATGATTACTTAAGAGGAATTGATTATCCAAGAGGACGGCTCAACAGGTATTTGTTTACAGGACCAGCTGCCGTAGTTGGTTGGAAATCAGACTTGTGGTATCTGGTTCTAGAGATGAGATGTCATAGGAAATAAACTTTGCATTGAAGTTTCGTTTGGGGTTTGGTACAGAGTAAGTGAAAGGAATTTTTTCTGCGGTTGTACCTAGCTGAGTTCTTACTGTGTATGTTATACAGAGGCGAACTCAGTTGCCGCACCTACTATGGATATAACGACACAGTAGAGAGAGGCTAGCAACATCTATTCTATGTGAAAGAAGTTTTAGAGACCAGATTGCGAAGTCGATTTTGTACTCTGTCAAGACATGAAAGAATGCTCAGAGCGGCACCTCCCCATATATGACAGCAGTACTCAATCTTATGGGATATATGGTTCTTATACAGGTAGAGGATTGCGTCAGGAGTCCTAGGTAGTCAAAGCTATAAAAAAAATAGATCTACTGATTGTTGGTGTGATACGTAATCGGCAAGTTTGGAAACTGCAAGCGATGAAGACACAAATGTAATGATCACTTAGAAATCCCTGTATGAAAAATAAATTTAGCAGGTTATGAAATGTTTGCATTTGATTAAAATGAAATAGATTAAAACGTTGTTTGTTTTATTTTAATTTTACTTACATTTTCTGATTTTCTATTAGTTAAAAACACGGAATAGGAACTTTTTTCAGAGCACTCTTTGTTGCCTAGACAGAGTTTAAAATCGACCCCGAAATCAAGTAGAAGATGATCTCGTCTGTTTCTTCACAGCCCTTTCGCTCAGAAGAGACGTTGTTAGTCTCTATCTACTCAATATTTATTTCCATGGAAGGTGCTTAACTGAGCTCCAATTGCCGGTTCCTCTTCGTAAGACATTCACAGTGACAACTTGTTTTCTACCACACCGAAAATAAAACTTTTATTTCTGTGTTCCAAGCGCCAGGTGAAATTCCCACGAACGGGATTCTTCGCAATGCTGCTTTGCAAGGGCTTCACGTCTGTGGAACACATTACGACGGTACTGCTTGCCAACAAGATTACAACATAGTCGTCTTCAAATACAATGTCAATAGATTCTTGCGCTGAAGCATTCTATCTCATTAATCTTTATCCTCAAGTGGCTTTTTGCCCATTTAGTAAACAAAACGACTCTTCTTTCGAGTTTGATGAAATAGAGAGAATAATTTACTTCAACAATTTTTAAATGGTTATTTTCCCCTCGAATGTTTAATGTTAGATTGAGATTCTTTTATTTCCAGCCGGTAGCGACATTTCCCAATTTAAATTTGGACTTTTTACTTTAGGTGCATAATTCTAGTAGAGATCATACCTGACACAGTTTAGGTAGGTGTTCAGGTACTTGTTCGTCTTTTACCATAGTCCGTTTTTCTCAACGTTTTACTGACAATTTGTGTGTTCTTTTTTCGGTGTACATTTACCTATCAAGCTTCTAAAAAATTCCGGGGTTTTGGCAAATTTTTTTCAAATATTTTACATTTTAGGAGGGGGATCAGTTTCCAATGTAAATTTAACATAGACTGATCCCCCTTTTTTTGACCATCTCAATTTAAAAAAAAAATTTTTTTTCGGTGTACAATTACCTATCATGTCGATAGAGAATTCCGGGGTTTTTGGGGGAAAAAAAAAATTAGATTTTAAGACGGGGAAACAGTTTTCAATGTAAATTCAACGTAGACTGATCCCCCTCTTTTTGACCATCTCAATTTTTAAAAATTCTTCTTCTGCTTACAATTACCTATCATAGGTAAGTGTACACCGAAAAAAGAGACTATAGTAAAAGACGAACAAGACTGATCCCCCTCCTCAAAAAATTTCAAATATTTGAAAAATATTCCCCAAAACCCGGAATTCTCTTGCGACATGATAGGTAATTGTAAAGAGAAGAAGAATTTTTAAAAATTGAGATGGTCAAAAAGAGGGGGATCAGTCTACGTTGAATTTACATTGAAAAATTATCCCTCGTCTTAAAATCTACATTTTTTACATTTTTTCCCAAAACTCCGGAGTTCTCTATCGACATGATAGGTAATTGTAAGCAGAGAAGAATTTAAAAAAATTGAGATGGTCATAAAGAGGGGGATCACTCTACGTTGAATTTACATTGGAAACTGATCCCCCTCCTAAAATGTAAAATATTTGAAAGAAATTTCCAAAAACCTCGGAATTCTCTAGCAGCCTGATAGGTAAGTGTACACCGGAGAAAGACCAAAGAAATGGTCAGTAAAAAGTTGTGAAAAACGGACTATGGTAAAAGACGAACAAGTACCGGTGTTCATAGCAGTCGGGAATACGTCCTCGACAATCAGTTCGACAGTTCCTTATGTGCTCTTGGGCTGATGTATAGTCCTGTTCAGTCCCAGGAACTGCACGTTACCAGGCTTTACCTTTTATCTAAGAAGGGATTAGTTTATTTCTTATAGTCTGGTGCGACCTCCATTACTGGCGAATTCCGATAGGGCTTCTTATGCATGTTTGTAGGCCAGAGAGCACTTCACCTAGTGCACTGGCTTTTCAAACCCACCTTACTTTGTGTCTAACCTTCTACAAGGGAGGAAAATAAACATACTTCTAGGATAGAGAGAGAGAGTGAGTGAGAGAGAGAGAGAGAGAGAGAAAGAGAGAGACAGCCAGAAGCAGAAAGACATAGAGAGACAGACAGAGACAGAGACAGAGACAGACATACAGACATAAGACAGAAGACAGAAGACAGGCATACAGGCAGACAGAGTGAGAGACAGGGGACATAGTAAGAAAAGAGAGGTAGAGGTTACTGCCACTAGTCAAAGAAAACTAGCCGATCGAATTGGGCAAAACGTTGAACATTTCTGAAGAAAATATTTAATAGTGCGTTCGATCCTAAAAGGTTCCATTACTAAACTAAACTTTACTTCACTGTTGTGAGCGTGCAGAATTAATGCACCTGGATGATGTACAAAGACGTTCCATGCGGGATGAGTTGCAAAGGATTCCAGGTTCTCGTTTCACATATAAAACCAAAAACAGCGTCTTATGAAAACGAGATTGCAGTCAAAGAATAACAAGTGCCACCATTTACTTTTAACGATACCAGGTGGCATATTTGCTTCCGGTATGAAACAATTATTGGTCGCTACAAGCTCATTCTCGTCGTAGCAGCACGCAATCACATGCCCGCTGTGGTTTACATCAAACATAACTTACATGTATATACAATATGTATATCGCATTTTTATTGTTCATAAAACAGTCTGTCGTGCCACCTTATTCACAACTCAGCTCTCTTAACTATTGAACATTCAACATCTTAGCTCGTGTGGCAGAAACAGACAGTTTGATTCTTTCCGCGCATACCGTCATTTCAGCCGACCAATCAGATTTCATCAAAGCGTCGTATCAGCAGCAGCTGATTAGGCTGTATCAAAAACAAGTCTGTCTCTTCACTCAGTTGCATATGTTGTTGATTGAATTATGTAGTCAAATAGTCAAGTTTATAATAAACCTCGGCTAACTAAAATAAAGTGTACTTCATTACTAAAATATTATGAATCATTGGAATATTGAAACTTTTTTCAGAATTACTGTTTGATTCTGAAAACAATAAGATGATAGAAAAATGGAAAGTTGTAGAATGTCTTTTCGAAAATATCAAAACTTAGTGAAAAGTTGACTATTGATATGTTCCCTGATAATAATTGTTTGTTGAATAAGAGAGATGAAATATGATTTCATTGTAGGCACTTCAAACAATTCACCCTGGATAAGTATGGAAATAACCTAATAAATCTAACATAATTACCCTTAAATATACAATAAACATTAAGGCATATTTTGATAAGTACAATACAAATCTCATTAATAATTAATGTGTAGAAGGCTTTAAGTTAACTAATAAATTTGGAGGGGAAAATTTAAAGTTTTGTATTTCAATTAAACTAGAAATTAAAAGTTACTAATAAATTTTTAAAGCGGAGTAAATTTTAAGTAAATTAGTAAATTAGTTATAAAATGTGTTGGGTTTATCAGGGTTTGTAATTCAATTAATAATTAATAATTCAGTTATGATTTTATATACGTTCTTAATTACGAGAATGAAGAAAAGTAGGTGATTTCAAGTAGTCAATAATATTATACACACTCGAATAATTATAATATAGTTTAGAGGAAGGACTAAACCCCAATCGATAGTGATATGAAGATAAGATTGTTTAATTATTTCGAACCACAATCTTCAAATATGACTATCAAGTTCAGATATAATATAGTTGAATATACTGATCATAATTTTATGATGGCTTTTAAATTGTTTTATATATACATAAACTATATCCTAGTAATTTAACTCAAAATTAAGTTTTGAATTATTTTTCAAAATTAAATTAGGTAAGTTAAAACACACAACGTTATAGCGAGGAGGGGGGGAGACAGCCGGATATTTTTTAGACTGATCGACTTACTTTTTCTTGCCATGTGCTCTCTTAATTTTTCCCCTTCTTTTAACTTTCTGGGCAAATTTCCAAAACCCATCTTACCTTTTCGACAAAATCTTGAGAAGACGCATATGCGTTGAAACACGAATAAATAAGAGTCGACTGTCCCAACCAATGTTTATTTAATTATATATATGCATTTATATGATTTACAAAGTATTCTATATATTATGTATATATATTTTCATTTAAACAAATATTATTTGGCTATATATAATATATATGTATATATATATATATATATATATATATATATATATATATGAAGAAGAATGGAAAGGAATTAGAGAAGCAAAAGCCAAATCAAAATTCAATTCAATTGCTCAGAGCAAGGTATATTCCGCAAAAAGGCAATTTATTCAAGTTAAATTTTCCTTAAGCCAGGCTTTTCAAAGATCAAAATCTTATCATCAGAAGAAGTCGCTGGGATAGATAAGTTTTCCTCCTTATATATATATATATATATATATATATATATATATATATATATATATATATATATATATATATATAATAATAATAATAATAATAATAATAATAATATATATTTACTGGTTCCGTCCCGACCAGAAATCTCACTCTCTTTTCTTAGATTCGATCGAGTTTCTACTGAAATGTCCTTAAGTCCAGCTTATAATATACACAGCATTTTAAACTCAACTCCTAAACAACTATTTTCATCTCGGTATACGGAAGTATTTTAAAATGGCCACAGTTTTCAAAATTACATCCGAATTAGTGCTTTCCATCTAGGTTGAACTAAAACTCTTCCTATTG
>OY744533.1:63541195-63556195 GCA_963556195.1 Sepiola atlantica | reverse complement strand
AACATGGGAGGAGCGATGGGGTTTGCCGGGAGGTGGGGCGAGACGGCACCGGTACGCCTTATAGCTTCGGATCTGCTGACAAACGCAGGCAAAATATATTTAAATGTCACGTAAAACTGTAATAAAAAAATATCTAAATCTCACAATGAAACTGTTAATACACAGGAGAAACGAGTATATACATATATCATTTTTTTTACAATTTCATGTATATTAGCTTTCAATATTATAAAGTAATGTAATATATTGCGTATATATTTTTTTTTTCAGCATTTATTTCCACAGTGCTCAATACGTGAGTAGAGCTTAGTAGTTTTATGAAAATATACTTATTGCAAGTAAGCTACACATAAAAGTTTTTATTTCATTCCACAAGGAAATGATAAGGCATTTAGCTACGTATATATATATATAGAAAATATTGGACTGTTTCTTATATGTGTACCAGTGTTTTGGTTTGTGGATGCCATTGTGTTATTCCCCCTCCTATGCTGCTAACATATCAACAGGTGACTCTTTCTGTCAGTGGATGTTTCTCTACAACGAGCTTTTAAATGTTTTCTCTGATTTTCTGTAAAACGTGTTGCTAAAGGCGCTGATGAAGAGACGTTTTGGATTAGCTTTATTAATTTATAAAATAAAATAAAATAAAGTATTTCCAAACTGTTTTGGAAACGATCGTACGCCATACTGGACTTGATGTTCTAATTCTTGGAACAATTGTAATGTTTTAATTCATTTAATGTTTATATATATATATATATATATATATATATATATATATATATATATATATATATATATATATATATATATATATATATAATTAGCTTTTATGAATGGATATTTTTCATCCTAAGGAGTCATGTTCATTAACAATCATCAGTGTGACTTATATAACTGCACCAACGGTCTAACGATCTGAATCCCGGACCCGAGTAACTCTAATCAAACATTCTTAACCACTCGCCTATATATATATATATATATATATATATATATATATATATATATATATATATATGTGTGTGTGTGTGTGTGTGTGTGTGTTATATTACGCTTAATTCCAGTAACAAAGTTTCTTGTTTTTTTTTTCATTTTCTTTTTATATTCAAAAATGTCGGTGCATTTTGACGTACCGTTTCGTATATAGACAACAACCAAACATGTATGTGTGAATTAATGTCCTTTTATCAAAACTGCTCTCCAGAAATCCAAAGTTAGCTCCCAGAAATAATATATTGCAACGTTGCTTGTTTCTGATTTTTTTCTGTAGAAAAAAATCAGAAACAAGCAACTTACATTGAATCCAGTTCCCACGAGGAAAATATGGACGTTTCCGTCCTATTCAGGCAACCAGCTGTTTCATATATATATATATATATATATATATATATATATATATATATATATATATATATATATTTTAAATGCATTCAAATCAATTTTCAGAAAAAATGATTCGTGTAGGCAATATTCAGGCGCGATTCGAAACATTTATTTAAGGTTGCCACAAGGCTAATAGAACAACTAAGAAACAGGGATTATTCGTCCTATAGAAAACAGAACAATAGAATAGGAAATAGGAAGTACAATAAACCGAACCTTTGTTTGTTAGAAGCCCAACGATTGGCTAAGAGAACAACTAAGAAACAGGGATGAGTCATCCTATAGAAAACAGAACAATTGAATATGAAATAGGAAGTAAAATTAACCGAACCTTTATTTGTGAGAAGCCCAACGATTGGCTAAGAGAACAACAAAGAATCTAATTGGTTAACTAGCGAGATATGTATATAAAACACCCGGCAAAACATACTCCATGCAGTTACGCCTGACGCTTCCCTCTGGAATGACTGCAGACTATATATATATATATATATATATATATATATATATATATATATATATATATATATATATATATATATATATAGTACATGTATTATATTCGTTTTTGTATATGTTAATCCGTTGAAATTACAGTGTTTATAAAAACTGCTGAATAACTAGTAGAGCTGTTCTTTAGTATAAATCTTTATTTATGCCAACGTTATTAGTTACATATGTGCATACATGTTTCGGTTTTACTCTTCACAGAGAGTCAACTTCTTCAAACAAACAAACAAAAAGAAAGCGAAATGAGATTGAAAAACTTTGTTATTAAGTATATTTTTGGGAGGATGGGAGGAGTTTATAATTTCACCAGTCAAGCTTAGTATCGAATTACATTCTTTACTCGTTAACGCTTTCAATTCGTTTCTATCTTTTTTATTATTTTTATTACTTTTCCCATTCATTTTATAACTCTTGTTCCTTACTTTCTTTTTTATTACCTACTTAGCGGCTTAGTCGGATTCCTTACATCTCAATTTTACACACACAATCTTAATCTACATACATACATGTTATCGCATAAATATCTTATCATATATACACACAGATATATACCTAGATAACCATACATACATGTTGATATCACCATACTCGTATCTCTATATAAAATGCATAAACGTACCCATCTGCAGATACACAAGTATACACATACACATACATATATATATATATACGAAGTATTCAACAAACAAAAATTTGGACTCCCCGTGGGCAACCCCCTTAGCGGTGTATTAGCCTTCCTCTTTTTAGAATTCTTAGAATCCGGCCCTTTCAAATATAGACTACCCCCTAACATTGAATACTTTAGATACATAGATGATATTTTAATTTCCCTCCCCACAAACATACAAATCAATAATTTTAAAGATAGACTCAACACAGTAGAACCCTCCATAAAATTCACCCATGAGATTGAAATAAACGGCCCTATACCCTTCCTAGATACCCTCATAATTAAGTCCAACAACAAACTAGAATTTAAGGTACACCGCAAAAACACTCACAAAAATGACTACATACATTTCTACTCCCACCACCATAGCAAGATCAAAACAGGTATAATTATAGGCTTCTTCCTACGCACCCTTAGAATATGTAGCCCCCAACACATAGATGAAAAAATAAAGTACATTTTTAATTCCCTAAATACACTGCAATATCCCACACATTTTATATTAAATGCCAAGAAAAAAGCCTTCCAAATATTCTCCAGAAACACCACACAGAAAAATCAGACTTCTAACACCTCTCTCATAGACAGACCCCTTCTTTTACCCACGCATTCCAATAACACATCCATATGCAACACGCTTAACAAACTAGGCATTCCAACAGTACAAACCACATCTCAATCCATAAAACAAACATTAAACACATCCAGACATTTAAAAAAACACATCCCATGCCGGCTTATACACTGTCCCATGCAATGACTGCCATCAATTTTACGTGGGAGAAACACAACGCGAATTAAAGAAAAGATTGAATGAACACAAAAGGGACATAAAAAACAACAACCCTCTCAGTGCACTTTTCTCCCATGCACTAGAACATGGTCATGCCTTCAACTTTGAACAAGCCGAAATCACAAAATACATCCATAACAAATCTCGGCGAAGATAGTTGGAAACTGCACTCATCACCGGCCCCACCACCATCAAGCAACGAAATGGCTTCTTTAACCTATCACCCTTAATAAGCAAAATCATCCTTACTGAACAAAAACTCATGCCTGATCATAGATAACATTTATTTTTATCTCTGACTTTAATGACACTCTACCACTTACTCACACCCATCCTCTTTCTCCATGAATCTTTACTTTTTCTAACTCATTCCTTTTTCTGTCACATTTTTAACACAGCAAGCCGATGAAACTTTCTCATTTTCCAAATATTTCAAATATTTCATACCCTGTCACAACCAATCTCCCCTCTCCCCCTCACCCATTCCGCCTCTCAACCACTTCTTTCAACTCGCCTATACACATATATATATATATATATATATATATATATATATATATATATATATATATATGTGTGTGTGTGTGTGTGTGTGTGTGTGTGTGTATGTTATATTACGCTTAATTCCAGTAACAAAATTTTTTTTTTCATTTTCTTTTCATATTCAAAATGTCGGTGCATTTTGACGTACCGTTTCGTATATAGACAAAAAACAATCTTATTCTTAGATGTCTTTATTTATTGATTTGTTTGATCTGTTATTAAACAATATGTTGTTATTAAACAAATTAACGTTTTTCATTTTGACTATTATTCTGTATCCAATCTCTCTCTCTCTCTCTCTTTCTCTCTCTCTCACTCTAACGAAAAATGCGTCCTATGAAGTAAAAGGCGACATGTATCACTTAGGAAGTGAATTACAGAAAGACAAGCTAAACGCTACACTCAACAATAACAGTAAGGCGTCGTAGTCCAGTGGTATAACGCCAGACTATAGACATCAGTATCGAAGATTCGATCCTTGTGCAAGTTAGACGTGCTGATGACGACTAATAATCAGAAACGCGTGACCATAGATTACTTTTATGCACTTATTAAATTAATATATATATATATATATATATATATATATATATATATATATATATGTGTGTGTGTGTGTGTGTGTGTGTGTGTGTGTGTGTATATATATATATACATATATACGTTCTCTTCCCACTCCCTCCGCAGTTATTGTAACACATTTTCTACTTCTAATGATGTTATACTCCAACCGCCGCTTGCCACGGCCACCATCTATTTGTATCTCATATTTTGATATTTTACTCAAGCGGCCGCAGGTTCTGAGCCGGCTGCCGCCACCACCATCCATTTTAAATATTTTGTACTTGGGTGATGTTTTCTTCAGACAAATCATTCTGAAGAAGTCTTATAATAAAGACGAAACGTTGATGAATACATATATAATATTTTATGGTTTTCTTTTTTAAATTTATATATATATATATATATATATTTATTTATATATATATATATATATATATATATATATATATATATATATATATATATATATATATATATGTTTTTCTGACATATAAAGAGAGCTGCACAAACGTACCCCAACGACTGATGTAACATTGACATATCCGCATGGGCGTACATACATTGTAATCAGCTCTACCACCACCACCACCACCACCACCACTACCACCACTACCACATCACCTCTATCAGGTTATTGTATTTCCTGTTTGTTTTAGTCCTTTTTTAAACAAATTGATTCGCTAAATAAGACGCATCTTCGTATAATGTTACCAAAAGTTTGACAAGGGTCACTTTGGATGATAAAAAAAGCGATAAAAAAATAAAAAAAATAGAATCCGTTTTCAATTCCTCCATCTTGCCGTCGGTACTCACCCCCTCTGTACGTCCGAAACCTCCACCCCGTCCTCCGCGTTCCCTCCGAATTGTTTTGGCAACAGCTTGCCGGGGTACGCGACTTTTATTCTTATTATCCCATTGTTTCGACGACGACCAGCGAGTCGCTGTAGGTCAGAACTACTCGGACGAGCAAACGTGATTTACGCGTATAGGTCACACCCGACCCGCACAACCGGTTCATACCCGCGACCTTTCACGTTTTAGGCAGAAGGTAATCTTGAAAAATAAATAAAATATTCCATGTCGAACCATCACATCGTTTTGAATAGTTGATTTATATCGACATTTTTTTTCAATTTAACAAACACTAACCAAAAAGTTAGCAAAATGACGATTTTTAAGTCAGCACCTGCGGAGGGCCTATACACCATTACTTAAGCATCAACATCGTATTCCTCATTGTATCGTTCTTTAGTTTTATGGAAATCGCTCCAGACAAAGCATGAAGCCACTTGATGTAAGGCGCTAACAAGAACGAAATATGATTATCGCAAAGACAGGAGATGTCTATTGGGCTTAGTCTTGAAAAGAACAAGGTTATAGGTAGGAGGAAAACAGTCAACAGGAAGAGAGTTCCACAAGTCTGTAGTTCTTGCAAAGAAGCTACTGGGATAGGAAGCTGTACTATGATGAGGTATCAAAACAGCGAATTGATCTAGACCACTAGACCAACGATTCAAACGAGCTGGAACAAAAGAAGCAGGGAACAGATCAGATGATAATATTATTTATAGAAAAGACTGGGTTATTCCATTCGCCATCCAAAAGGTTCCTTATGCCCCCACAATTATTTGTATTATCGTGATTCTTTTCTGTGCTCTGGTAAATTCATTGTATTTGCTTAGATTTTCTGTTTCCTTGATTTTCACTCTGTGAAATGCTGAGATGGCGAAATCTACGATCTGACAATTTTTATTTCTTTCTTATTGAGCATCATGACATCCGGTCGCCTTACTTGGATGAGTTTGTCTGTTTGTACTTACATGTCCCAGAGGATCTTGTGCTTTTCGTTTTCTAGTACTAACTCAGGTTTGTGTCTGTAGCATTTATCTGTATGTTCAAAATGCAGTCGTTTGCATACTACTACTACTACTACTACTACTACTACTACTACTACTACTACTACTACTACTACTACTACTATTATTATTATTATTATTATTATTGCTGTTATTATTATTATTATTATTATTATCATTTATTCACTAGGAAATTTCAAACAAATTATTAACAGTGACTGCCTATTGGCAATAGTAAGTGATGTTCCATAGAGTCTAAGTCACAGCAAGCCTCCTAAGATGTTCAGCACTTTCCACCTATTTCGATAACCGTTGCAAATCATTTTGCGTTACTGCAACAGCCGTTCAGAATTGATTACTCGCCAGCTACGACCGTTAATCTTCACGAGAATATGGTGGCTAGAAGCTTTAAAAAATGTTCCAGTTATTTCCGCACCATTCCAATGTGGGCCTCGTTGATGTTCTCCCTTCTCTGTCTTACCGCCATCCTTGACCCTTCAGGAGGCAATTTATTCTAAGGAAATATGTTGTTTACCTCCAACTGTAATTTGTCGGTGCGGTCAGAAGTATGTTATTCAATCGCAACTACCGGAAGAAATCATTTCGAGTATCATCGAAACGCCAATTAAGGGCACCTTTGTGATCGCTCTGACCTCTACTCGGATGGTTACTCATTTTTATCCAAGGAAGATTATGAAACACCCGCTGGGGACTGTGTTTGGTATATGCGATAAATTTTAAGTCGTGATTACTGACAGAGGCCTACTATCTCTTAAGGTTTAGGCAGGTCTCTTTTTCGCGGAAGATCCCATGGTAGATACGAAACCACTTTCTTTTCTCACATTCATAAATGATACTGAAAATCGTCATAATTTGGGGGGGATTGCATTTTTGTATTCATCGTTTTCTTAACCCTAACCCTGATCCTAACGCCTTAACATGAGGTGTACTACTTTTCCGTTATAGTAACACGTCAGAGGTTTTCTTGTCTAACTGTCGATGCAACCCCCGTTCGAAGTTTATATAGAGATTTTCCATTAGAGTTAGGACCAGCGCTAGGCATCATGTGATGAACTGCGTAGCTTCCATTTTCGGATTGATCCTCGACTTGGCTCTGCTTCATTTTTGGATCAATGCGTATTCATCCACGGGGGTGGCCAAGTCAGTACCTTTATAGAGAAAGACCCGAGTTTTCGTGAGGTCACGTCCTCAACGTTCGGGCAGGTCTCGAAAGCGCCCGAGAGTTGACGAAACTATTAACCAATCAGGTGGCAGCAGGCATTAATTAGACACTGAGGTTGCAGCAAGCAGACGATCATTTTTGGCAGAAATTATTTTCTATGATCTGT
Source organism: Sepiola atlantica (assembly GCA_963556195.1). Lineage (NCBI taxonomy): Eukaryota > Metazoa > Mollusca > Cephalopoda > Sepiida > Sepiolidae > Sepiola > Sepiola atlantica. The sequence continues at coordinate 63,548,521 of OY744533.1, read as the reverse complement.
AGCGCGTTAAAAACAATGCATTTCTACGATCTGTGTCAGAGCGTTGAATCTCCCGAAGAACTCATTGAGTTCTGTCAGCAACGGTCACTTCTAGTGAGAGACTACCCCTAAACCCTAACCCTATACCCTTACACAGAAAATGTTAAAAAGAAAAAAACATCGAAAGAAAATGAAAAAAAAAAAAGAAATTGGTTAAAAACAGGTGTTTCGTTGTTTGTTAAATAAAACATATCATTTTTTGAAACTTTTCGTTGCACAAAGATAACATTTTATTTATAAACATTTGCTAAACTTTGGTTGTTTGACAAAAATAAATATCTAATTAATAACAGTTGTTTAGTTCTGGTTTGTTCGTTCTTTATTTTTATATATGTATTTGATTTTTATTTTCTTCTAATTTTTTTTATTTGAAACCTTTTAGAATTTATCGTGTGGCATGGCAGTCTTCAATTTATCGCCTGGCAGTCTTCGCGTCGTCAACTCTTCCGTAATCTGCTCTAACGTTGACGACGCGAAATCACGGAAATGCGGGTCGTTCTTAATAAGAGTACCGCTGCGTCTTATCCACTAGATATCTGTTAAAAACTCTCAACTCTCAACTCATTCTGGACACAACGTTTTAACTTTACTCTGGGAATTATTCGTTTGTGACTGTCATAGTCAGTCTCTACTCCTTTGATCAAAGTGTAGTATCTGTTCCGATGGATACTGCACCCTATAGACTGGTATTGTCTTGGCCTTCGGGCTTGACTTACGCCGGTCTATGGGATTGTCCTGTGCAGTTCTAGGAGGTCCACCCTCCCAGGCTTCGCCTCCCCTCTTTGGGGAGGAGTAAGTTTATTGCTTACTGTCTGAGGCGCCCCTACCGGGGAATGCCGACGGGGCTGTCCAGGCAATTTTTAAATGGCCAGAGTGCTCACCTCTCGAGCGCTGGCTTTTCAAACCATACTTTCTCGACCCGATCTTGGGTCACATCTTACTTGTGGGAGTAAGATAAAACTGGCCTTGTGCCTAACTCCTGGAGAGGAGTAAATAAAACTGTCATAGTCAGTCTCTACTCCCTTGATCAAAGTGTAGTATCTGTTCCGATGGATACTGCACTCCATAGACTGGTATTGTCTTGGCCTTCGGGTCTTGATTTACGCCGGTCAATGGGTCTGTCCTGTGCAGTTCTGGGAGGTCCACCTTCCCAGGCTGTGCCTCCCCTCTTTGGGGAGGAGTAAGTTTATTGTTTACTATCTGAGGCGCTTCTACCGGGGAATGCCGACCGGACTGCCCAGGCAATTTTTAAACCCCACTTTTCCCGACCCAACCTTGGGTCACATCTTACTTGTGGGAGTAAGATAAAAACTGGCCTTGTGCCTAACTCCTGGAGAGGAGTAAATCAATACTCCCTTAGCTGAGCATCGTCACTAGAAATACACTTCCTTATGTCGAGCGAAATCGACGTGAGTTTCTCTTTCCTTTTTGTTGTAAGATCTAAAGTTTTGTCTAAATACTTCCGGAACTGATTCATAACTCAGTAGGACAGATGCTTACACGATATTCTTATTTACTCACGAGGAAATTATACACAAATAATTAACACTGACTGCTCATTGGCAATAAAAATGTAGTGTGTATCTGTAATTTGATTTGCCCTACCCTTTCTTCTTCTCTCACAGACGTGATGTTGCTAGTCTAGGTTTTTCTATAAATACTAATTGTGTTCTTTAGAATTATGTGATCTATTCCCTGCTTATTTTGTTCCAGATCGTTTGACTCGTTAGTCTAGTGGTCTCCATCAATTCGATGTCTTGATATCTCATCATAGTACAGCTTCCTATTCCAGTAGCTTCTCTGCAAGAACTACAGCCTTGTGGAACTCTCTTCCTGTTGACTGTTTTCCTCCTAACGATAACCTGGTTCTTTTCAAGACTAAGGTCAATAGGCATCTCCTGTCTTTGCGATAACCATATGTGGTCTTGTTAGCTCCTTACATCAAGTGGCTTCATGCCTTGTCTGGAGCGAAAAATATTGACACAATCTGTTAGCGCAAGTGCTTCGTAGGCTTCCTGTTTTTTCCTCTTTTAAGGCTGTTTGCAAAATCATGGACTATGACGTTTCGTGCTATTCTAAACTTGAGAATATCTTTTCGAAATATTGGAAATACTTCTCAACACCTGGCTTTATGCCGACGCGGGGAATAATCAGGAGATAACGTATCTCCTCTCTAGTGTGTGCACTAAATTTGGACTCACCACAAATCTAGAGAAAATTATGGTAATGCTCACCACACGACCAGGACTCCAGTATAGTTTACGTCTTGGTATATCTTGGCAGCATTCGTTTGTGAGATAGACTTCCCGATTCTGAAATACTTCTAAGGATAAAAAAGGTCAGCTAAACTTTTGGTAGTCTTGGAAAACGTGTATGGCCAGACATAGACATTACCATGAAAACGAAGCGTAATGTGTACAAATTTTCCGTCTTGTCTATACATTGTATTCGTTGGAGACATGGGCCAGGTACTGTCGACATATCAAGGTCCTGGAAATGTCTTACCAAACATACCTTCGAGCAGATTCTAAACCTTAATTCGCAATCGCTTACATTGGACATCACCGTGTTCGTTATACGTAGTCAGTGACGCAGTACTGGGCACCTAGCTAGAATGAGAGGTTACAAGTTTCCGAAACAACTGCTATATGGGGACTTGCAGAACGATCAACATCTGATACACAAACCAAAGATACGTTTTAAGAATGACATCAAAGATAATCTAAAAGGCCTTAATCTGAAGGTCAGTGTCAAACGTCCCAGGCACATTTCATCCAGAACATGTGTGTGATATGCTTGTGTTAAGGCCTGCCCGTTGAGAACTGGCCTATACAGTTACGTGAGTTCCGATTGTAGCAACTAATTACGCCAATGACAACCGTAAGAACAGAGGAAGAAACGGAATCCAGTGGTCTCGTATGTCATATTTACAGTGTCACGACCGGTATTCGTGACTAAATATATTTTTTTAATTTTTGGAGCATTTTATAACTCCATCAGTCTAGACATAGATGTTTTGTTGGCTAGGAAAGTTGTCTGTCGGACGATAATTGATAAACAAAAACACAAAACACAATGCACAGTGAAGGAAACACAAACAAAGATGTATAAGACTGTAGAAAGTATTATTTCAGAAACTTGTTCCTAAAAAGGTGAAATAGAAGATAGACGTGTTATCGTTTAAACGAAGAGGTGTGAGGCTATGTATGTCAACATGAAATGAGAAACTCCTTTGCCCAATGTGTATATATATATATATATATATATATATATATATATATATATATATATATATATATATATAACATTTAGTTAGCTTGGGGATATGCCGATAACCCCTTTGATCTTTGTATTAGTCTGCGTTAGCAGACGAAAGAGAGTGAATTCGTCTTTAATTAGGGATAACAAGTAAGCCCGAACTTTTCGAAGAGAGCTCTCTCGCCCGAGGGGAACACTTCAGAATCTTTTCTCCAACTGATTTATTATTAAAAGTCCTTAAAAGTGTCGCGCATGGTTTGGCCCAGGAATTAGCATACTTTACACTATAACCATTTGTATTCTTCTTTATTGTTTTATGATGTCTCATTTCCGGGCCGCACCTTTGATTCAAGTACGGAAAAAGGGGTTAAGCCTCACGTCCAGTATTGGCTGCGCGAGGGAGAGAAATGAAGACAGGGAGAAGCATGCTGTAGTCTCGGTTCGTTTGAGTAGGCCTTCTTCTTCTCCTAGCAGCCGTGTAGTGGGCAGGGTTCGATCGCGTATGCCTTCCTCTTCTCCTAATAGTCAGCTATGGGGACCGAATCATACGATCCTGATTGTAACAGCAGCAAAACTTGTAAAAGTAAATCTGGGATGCTTTTTCAATGTTTATTTTTTTGTGTGTTGTAAAAATGTTATATGTTAACATTCAAATGAGTTTCAATGAGAGTTAATTTTTTAAATAATCTAAAGATCCCACTGAAATTTTCCTTCGATTCCAGCTGGGGTCACTCGGGGAAATTATAGGTTAGGTCCATAAAATAACATTTTAAAATTATATTAGAACGTAGTGAAACGAAATTATTAAATATTTTAAATAGATTTTTTCGTTTCATAAAACAAAAATAAAATTAAACAAAGAATATATAAGCCAAGAATGTATTTAAAAGAAGGTTTGAACATTTAAATACTTTTGTATTGGTATTTTGAGAATTTAAAATGTAAAAAAAATAGGGAATTCGTTTCGATTCATTAAAGCCATTGACCGTTTTACAAAAACACAGTGTCAACAATTTTTAAGATAACACGACCGCGCTAACCGTTTATTTATGATATGGCTTCATTTTTGAAATGTTGTATTTGAATTTTATTTTAAGGCAAATACTGTTAGGATTACAATATTTAAAACAGTCAGTGGGGTGGTGTTTAAAAATCCTACGAAAATATCAGTTACTTATAGCTTCCATACCGAGGTTTAAAAATAGCAACTGACAATTTATGAAAAAGAGAAGATAACTAAATTTAGTTAAATGAAGTTATCTTGTATTGATGCAAGGGAGATCAATCTAAAGTCTAAACTGCATTGACACAAAACGATACTTTCTTTTCAAAATTTAATTAAATTTATAAGTAGGTTTACTTATTACATTAATGTATAAGTGAAGCTATGAGTTGGTGTTCTGTTAATCAAATTGTGAAATAAATTATTATTATTATTATTATTATTATTATTATTATTATTATTATTATTATTATTATTATTATTATTATTATTATTATTATTATTATTATTATTATTATTATTATTATCTCATGACGAGTTTTCACACAAGTTATTATCAGTGATTGCTCATTTACAATAACCAGTGGTGTTCTCAGGAGTCTGAGTGACCAGACGTCTCTATATTTCAGCACTCTCCACCTTTTTCAATAACCGTCGCAAACAAATCATTTTGCGTTATCGCAACAGCTATTTATCATTGATTTTTCGCTAACAACAACTGTTAGTCTTCTCTAAAATTTGAGTTACAAATAATCCACTATTCTCCAAACCCTTACAGTGGAGGTCTGGTTGGTGCTCTACCTCTTTGGTCTTTTCCATCCTTCTTGATCTTTCACAGCCATTTGTGTGGTACCAGCTGAAGATGGTCTCACCGCATTTGTGTGTTGGCGTTTTATTTTTTTTTGGGGGGGGGGGGAAGGCAGTTTGTGTTATTTCTAATTGTTACAGTCCCCTTAAGCAGGAATTACGTCTGTACTTTTGTAGTATATTTTATTTCAACTTAACTGTAGCTGATTAATGATTATTGCTTTTGGGAGTTCGTTTTCGCATTCGAGGATTTTCATTAATATTTTAGCTGTTTTTTTTTATTGCCGTGTTTTGTATTGTGTCAATCTTATCTTGTATTCCAATTTCTCCTCGTATTTTTCAAAACTGTTATATGAGATAATAATAATAATAATAATAATAATAATAATAATAATAATAATAATAATAATAATAATAATAATAATCTAAACCACAAAAATGCTGACGTCACTGAAAGATATACAGCAACAACAACAATACAGGGAACAGCGAAACTAAAAAGCGAGAAAAATGAGAAGAGAAACTAATTCGACGATTTGTTAGACTGATCAGAGAAGAGGGGCACGAAAACGAATTGCCACCAAAAGGACATTTGAATAGAAAAACGGAATCGCTACTGACAGCCCTACAGAACAATATGATCAGAACGAACAATATACCGAAAGTAAAATAGAAAAAAAGCAAAGTAATGTAGGACAAGGAAATGAAACGATAAGTTGAGTAATAAGTCAATCTACCAAACTATTCCAAAACCAGCCCCTCAAAATACAAAAGTAGACACAACTGCGTGGGAAAGGCAATTAACTGGGAACTATTCAAACTAATTCACTTTGAATATCAATACAAATGGTACAGACACAAAACGGAGACATTATTAAAAAATGAAAAGCGCAAAATCCCCTGGCACATGGAGATAAAAATAGATAAAGTCACCCAAGCAAGGAGACCGGGTGTGATAATAGTTAACAAAAAGAAAAAAAACTGTCAAATCGTAGATTTCACCGTCCTTGCAGTTCACCGGGTGAAGAGCAAGAAACCAGAAAATATGATCAAATGCATGTAACTTGCCAGAGAACTGATAAAAATATAGCAACATGAAGAAATTCACTATAATACCAATAACTGTATGAGCACTAGGAACAGTCTTAAAATTATTATTATTATTATTATTATTCACTAGGAGTTATCACACAGGTCATCGTCAGTGATTGCTCACAGACAACAACCGGTGTTGTTCCCTGGAGTCTGAGTGACAACAAGCCTCCCCAGATTTCCAGTACTATCCACCTCATTTTGATAACCACCGAAAATAACCTTGCGGTATCGTAACAGCCGCTTACCATTGATTTCTTGCTGGTAAGGACCATTGGTCTTCTCTGGGATTTGGGTGGCAATAAGCTTCCCCAAAGCTACAGCACTCTCCGCACTCTTCCAGTGGAGGTCTGGTGTGTGCTGCCCCTCCTGTCTTCTCATCCTCCTTGACCCTTTTACAAATATTTTGTGTGGTGTCAGCCTAGGCCGCCGCCATTTTTTTGCACACTTGTCTATTCCGAATTCTATTTGAATGTCTTGACTGAAGATTCTGGTCGTATTTATCAGCTTTTTTTCAGTTCCTTTTTGCCTTTTGCAAATAGTTTCAGGTCGTCCATGTAAATCAGGTGCTTTACACTTGGGTCTGTGTCTGTAAACTTGTATCCGGCATCATATTTTCTGAGTATGTAGTTGAGCGGCATCGTTGCTATTATAAACAGTAGTGGTGATAGGGAGTCTCCTTGGAAAATACTTCTCTGTATTTTTATATCTCGGGTGTCAGTTCTAGTCTCCATGTTTCCATTGTTTTCTTCATACGATTATTAATCTTGTCGGGTATCTTGTAAATTTTTAAACATTCAATTATCCATGCTTGCGGGATTCTGTCGTAAGCTTTTTGTAGTCAATCTATGCCATAGATATGTTCTTGTTTCTGGTGTTTACCTCCTTCGGGATCTTTTGATCGATGTATAGCAGATCATGCGCCCCTCTTTTCCCTTTCCGGCATCCTTCTTGTTCCTCGAGGAGTAGTCCACGATTATATAGGGATTGGTAGATTTGTTCTTCCAGTTGTGCTGTCAGGATTTGCCACATTATTGGTAAACAGGTTATTGGTCTGTAGTTGCTTGGAGTCGTTCTTTTTTCTATCTCTTTGTATTAGCGTTGCCCTTCCTTTGGTCATCTACTCT
>OY744533.1:63483695-63536195 GCA_963556195.1 Sepiola atlantica | reverse complement strand
CTTCTAGGAAATAAACTAAATAATCTATACTCTTAATTCAACAGTTTTCTTGTAACGGACATTCATTTTTTTATCTCTACAAAAACAATTATTATTGTCATTATTATCTTGTGCATTGCTAATTCTATTGTTATTATTACGGCTTAAGATTTGTCTGTTATGGCTCTTAATTATTTTTCTAAATTATTGGTATAAGTAAGTTTAACAGTATTTTTTATTAAATATTTTATGTAGAGCGGTGTTTTCAGGAAAATGTCGACTTAAAAGATTATGAAACACGTGTCCTACTTTGAATTTAACTAGCAGATAGAAGCAGATTTGGGTCTTTCCAAATATGATCTAAGGTTAAGATCGGATTCTAACTCTACCTGATGAGATCTCAGTTTATAATAGCTCTTGATCGAAAACATCGACATGCTAGTGTCGCATATTTTGTACATGTATGTGTAAATAAAACTAATCATATATAAAAGCTCTATTTGATATTGAACACTTTTTATAAACCCGGTTGAAATTCTTTGGATTACTACCCTGTGGATGTTGTACCTGGATTATATATATATATATATATATATATATATATATATATATATATATATATATATATATATATATATATATATATATATATATATATATATATTCCAAAGACGCTTTCAGTCATTTTTAACAAAGAAAGAAAATGCAGTTTAAATTTCCAAGGATACTAACTAAATCCAAAATATCGCAGACTTAGCACTCGCATAAGTTGACTTACCGTTGGAAAATTTATAAATGCAAAATACATATTTCATATATATACACTTATTATGTTATGAGGTGATATAATATGTTGTGTGTATATTTTCAGTCTATAGTTCGACGGTGTTCAATACGGGAGTAGAGTTTAGTATTAGTATGAAAATATATCTATAACAAGTAAGCTGATGATATTCTGCGGGAATGAAACATGGATGCCTCTGTGTAGCTTACTTGCCATATATATATATATATATATATATATATATATATATATATATATGCATATATATATATAGTATATATATATATATGTATATACGTATGTGTGAGTGTGGCTTATTAGTTTTTATATTCATTGATCTCCTGATCAACAGACAGTTTTTTATTTGACTAGCACCCTCCCACCACATCGTCTCCCCCGTCCCTAAATGTTTTTGTCCCTCATATATGTACCTCTTACTGCTACTGCGACCTTCATCTCCTCCTTCCTCGGTGAAATAGCCACCACCCCCACCACCACCACCACCACAACAACAACAACATTAACCACCGCCATCACCTCTTTACCGTTGCTCAGTGTTTTGTTGTTGTTGTTGCTGTACCCCCGCCCCCTCCTCTCTCTTTCGTTTCATATTGAGTGTGTAGTCAGACTTAAAACAATGGCTTCTGAAATCCACTGACCCAGCTCCACCTCGAACTGGCTGCAGCTGTTGCCACTGGGTTGTGACAGAAGCAAACCAACTGGAACAAGATGGCCGACCATCGAAGACCGCGGCGACAAGGTTGAAGATTTAAGAGTTGAAAAAAAAACGACACAGACAAAACGAAAAAAAAACAATGAATGAGAAAAGAACGAAAGAAAGAAAGAAAAGAAGAAATAACTTCTGAGTTGCGTCTATTGAACGTTACTGCCTAATGATGGAAAATGCTATTTCAAAAGTAATTATGACAGACCGACTAACGGACATTGAGTTGCGTGGATGCATCTAAAAATGGTATTTGAAACTCTAGTGTAACATACCAAAATAAAATGGTATTTTAAATTTACGTGTTATAGACTAAAGTAAACGATACATCTAACTTAAATGCTATAGATTAAATGAAATGGTATTTCAACTTTAAGTGTTACAGACCAACAAAATTCGTATTTCAAACTTATGTGTTAGAGACTAACGAAAATAGCATGTCAAACTTAAGTGTTACAGACCAACAAAAATGGTATTAAATACTTATTTGTTAAAGACTAACGAAAATAGCATGTCAAACTTAAGTGTTACAGACCAACAAAAATGGTATTAAATACTTATGTGTTACAGACTAACGAAAATGGCATGTCAAACTTAAGTGTTACAGACCAATAAAAATGGTATTAAATACTTATGTGTTACAGACTAACGAAAATGGCATGTCAAACTTAAGTGTTACAGACCAACAAAAATGGTATTAAATACTTATGTGTTAGAGACTAACGAAAATAGCATGTCAAACTTAAGTGTTACAGACCAACAAAAATGGTATTAAATACTTATGTGTTACAGACTAACGAAAATGGCATGTCAAACTTAAGTGTTACAGACCAATAAAAATGGTATTAAATACTTACGTGTTACAGACTAACACAAATGGCATGTCAAACTTAAGTGTTACAGACCAACAATAATGGTATTAAATACTTATGTGTTACAGACTAACACAAATGGCATGTCAAACTTAAGTATTACAGACCAATAAAAATGGTATTAAATACTTATGTGTTACAGACTAACGAAAATGGCATGTCAAACTTAAGTGTTACAGACCAATAAAAATGGTATTAAATACTTATGTGTTACAGACTAACGAAAATAGTATGTCAAACTTAAGTGTTACAGACCAACAAAAATGGTATTAAATACTTATGTGTTACAGACTAACGAAAATGGCATGTCAAACTTAAGTGTTACAGACAAATAAAATTCGTATTTTAAACTTATGTGTTACAACTAAACTAAAAAAAGTGTTACGGACCAACGAAAATAATATTTCAAACTTGATACAAACATTTTTTATAAACTAAAGTGTTTCAGACCATATTTGTAAATACTATTTCAAACTTAAGTGTTAGAGACCCAGGAAAATGGTATTTCAAACATAAGTGTTGCAGACAAAAGAAAATGGCAATTCAAACTCAAGTGTTACAGACCAATGTAAATAGTATTTCAAACCTAATTGCGACAAACCAAAGAAAATGTGATTTCAAACTTAAACGTGACATGACCCTTTAGGAACGCTCCCAAGTATTGAAAATAGTAAATCTCCACGTTTCGTGATGAAAAAATGAATCCAAACTGAAGCGTGACAAATTGACGGACACGCATGGAGAGGTGAGGACGCATCTTAAAACTGCGAAACCGGTAAGAAGAATAAAAAAGTAAGAAAAAGAATTGGGCAAAGATGAAGAAAGAAAGCGGGAAAAGTTAAAAGCTTTAAAACGAGAAAGACGAAATAGAAAAAAAAAATCAGTCTGTGAATTCGATAGTTCGCTTTCCAAAATGGCGTCATCTGTTTTAGACACGTTCTCGCGTCTATATGAGCCACTTTGTCCGTTTGTCGGTCACGCTTCAACTTGAACAAATTTCCATCGCTGAACGCGCAGTTTTTATGGTCTGGTTTTACTTGAGACGTGTTAAAATATCTCTAACTATGAGAGGTGGTCCATCAGTCGATTTCTCACGCTCAAGTTTAAAATAACGTTTTAGTTCATCTGTCACGCTTAATTTGGAATAACGTTTCTGCTGATAAGTCACGCTTATGTTTGAAATGATATTTTCGTTACTCTGCCATGCTTAAGTATGAAGTAACGTTTTCGACGGTATTGTAACGCTTAAGTTTAAAATATAATTTTCGTCCCCCTGACACGCTTAATATCGCAATAGCGTTTTCGTCGATTAGGAATGTTTTAGAATGAAATATCATTTTCGCTCGTCTGTCACGTTCAAATATGAAATAGCATTTTTTTTTTTATTGCTCTGTCCCGCATAAATTTGAAATCGTATTTCTGTGATTGAATAAACGCATTGTAAGGATAAGCGTTCTCGGTTCCTTTCTATCGGAACTAACAGAGTTATCGAAGCGGATTTGATTCTTGGTCGGCGACTCAGGGTCGCCTTCATTTTCATATTTTATGGGATTTTTATTTCGTTTTTGTTTTCTTTAATTTATTCTATGTTGTTTTGTTTTGTTTTTTTTTGGTTTGGAGTTTTCACATCTTTCTCTTTATTCAAATACATCGCCATTCACCATCATCACTCTCTAACATAAACCGATATTTTATACACAAATCAGACACCCACTTATCTATTACTAATGGATATTTGGTATCTGTTTGTCTGAAGCCGACACTATACTAGCACTACTATTAATAATGTACTATTGTAGTCTTTTAATGGGAATTCACTTTACTATATTATTAGACTAATTCACTATCCTTCAATGCTCAATTCAGAGGGTAGTGTAGTATCTGTTGTTGTCATGAGATCATCTTCCCAGGCATTACCTTCTCCTTTGAGGTTAGTATGGTATCTGTTCTGTTGCTATGAGACCGTTCTCCCAGGCATTACTCCCTGTGTTTCAGTATATGTTCTTACATTTGTCTCGTTCGAATTCTTAAAAAGTGAAACCACTTCTGCTTCTTACTACAAACATTTAATTTACTTAGAAAATTAAATCCATCAGGATGCATTTCGCTTTATTCGTAAACATAATACTTGTAACAAAATAATGAATTGCATTGAATAATTTGAGGAAGGGGCGCGAGTCAGTAGCTGATCTAAGCCACTGACGGGCGTCCAACTGTGAATTTAAAAAAAATAAGTGGTCCGAGTAAAAGAGCTATTATAGTGGAAAGCTTTTCGGTATCCGGGGACTTGTGCAGTAAAGGGGTGGGATTTTGCTCTTAGTCGGGGTTATTTATGTTGAGGATGTATAAGAACAGAAAGTTTGTCGGAGCGCATTCTGTGAAAGTACTTGCAAAACAAGCACAGGGATGCAACATTGCAGTGAAGGGATAGAGCCTGGGGCTTGGTATACGCTGCGGGACTTTTTTGCACCCTGTCAGTGTACCAGCTCAGATAGGGCAACATCAACTCAGATAGGGCAACATCATTCTATACATGGACAAATGATATCTTTATATATGGGTAGAGGATACTGGCAGGTTTGAGATGTTTTCTGACCCGATACAGGGAACCTACCTTCTTTGCCACAGATTTGGCAGTATGTTTTATGTACTTTTTCTAATTCATATTGAGTGTGGATATAAATCCGAAGAGTTTGAACTTTGGGCTATCCGACATGGCAATCAATGGTTGGAAAGTTTTCTTATTATTGTTAAACAAAAGAAGCTTTGTCTTGATAACATTGGATGTAAACATCTATTTTTGACTCTACTCTACTAATATATATATATATATATATATATATATATATATATATATATATATATATATATGTACTAAAGCTTTTTTTTTAATGCAACTTTAATTCCTATATAATTTTATTTCTAGCTACCATATCGCAGAATGGTTCTTGGGTGTAGTGTTTAGATAGTATTTTATTATTATTATTATTATTATTATTATTATTATTATTATTATTATTATTATTATTATTGTTATAAAGAATTTTATTTGATATGCAAATTACCATATCACACGGTAGGCTTAAGGGTAGTATATTATTATTATTATTATTATTATTATTATTATTATTATTATTATTATTATTATTATTATTATTATTATTATTATTATTTGTTTATATATATATAAGTAAAATTTTAAGCTGAATTATTTCGACAGTTGATTATTGGGGAAATGGTAGTTTTATCTGTACCATTGGAGAGCCATGAATATTATAACTGTCCTGTTTTTAAATCTCCGAAACAGTTACATGGTAAACAGCTGATGATCCCCCTGTTAATATTAGATGCTTACGTTAAGGTCTCCTGTTTTTGTTTCACTGTTAGATACTTAATCCCCCTTTTTATTTTATTTACTTACTATTATATATTTTATTTATTTATGAATTTTCCAACAAATGTTAAGTCTACACTATTTTGGATTTAGTTAGTTTCTCTGGGAATTTAAACTGCATTTTCCTTTTTTTGTCTTTTTGTTTAAAATAACTCAAAGCTTCTTTAGACTATATATATATATATAAAAAAATATTTGTTGTTGTTTATTATCTATGTACGTATACGTTTCGTCCCTTTTCAATCAGGACTCATCAGCATAGAGATATGACTATTCACTACCGGTCGTACAATTCGAAACCCTGGATAACAAGTATTTTTCAACTTGCATCCAACATCGTTAACCGCGCGCCCAATATTTGAATAGCCGATAAACAATGATAATTTAACACATTTATATATATATATATATATATATATATATATATATATATATATGTATGTGTGTTTGTGTGTGTGTGTGTAAAATAAAAAAGGAAAGCCAAAAACTATGTATTCATCAACGTTTCGTCTTTATTGAAAGACTTCCTCAGAATGAAGAAAACAATGTAGAAAAATCATACAGAATATTAATTTTGATTTGTGAGAACGTGTCCAGACTTCGGCTGTTGACGCGAACAAGCAGAGAATGAAAATTATGATTTTGGTTATAGCGTTATCAGCAGTGGCATGTTCCCCATTTTTCTTTATATATATATATATATATATATATATATATATATATATATATATATATATATATATATTCTACGATTATGGGTTATAGGTATGATAACTTTAATCGAGTTACGGCTACTGACTTTATATTCTCAGAAAATTTAGAGGATTTTGAAACTATCAAACTTTAACTTTTAAAATCTGTTGTTTTGCCAATCAGTTCAAACATTCAAGTAAAAAAACACGTTTTTTTTTTCAAATAAATACTTTCAAAAACTTTTTAAAAATATTTTGTAGAATTTCTGTTTAATAATAATATTTCAATAAACTGTGCAATCATTACAATGAAGCAAAGAAAAAGTTACAAAAATTATTTCATTTAAAAAGACAATTTTACCTTAAAAAACACATTAGAATTTTTTAATTTAAAAAATTTTAATGTCAAGAACATTATTTTCGCTTTATTTTGCTGGCAATGTAAATTAGATTTATTTCTAGAAATATTAGAAATATGAAATAAATAAGAAGATTCCCGGGCAACCCCGGGTATGTACAGTTAGTAAATTCCTTCGTTTCGTATTGATCAAATGATTCTATTGTTAACATTAGCTTCCCTGAGATCATTTTAATTAGAATTCTTTCTATAAAGGGATAACGGGCAGGTTGCCAACATCTTAAGTAAAAGTGTTTCTGTGGAACGAACTGGATTCGAACTTGGCATACCCAGGTTGTCAGTCCGCGTCGTTAATGACTGAGCTACCTTCACTTACTAGTTAGTAAATAAATGACGGGAAATCAAATATTCGTACACATACAAGGACTGAGTATATTGGGCACATATGTTGGATTTTGATAAATACTTACAACCCGGGTCAGAGTGGACCTGTGACTAGTGGCAACTTACGGGTGAATCCACACTCCCCAGCGCTCATAAATTGGAGCATCGCCACCAGATGGATGTTCATGCCATGCTCAAAACTGTCTATATTAAAGCCATATATGGCGCATTACCAGTTCCGTGTCAGAGTAAACCTTTTTTATGTACTACCGATTAAGTTCTTATCAAGGCCTAAAGGCCACTCGAGGACAAGGGTTAATGAGTTTGTCAGGTGGATGGTGAGACAACACCGTGATGCTTATTAACGATGGTTAAAACTGGGCAGAATTTGATTATTTAAGATGGCGGCCTAAATTATTTTTTATTAAAATTAGACTTGTGAACGACCATGTTGTAGTCAGCTAGGAATCAGTCCCGTGGAACTGTGTTCCACGGCCACGTAGTTCTTGGAACCGGTGATTACTGGCAACTAATGGGTGAAATCAGACTCTCCATGTCTCCCAACACCGAGGCCTCATTATCAGATGTAGTTTTTGTAATTGTCAGGACATTTCAACTCTTATTTTCCGGAGATTTGCACCATGGATGCATTATATGAAATCATGCAGATTCAATCCTAACATTTACACTAACCCCAATCGAGGCTTATCTTCAACATCGTGGCACATCTTCTAAAAATGATAATTCCCGTCGAGTTATCTCTCTCTTTAAACATTGTTTAACAGGTTGTCTTTGATTGATTTGTAGAATTTTTTGCATTCAATACTCTTGTATTTTTAAAAAGGATACAAAAGTCTCTCATCATTGTGAAAGGATCCTCAGGCAAATAGTTCAACTCATTTATTTCTTCGTGCAAGCCTGAATCCCCAAACACACACAGTAAAATAAAGTATTTACCAATATCAATACAAAATAGTAAGTCACAAAACACTCTTATATATGCGTAGAAATCATACAAACGTACATGTATATGCCAATACGCTCATGTACACCGATTATTATGGAGGTGTTTGTGTACATGAGTACGTCTGTTTATATATATTGATAAGTGTATATGTGTGTATTCAGGGTTAGCGTGTACGTGTGTGTATGTGTTTCTGGTTGTATGTAACTATGTTTCTCTGCATGTGCTATGAAACATCGGCCTTGTGATCCATTTTCTTTTGTCCACGTTTTTTTTTCGGTTATTGTTGGATTCATTGTGTTTGGATTTATTGACAGGAGGAGGGGGAACCGCTTTATGGCACGCGCGTATCAGGTTCAGCCATGGGCGATCAATACAACATCGTTTTAGTCACACATACACACACACACATATATATATATATATATATATATATATATATATATATATTTGTGTGTGTGTGTGTGTGCGTGTGTGTGTGTGTATGTGTTGGGGGTGGTTGTGCGTATGTTGGTGTGTCTGCGTGTGTGCGCGTATGTGCCCGCTCGAAGAAACCAATAATTATTCATGCAAACATGCGCTCACACAATCACATGCAAAAGACTATAATTTAGTTTATATCCTGTTTCATTACAGTTTTCCTCGCATGAGTACCGTTCTCCACTCCGCCCCTGCTCTCTCTCTTTCTCTCTCTCTCTCTTTCTCTCTCTCTTTCTCTCTCTCTCTTTCTCTCTCTCACACACTCTTTGTCTTTTTTTTCTCCTTTTCTCACACCACCACCCTCATACAGCCATATTGTTTCGCTGTATCACAGCTCTTTAGTGTGGCTAGACTAGCACCCATCACAAGCAAGGGATCGAACCCAAAACTATCTAGCTCTAACAACTAGGTCACGGGACAGGCGCTGTGGGTAAATTATATTTACAATTTGTTTTTAATATAGAAGTTGACCGTCACTCGACAGTGCTCTATTTTTTATTCACAAAAAGATTTTCATAAACGACACTGCTCAACCCGAGAAGGGGGCTTATATATAGTACATCTACAGACAGACTGTTTCTCTGTATCAAAGCACTTCAGTGTAACACCCATCCCGAGCCAGCTACCGAACCTACAACTATCTCGTTGATAGTCGGCAGCTCTAACCACTATGATACAAGACAGGCGCTGTTGTTAAATGGTATCTACAATGGGTTATTTTTATATATTGACGTTAACCGCTACCCCGTCCAAGGTTGAGTAAAATGAATTCCCCCGAATAGAACAGTTTTCACCACTTTTATGCCCAGTTACTAAGATTAAAATTAAGATATATTGATACTAGACCTAATGTCTAGAATCCTTTTTCTAATTTTGATCAAAACCCATTAAATGATTTTGATTCAAACATATATCTAAAATGTAAGTCTTCAGCTTAAGAAGAAATTGAAATCTAGGAATCTTTCTTAATTAGTGTATAATAACGATAGATCAAATTTAATGCAAATCTGAAATATTTGAATTTTCAAATAAGAGTTTGTGCTCATATTATTCCCTCTAAATACCCTTTAAAATACGCGAAGCAAAATGAAATTAATTGATGTCTAATACCTATAGTTAAAATTCCATCAACATAGAAGGTATCTGAATTTACACGAAGGGCTTCCACCGCTTCTTTGCATAATACTTTATTAAACTAAATATAATCCACATTACACACCCTTACGCTTAGTAGATGTGTTCCAAATTCTATACTGATCGGTAAAATAGTTTATGAGTGAATCCTCTACATATACATTCACATTCATTTTATATATATATATATATATATATATATATATATATATATATATATATATATAACATCTTTGTAATATAGCAGGAAAAATCTCAGCAGAGTTCTCGATTAATTGAAAATTAAAGTTACAAATTAAAAATTAAGAGCGTAATATTTATTTATTTTGGTACCAAAAAAATAGTACAACATTCGTACAGTCGGTTTCAAGCACAGAAGGACTTAGCCATCCGGCTCTCTTCAGCTTTTGTTTCGGAAATGTGAAGTCACGTGTCACTCTCGTTTGGACGCGTTATTTGCTTAGAGCGTTTGATATGTTTGTTTAAATTTAGTCTGAAGAAGGTTTAATAAGGTTTTAAAAAACGGGTGGGGGTGAAAAGTAACAGTTGAGATTTAAACCGGAGAAGATTTAAAGAGATATAAAAAAATAAAAAAATATATTTCTATATAAATCCCGTGAGCCAATATTATGAATATCGTATATTTGGCCGTTACCGTTTTGTGATTTAATGATGTGTCTTCTAAAGGTATTAGGGAGAGAAAATGGGTTTAAGGAGTATGCTTATGGAGAGATAAAAAAGTTAAAAGGAACAACATTGATTAAATTCAAGTTTAAATCCTGGATAAAGGACTTTAAACCAATCCCAAAGGAATTTAAATAAAGATATTATCCGGGCGGTCTAAGGGCAGTAACTCTGCAGGGTTTTTGAATGATTTGAATTCGGGATTTAACATTATTAACTAAGGTATACTGAATGCTTATGGGGTTTATAAAATTGGTATGCTGATTCTCTAAATCAGTTGTAATAAGCATACCAATGTTATCGCTCGAGGGGCTTAGGCGAGCGCAGCGCCTCTTTTGAGCACTGCCCTCCAACCAATTCGACTTGAGACAGTCCATTCCACCGTTCGGTGGTCTATTTCAAAGCTAGTTAGCGTTTCCTTCAGGCTATCCTTGTACCTCTTTTTAGGTCGGCCAATGTTTCGTTTGTCGCGGCTAAGCTCACCGAACATGACTTGTTTTGGGATTATCTCCTCGCTCATGCGGGAAATGTGGCCTAACCAGCGCAGTTGGGCTTGGCGCAGGAGGGTTTGTGCGTTGAACATTCCGGCTCTGGACAGAACCTCAGTATCAGGGATTTTTCTTGCCATCGGATATGGAGTATTTTCGGAAGACACTTTCTGTGGAATCGGTCAATCCATCGCTCATGTCTGCAGTAACGCGTTCACGTCTCACAGCCGTAGGTCAGGACGGGGATGACAACCGCTCTATAAACTTTCAGCTTGGTTCGGAGGCTGATGCCTTTTCGATTCCACACTCGATCACGCAGTCGGCCAAAAGTTCTGCTGGCTGATGAGATTCTGTTGTTTAGCTCTTCGTCAATGTTCGCGCTCCTGGAGATTATACTGCCAAGGTTGGTGAAACAACCACTGATTTGACAGTTTCTCCGCCCACTGAAATTCGTGGATGGGGGTGCTCTTCTCCTGGGGCCGGTTGAAACTACCTCTGTCTTCTTTGTATTGATTGTCACACCAAAGTTGTTGCAGGCACCGCAAGACGGTCCATTTGGCGTTGCATCTCCCCTTCCTCGTGCGTGGTGACAGCAGAGTCGTTCGCAAAGAGAAGTACCTGGATAGTTGTTTCCTTTACCTTGATCGCCGCAAGCAGTCGCCTGGCGTTGAACAAGTTTCCGTCCGTTCTGTATCGAATGTCGACGCCGTTTTTTTCCTCTCCGAACGCGTCGTTTAGCATGGCTGAGAACATCATGCTGAATAGCGTTGGAGCTAGGACACAACCCCGTTTGACACCTGGAAGGTATCAGATGCATCGCCGTCGTCGAGAATCCTGGCCGTCATTCCTTCATGGAACAGGCGAATGATTCCGATGAACTTAGAGGGGCAGCCGAATATATATATATATATATATATATATATATATATATATATATATATATATATATATATATATATATATATATAAAATTGAAATAAAAGCCAAATTAGCAATACAAGATTAATTTTTTTTTTTTTCTTACATTAATCCTATCGATTACGGAATAAAATTCCTTCTTCAGGGGTGACCAGTATTGAGTCATTTTTTTTTTTTTTTTTTTCATCAAAAAACAAGAATAAAGAAACTTATTTCTTTGTTAATTTAACAAACGTCTTAGATGGTACGACGTCATCGCCTTGATGTTATGAAATGGCGGTAGGATTCAAAACCGGTGACGAACGAGAGATGCGTTGGCACGCTGTCGAGTAATGTGTGTGTTTTTCGTTCAAGTTTTAAGTATTGCATGGAAAGTTTATAAAATTGAAATAAAAGCCAAATTAGCAATACAAGATTAATTTTTTTTTTTTCTTACACGCATCTCTCGTTCGTCACCGGTTTTGAATCCTACCGCCATTTCATAACATCAAGGCGATGACGTCGTACCATCTAAGACGTTTGTCAAATTAACAAAGAAATAAGTTTCTTTATTCTTGTTTTTTGATGAAAAAAAAAATGACTCAATACTGGTCACCCCTGAAGAAGGAATTTTATTCCGTAATCGATAGGATTAATGTAAGAAAAAATAAATAAATTAATTAATCTTGTATTGCTAATTTGGCTTTTATTTCAATTTTATAAACTTTCCATGCAATACTTAAAACTTGAACGAAAAACACACACATTACTCGACAGCGTGCCAACGCATCTCTCGTTCGTCACCGGTTTTGAATCCTACCGCCATTTCATAACATCAAGGCGATGACGTCGTACCATCTAAGACGTTTGTCAAATTAACAAAGAAATAAGTTTCTTTATTCTTGTTTTTTGATGAAAAAAAAAAAAATGACTCAATACTGGTCACCCCTGAAGAAGGAATTTTATTCCGTAATCGATAGGATTAATGTAAGAAAAAAAAAAAAAAAAAATTAATCTTGTATTGCTAATTTGGCTTTTATTTCAATTTTATAAACTTTCCATGCAATACTTAAAACTTGAACGAAAAACACACACATTATATATATATATATATATATATATATATATATATATATCCTGGTAATATTTATTTTAATAGAAGTTAATCTTGTGAAAACTTACTATGTTTATATCATTTTGCTCAATAACCAGTACAACTACATATTTAATATGAATTTTTATTCATCTCAATATTTTGGCTACATATGTGCAGACATGTTTCGGCTATAGCATTATTGAGGCTAAGCTACGTCAATTTATTAGGATGTATATTTTACATATTAAAATATTTTTGGAGTGAATTTTCTGTATTTATTTCAACTAGCAAAAATATGCTTGGTATTTGACTTTTTCTTTAAACAACTAGCAAAAATATGTTTTTCATGGTCGCATATTTTTCTAGTTTAAAACAAAAAACAGAAATCGAAAAAGAAAACACGAAGTTTAATTGAAATAAAAAACATTTGTTTTAAGATTAAAAATACTCTCGTGCCCGACGTTTTATAACGAAAAAAGTGGATGTTTTTCTCATGAAGTTTTAACAGATTTTTCATTTACATTTCTTCTAATATATGAAATATTAAATTGTTTAACGCCTATACTTAGTTAAAGCAAAATAAAATAGTTTTGCCCTATTAATAATTTTTAGCCATCTTTTTATTTATTTTTTATTATCGCTTCTGTGTGGATGCATGTTTTGAAACATGACGTAAATCATGAATCTATGACGTCACGCCAAAGCTATAATTCTGTTGTTACAGTAAAGTTTTAAGCTTTATGCATAAGAAAGTTCAAATAGGTCAGTTGGTAGAACCTCACAATTCAGTGTTACGGTTTCGATTTCATGTCATGGCATCTGTTATGGGATTTATTATTATCATTAATGCAATATTCTTCATTTTTAAAAGTGGTTAAAATCTCTGATATTTCGAAATTAACCAAATTCTGCAATGTATTTATTACGTTTAATAAAAATTGTGACTGGCGGAAAAAAAATCACTATTTATATAAGATACCATATTATATGAATTTAAAGTAATCTTAACATCATATCTGTATAATGACTCTACACCATAAGTGACCATTTGATATCTATGATCAGAATACGATAATAACATTTGTGAAGACTTTTGCCACATTTTTAATTCTAAATTGTTGAGCATTAACGATGTAATTTTATGAGAAAATACAGCGCAATTTTAAGAAGGAAGCGTAACCAATTCATAAAAAATCGTAATCGTTAATTACGCGGATTAATTAAGTTAAATTATTCCTTTTCCATCTGCTCGTTCTCCCCCAACACTAGACAAATTAATTAAAACTAATTGGATTTTATCAAAATAATAATTCAATAATCGTGACTCCCTCTTCAGAAGATTAGTGGTCGCTATTATTATATTATTATTACTTAGTGTAATCATAGATGTGAAGTATTAACAGTTGCGTGCGTAGTATTGATAATGTCTACAGAACACGTTCCGTTATATATATATATTTATTTATATACTAGCAGAACTCGTGTCCGGGCGTTGCCCGGGGGAAAAATATGAAACAATAATATAATTGGCGTTGACATGAGAAAATATAATGATTAATTTTAATGAAAAGAAATGTTATTACATCAATGAAAAGAAAATGAAACAAAACATATCTCTATGTTTTCGGTATCTGGTCCCCCTCTATCGTTTTAAATAGGGGCCTCTTCCTTAAAACTAAAAATCACTGCACCAACAAATAAAAAAGTAAATGTAATCCCAAAATATTCGCGAAGCATTCCACGGTCAGTGAAGGAGAAATCCTTCTAGACTGAGGTAACTGTTATTGTGTTCTCATCGAGTGGGCATCTATTGTGAGCGCAGAAATCCTAATTTCCCTATTGTCTGTTCGTTTCATTTTATTTTTATATTTATATCCATCTTTTCTATCTGTGGTCAGTGAAGTAGAAATCCTTGTAGACTGAAGCAATTGTTATTTGTTTCCAATCCAGATGACCTTCTATGCGCGCAGAAATTCTAATTTCTCTCCATAAAATTGCAATAAAGAAATTAATTGCTTACATGTCTCCAATTCTAAGATTTAAAAACATTTGAGTAAAGTGCGATCTATTTGCGTTACTAATATTTTATCGGCAGCAATTTTTATGGCCGCTATTTCCCGCCTCGACTCGCTATTGTCCGCTGCAATAACAATCAAGGATTTTTGTCCCGTGACTAAAATTAACCAATCAATCGCAAGTAGTTAAAATTAAAGAAAATCGTTTGCCTTGAATATTATAAAAAATATAAGCATGTGCTTATTTTACCCCCACCTCAGAATATTGGCCGAATTCACAATATTTGTTATGTTTGGTTTATTTTCATTTTACTTAAATGAATGTTAAAGTGTAGTACCTGTCCTGATACTATACTTAAGTTTTTTTCTTCTTTTAAATCACTTAATTAGAAATCACTTATTTTACGGCAATTGTTATTTTGCGTCCCAATCCCGAGTGCCCCATTTTTTGGAGAGATAGAATTTCCCCCTCTTTAAGAACAACCATTGCGTCTAACTCTGCCCTCCTGGGTTGGGAAGTAAACTTAACAACATATTAAATGGTAATAGTGCAGCATGGTTAACAGGCGAAAAATCATAAATAATGAAAATAAAAAACAAATATTTTATATCAATCAGCAAAATAAACATTTTAATATAGATTATAGTCATAACGACAGGAACAACGAAAGTGAAGTTGATGGAGCGTTCGTTCTGTATGTGAAGGTTTGAACATGTTTTATGTTTATGAAGATTTAAAAGTAATTTTTTTAAATGTATATTTGTTTAATGAAAACATTGTATATACATTTTGAGCGTTATAAATAATTGCTATTACTGAATGGAAAAGTAAGAGACGCCATGTTTTAATTTAAGTTAGTGTGTGTTTAGTGTTCGTCAACTATATTCGGTTATTCAAGAATAAAAAGACAGTAAAAGCAGAAAGTGTAGGTTTCGGGGAGCGACTCGCATTTAGTCAGTAAAGGCTAGAAGAAAAAGGAATGAATATAAGAAAACATTATTTATGGACGTTGCATGGAAAAATATCCTATGAAGAATAAGTCCCGGTATAAGGTGGTCGTGGTCGTGGTGATAGTAGATATTTGGGTATGAGTAAAAGATACTCCGACTACCTGTATGTATACATATTTAAAGAGAATAACACAGAAATATGGAATTAATGTAGGAAAGTATGTAAGTGAATAAAACGGACAGATAATTTCCGAAAATAAGTATCAATTATTTGCATAAAGCGTAACAATATTTGAATGTTATATATCGCTTGTGTTTGTGGAGCTATGATGTCTGGATGTGAGAGGGGAACTCAAGTTTACTTCATTATATGCATATACATATACCCCATATTTTTTACACGCACACTCTCACTCTCCATTACTTAATATTCTTTTCAAATTTTGAATTTTGGCTTTTCCACTGCCAACTTATCCATCTATGTAATTCCTCTGATGATTAGGTTTTAATCTTTGAAAAGCCTTGGCTTAAGGAAAGAATAATAAACATGTTTTTACCGAGTACACCTTGCATTGAACAATCGAAGTCGAAATAAATTTGTCATTCGTACATGTTTATCCCTCTTCTTTCATTTATCTTTATATATATATATATATATATATATATATATATATATATATATATATATATATATATATATTGGAAAAGAAGGATGAAGGCAATCCGACGTAATGGGAAATGAAAAAGACAAAACAAAAAAGGAGTTTTATTTATGTGTTCATCAACGTTTCGTCTTTATTTGTAAGATTTCTTCAGGATGATAATATGAAGAAAAATGTCATGCAAGTACGTGAACATATTGGGTTGACATGATGGGTTGATGGGAAGACGTAGTAGCCACTACTGAAAAGCAATAGGACCGACGTCCGGGCTTGGTGATGTCAGTCGCGTGGAATGAAATGAATGTTAATGGTTCTGAGTGAAAAAAGTGGAAGGGTAGGGGTGAGCAGGGATAATGTGGATGGTTGTAAGTGGAAAAGTGGAGGGGTGGGGGTCAACATTCATTTCATTCATTTATTAAAAAAGGTACATTTTCATTATGGGGCGCTAAAAAAGAGCCGCTCTTTGTTAATAGGAGTTGGAGCAGGAGCGGCTGCTTTTTAAAAATGGGGAGCGTGAGAGGAGCAAGTTCCAATTTTGGGCTTTGGAGCAGGAGCGAGAGCAGCTCCAAAAATAGTGGAGCGCGTAAAGCCCTGTATATATATATATATATATATATATATATATATATATATATATATATATATATATATATATATATATATATATATATATATACGTTATATTTATACGTTTATACATTTTTTTACTCAATTTCTTAGATAGTTTTAGATTGCTCAACCAATTTAATTTGATTAATTTTATATGACGTAAAAGCGTCCGGATGGCAAGTAATTTCCTTATTTAATAGTCTAAATATTTTATTTCGATCACCACGTGATTATTATTAAAGCAGAAAATGGGGGTATAAAATCTATTAATCTTAAAGTAATTCGGACATAATTCTCCCGCAAAAAATATACACAGGGCAGATACTATTTTCATGCGGCATACGAACGATATAACAGGGAAAGGAATTTCTTTCATAAACTATTTTATAGATAAATATTTCATACTCAATTTTTATCAAGAAATATAGATTGTGTTCGCGTGTGCTCACACTTTAATTCTAACTCCTTATGATATATCTAACATTTTGTATTTTCAAACTCCTCGTTCCCATTAATGCATACAAGGTCGTCAATCAATCACCTGCAACCATGATAACTATAAGCTCTAGATGTATAATTCTTTTTATTTTATGATGACATATATATGTATTCAAGTCTATTCATGATCCAAACCGATTGGAATGCCTATACTTTGGAGTAGTACTTTATTTCCTATTTAAGAATAACTTTCTTTAATAAGGTAATTTAGAAGTATAGTCATACCAGTTTTTGAAACACTAGTCTTACCATTTTTACTTTTACGCCCAAAAGCTTTAGATTTTCAAAAGTCTATGCATTTACCTTTCCCTCCTGCAAAAGCTAAATGTATACTATTATCGAATTATCTAATAAGTTCGTTATGTGGTATTTTTATATATAGAGTACTAAAATCATATGTTGAGATGAATTTAGCTTTTTACGAAAATTTATACGATCTCATTTTTCTTTTACTAGATCTGAATTATTTACAACCTAAATAGGGTTATATTACAATAGAATTTACTTTTTCTCTACATACAACGCATGTCTTCAACGCTCATTGGCCAGGTTTCACTTCTGTACATGCTGACATGGCGTATACAATCCTGATAGACTTCCCTTGGTCGACAGTGGTAAAGCTCTGCTGGTTAGTAACGTTGCTCATATTATAAAACTAACACATGCAATTCTATTAATTTTTTTATTGTAACCTAGTAGGTTATACAGAATATAAAAACTTATTATTTTCCTATACTTCGAATCGATTAACGCGGATTAATGGGGTTTAACAATAAAATCGTGGGGTTTACGTTCGCGTCAGACATGCATTAATAGCTAAGACAACGTTTTGATTTATTGAATTTATAACTTGGTGATTGATAATTATATAAACGAATCAATAAGAATAAAATAGTACTATGGGGTGTATGACTGGGATCATGAGTTTTCTGGGGTTCTTCAACTTTTTCTCAGGCAACACCGTGTACTGCGCGTATCCTGAAAGTATTTATTTCATAATAAAAGTGTGACTTTTGCTGGTTTATAACACGTTGTGTCGGAATCTCTGGTCGTCGTAAGAACTGTTCCTTGTTGATCCAGAACGAACGTCATCGCTACTAATGGGACGATATGTCGTTTCTCGATTTGCATTTCCCTGCTGCAGGAACTATTCGTACTAACCTTGTCTCTCTCTTTCTCCATTGCCTCGCCATTGTATGCAACTATTCGTACTAACTTTGTCGCCTTCGTTGTCGCCTGCTTTGTGTCGCGACTGCTATCATCTGGTTTCGCCGAGCGTCAACTTCGCTCGTTTCTCCATCACACCGGCGTTTTCTTCGTGGGCTGAAATCAAATCTCCCCGCACACGACTAAAGACAACAAGCCCTTCTTTTTACTTTGAGCCATTTATTGGTATTAGCCTGTCGACACTGAGCAAGTTCGTTGTATAAGAGAGAGAGACTTACGCTAGTTAATTTCTTAATTAATCACCTAATCACTTAGCTACTTGCAAGGGAAGGAAGTTTGGGGACATCGTTTGGCTCTCATTTTTGGGGGATCCGAAATCCCCTAGCTTCTAATCGCTACATGGCTAACGCGTGTTCTCTCGTTAGCCTCATGTCAAGAATTGAAATCTCAACACCAGTTTTCCCAGCGGGGAAAACTGCGACGTCACGAAATCTCGTGATCGACGCACAGATGTGACCTAACCTTTGAACTCAAGGTCTCGTCACCGTCACCGCGACCGTGAGAACAACATTGCACTAAACCTGCACGAGAGGACCTCGCCACAAATCGCGCAAGTCAAACCCGATCTCCAACAGATGCGTCCATCCCCATACGGCCATTATCTAACAAAAAGAAATAATGTAACTCACGTGTGTCATTCTTCAAGTTATAAAAACGACTGTTTTTTTTTAAATTCTGGTGTTAATTGAAGTAATTACAAAAGATGAGGTCGTTCCGATTATGGCATTGTTGAGTTTTACTCGCAGACTAGTAAAAATAAAGTACAGTCTACCCTACTATTTTAACCATAGAACTCGGACGGGTAATTACTGCACCATCGCTACTTCTAGGTTAGAGTTCTATAGTAGAATTAAGTATGGACAATCCCAACAGACCTATTTAAAATTGCTATCAAATCAATCACTCAAATCAAATCATATTTATTGGCAAATAAATAGCAAAGTGCAAAAAGCTATGTAAAAAACAGCCAGAAGATGTGTACTTCTACATACCGTCCAGATGTTTGTCCAAGACGACTTTAAACCTGGATATGGTTGGCATTGTCACCACTTCCTCTGATAGGCTTTTCCACGAAGCAGAAATACGGACAGAGAATGCTGCGTTTTTTTTCTAATGTGACTAAAGCGCCTATGGTACATCGTTTGCTGAGTCCCGCGGTGACCACGACTTAGTGCTGAACGGTGATTTGAATTCCCGTTGATGATGCTTTCCGCCAGAATCGAGTTTCTACGCATCATCCGCTGTTCAAGTGAAGGCTAATCATCTGTGGATCAGCAACCATGATGCATCTAGACTGTTTTTCAGGAAAAATCATTTTCATTAATCAACGAAAATGCGCTTTAAAAATCTAGCGCGACTGACAAACAAAATACAATTTAAACTTGAGCGTGACAGAGTGACGGAAATACTAGTTTAAACTTGAGCGTGACAGAGTGACGGAAATACTAGTTTAAACTTGAGCGTGACAGAGTGACAGAAATACTAGTTTAAACTTAAGCGTGACAGAGTGATGGAAATACTAGTTTAAACTTAAGCGTGACAGAGTGACGGAAATACTAGTTTAAACTTAAGCGTGACAAAGTGACGAAAATACTAGCTTAAACTTAAGCGTGACAGAGTGACAAAAAATACTAGTTTAAACGTGAGTGTAACAGAATGATGAAAATACTATTTCAAACTTAAACGTGACTGAGTAACGAAAATACTATTTTAAGTAATAACAATCCGACGAAAATTCTATTTCTAAATTAAGCAATAGATACAGACGAAAATGCATTTTAAAAACAGAACAGAGCAACGAAAATCCTATTTCTAATGCGAACTTGACAGACAAACGGAAATGTTATTTCAAGCGTGACAACTGGCGAAAATGCTATTTCTAAATTAATCTTTAAAAACTGACAAAACTGTATTTTAATGACATAACCACGACAGACTAACAGAAATGTTATTTCATACGCAAGCATTTCAGGCCAACGAAAATTCTATTTCTAAATTAAGCCTGAACAACCGACGAAAATGCTATTTCAAACTTAAGCATGACCAACCGACGAAAATTTTATTTCAAACTTAAGCCTGACCAACCGACAAAAATGCTATTTCAAACTTAAGCATGACCAACCGACGAAAATGCTATTTCAAACTTAAGCATGACCAACCGACGAAAATGCTATTTCAAACTTAAGCCTGACCAACCGACAAAAATGCTATTTCAAACTTAAGCATGACCAACCGACGAAAATGCTATTTCAAACTTAAGCCTGACCAACCGACGAAAATGCTATTTCAAACTTAAGCATGACCAACCGACGAAAATGCTATTTCAAACTTAAGCATGACCAACCGACGAAAATGCTATTTCAAACTTAAGCATGACCAACCGACGAAAATGCTATTTCAAACTTAAGCCTGACCAACCGACGAAAATGCTATTTCAAACTTAAGCATGACCAACCGACGAAAATGCTATTTCAAACTTAAGCATGACCAACCGACGAAAATGCTATTTCAAACTTAAGCATGACCAACCGACGAAAATGCTATTTCAAACTTAAGCATGACCAACCGACGAAAATGCTATTTCAAACTTAAGCATGACCAACCGACGAAAATGCTATTTCAAACTTAAGCATGACCAACCGACGAAAATGCTATTTCAAACTTAAGCCTGACCAACCGACGAAAATGCTATTTCAAACTTAAGCCTGACCAACCGACGAAAATGCTATTTCAAACTTAAGCATGACCAACCGACGAAAATGCTATTTCAAACTTAAGCATGACCAACCGACGAAAATGCTATTTCAAACTTAAGCCTGACCAACCGACGAAAATGCTATTTCAAACTTAAGCATGACCAACCGACGAAAATGCTATTTCAAACTTAAGCATGACCAACCGACGAAAATGCTATTTCAAACTTAAGCATGACCAACCGACGAAAATGCTATTTCAAACTTAAGCATGACCAACCGACGAAAATGCTATTTCAAACTTAAGCATGACCAACCGACGAAAATGCTATTTCAAACTTAAGCATGACCAACCGACGAAAATGCTATTTCAAACTTAAGCATGACCAACCGACGAAAATGCTATTTCAAACTTAAGCATGACCAACCGACGAAAATGCTATTTCAAACTTAAGCATGACCAACCGACGAAAATGCTATTTCAAACTTAAGCATGACCAACCGACGAAAATGCTATTTCAAACTTAAGCATGACCAACCGACGAAAATGCTATTTCAAACTTAAGCCTGACCAACCGACGAAAATGCTATTTCAAACTTAAGCATGACCAACCGACGAAAATGCTATTTCAAACTTAAGCATGACCAACCGACGAAAATGCTATTTCAAACTTAAGCATGACCAACCGACGAAAATGCTATTTCAAACTTAAGCATGACCAACCGACGAAAATGCTATTTCAAACTTAAGCATGACCAACCGACGAAAATGCTATTTCAAACTTAAGCATGACCAACCGACGAAAATGCTATTTCAAACTTAAGCATGACCAACCGACGAAAATGCTATTTCAAACTTAAGCATGACCAACCGACGAAAATGCTATTTCAAACTTAAGCCTGACCAACCGACGAAAATGCTATTTCAAACTTAAGCATGACCAACCGACGAAAATGCTATTTCAAACTTAAGCCTGACCAACCGACGAAAATGCTATTTCAAACTTAAGCATGACCAACCGACGAAAATGCTATTTCAAACTTAAGCATGACCAACCGACGAAAATGCTATTTCAAACTTAAGCATGACCAACCGACGAAAATGCTATTTCAAACTTAAGCATGACCAACCGACGAAAATGCTATTTCAAACTTAAGCATGACCAACCGACGAAAATGCTATTTCAAACTTAAGCATGACCAACCGACGAAAATGCTATTTCAAACTTAAGCCTGACCAACCGACGAAAATGCTATTTCAAACTTAAGCCTGACCAACCGACGAAAATGCTATTTCAAACTTAAGCATGACCAACCGACGAAAATGCTATTTCAAACTTAAGCATGACCAACCGACGAAAATGCTATTTCAAACTTAAGCATGACCAACCGACGAAAATGCTATTTCAAACTTAAGCATGACCAACCGACGAAAATTCTATTTCAAACTTAAGCATGACCAACCGACGAAAATGATATTTCTAACTACTTAATCATTAGAGATCGATAAAACGCCTTTTAAAACTTAACTGCGACAGACCAACGAAAATGCGATTTCTTACATAAGCGTGACACCGAGTTTAAATTCTACGTCAAATTTAAACGTGAAAGTTTATTTTAAACGAATTCGTGCCAGTCTAACCACAATTATATTTAAAGCATGAGCGTAGCAAACCGACCGACTAACGAACATATCTTCGTATTTAAATGTTTGGACGAATCTAAAAAAAAAAATGCATCTATTCAATTTGTGTCTTTAATGGTGAAAATGCTATTTGAAACTTAAGCCACACCGACGAACAAAGCCTTTCATAGAGATACAGTGACACATCTTTAATATATATATATATATATATATATATATATATATATATATATATATATATATATATATATATATATATATATATAGAGAGAGAGAGAGAGAGAGAGAGAGAGAGAGAGGGAGGGGGAGAGAGAGATAGTGTTATTAAGCAAGACTCCGATTAAGTTCGTTGAATCTTTTAGATTGTCTGGTGTTTACGGTCCGCTGTATATTAGCATAAATATAACTTTCTCCCGTATAACTTGATAATGTCCTATGGTCTTGTGAATAGAGCGAAAGCGTGTGGAGTCTATGTTGACTCTGTGAACCGGGTTCGCTCCCTGTGATCGTTTGAAAATATCGCTTCCCTACACTGATGAGAGTATATGTTTTAAATGACCTCGTATGTAGGTAAAAATGATTTAATATTTATTCATGAATATTGTTATATATGTATTCATGTATGTATGTATGTATGTGTGTATGGATAGATAGATAGATAGATTGATTTGATACTTATGACACAACCAACTCTACAAAGAAAGAACAACGCCATTGTTAGCAAGATAAAGATCTTAGTATTCACTTTTATAAAAACAACCGATCTGGATAAAAGAAAACATTTAATGGGTTAAATTTGTTATTGCTAAAAACGGTTTCGCCTTAATGACCCGTAATTTGATATGTCTGTGAAAACCAACAAATAATACAAAGTTAGTTTCGAGCTGTAAAATTTCTATTAGCTGAAAAGTGGCGCGTGATAATTTATCAGAACTTGAAGAGGTCGGAAAGATAATTTCACACCACCATTAGTGACATTTTTGTTATCAGCCATTTTTTTTTCTTTTATTTCTTTTATCACACACCTTTGAATTATCCGACGCGTGTTTAACCAACTTAGTGTTGCATTTGCTTTCCGACAATCTTTCAACCTCGCAAATAAACGTGAATAAAAAAAGGGCGACAGTAGAAGGTGAATCTTGTAATTCTCGCTTCCCCATACGTTTTCCTTTAGTCCTCACATTCCCTGAGCGATGTATTTTTGTGTTACCTTTATTCCTCCCAAACAAGACATATTTCCACTGAAGCGTAACGGGCTATTGTAGTAGGGGTCCGATTTATAGGCGGCGGACAAACTTGGTAGTGAGTTATACAGCAACATGTTTGTTCACATTAAATTTAAATATTCTTTCATCTTGGTGCTATCAGAGAAACAGGGATCGGGAAGAGAATTCCAAATACAAGCGATCCAAAGAAAAGAAGCTATTAGAGCAGAAAGGGACTAGTCGAAGGTATTTACGTTGCGGATAGTTACAAGATACTGGAAACATGCTTAAAATGAAATTAAATATATTTTACCAAGAAAAAAATGGCTAACAATTATTTTTTCAAAATTAAAAAAAAAAAAATGTATATTTATCTTTTTTTATAATTATTAATAAATGTATTGATAATTATAAAAAAAGATATATTTATCTTTTTTATAATTATCAATACATTTATTGATAATTATAAAAAAAGATAAATATATTAAAAAAAAATTTTAATTTCGAAAAAATAATTTATTTTTATGTTGGTGTGCTTTTTTCAGTGTTTGGTTTATTTTGCTGGGCTTTTGTTAGGTCACCGATTTTGAAACCATCAACATACGTTCAATCCCAACCGTGCCCGCGCACATGTGAATTACTGTAGTGCTTCACCTGTAAACGTGGTCGAATATTTCTGACTGTAAAAAAAACATCTCTTTTTCTAATCTTCGTGTTTCGAATCCATTTTTCATTCCTTCGGTCGATTTTCCTCGGGTCAAAGTCAAAGACGGTGAATATTCAGCATCTGTCAAGTTTCCGAAGCGGAAATCGATACGCAGTAGAAAAAAATCAATAGTTTCTTGTTTCGTAATAGAAACCCACAAACGACGCTAGAAAGCAATTTCATCGAACGAAAAATTGGCTTTTTTACACTTAATTAGCCCTATCGTTTCTATTGGTCTTCATAGATTCGTCTTCGAATTGCTACGAGAGGCGTTTCTTTTGTCAGTCGTTCTACAAAGCTGAAGTTTTTTTTTGTTAATACATCTTTTTAAAAAAAAGAAACACGGTCAGGTTTTAAGAAAATTTGCGCGGCCATTGTTATAATCTATACGTCTATTATTATACTAAATCTGAGTGTATTAAAGTTTGTTTCCTTAAGAATTATTTCTTATATATTCTTATCGTACAAAATAGATACTAAAATATTCCTCGATTTGGGGGTTGAGTTACATTTTCGAAAAATTTCCCATCTCTTACTAAGCCTCTTTCTATCACTCTCACCCTCTCTAACTGTATGTTATTTAACGCATTTGATCTTATTTTATAAGGTAACAATCTATCTTGCTTCTGTCATACTCTCTCTCTCTCTTTCTCTCTGTCTCTCTCTGTCTCTCTCTCACTCTCTCTCTCTCTCTCTCTCTCTATATATATATATATACATATATATATATATATATATATATATATATATATGGGAAGAGAAGGATGAAGGTAATCCGACGTGATGGGAAAATGAAAAAGGAAAAACCAAAAAATGGATATTTTTTATGTGTACATCAACGTTTCGTCTTTATTTATAAGACTTCATCAGGATGATAATATAGAGAAAAATGTCATGCAAGTACAAACACATGTAGGGTTGACATATTGGGAAAAAGGAAAGAAAATAATTGCCACTACACCTCTGTGGCTATTCCATGATAAATGCCAGTATACTGAAATCATATGCCATTAATAGGGTTAAGATGAAAATTCATATACACTAAATGTACAAAAGTAAGGAAATTCTCAAATTTTTACACTTTTATTGTCATTAAGGGTATGACTACATATCAACCAAACCATTTCATTATCACATCACTACAGTATAAATCTCTATGCATGAGTGGATGAAGTGTGTGAGGTGCGCTGAAGAAAAATTGCTACCAGTAAAATACATAGCCCTGTTGTGCTCGCATACCCTTAATGACAATAAAAGTGTAAAAATTTGGGAATTTCCTTGCTTTTGTACATTTAGTGTATATGAATTTTCATCTTAACCCTATTAAGGGCATATGATTTCAGTATACTGGCATTTTTCATGGAATGTCACTACTTTTGTAAAGGCTGTGTCTCAATAAAATGGTCATTTTAAAGGTTTTGGGGAATTTTCTGGAAAACTAAGGTGTATGGTAAACTGAAATTACAATGCCATCAACTAGACCCTAGAACCTCTATCTCTGCCAAAAATCAGCTGAATCCATCAAATAGTTGATGAGATACAGGCTGGCATATCCGTACGTACGTACACACGGATAACACAAACTCATGCCTGACCTTTCTGGATCTCTGGGTTGCCTTGACTAATGATGCTGAAATTCTACACACTTATAGAACCTATCAAATAAAAAATGTGTGCAAAGTTTTAACCAATTTGGTTTATTGGTTTTTGACTTATGACTGATCAAAGAAATTAGATTTTTAACATAAGTCGTTTTTTAAGTCTATTAAGGGATAGAGTGCTTTCGCGCCTCCCTTGATTTCTCAATTTTGAGGTTGAGTTAGATTTTCGAAAAAATTTCCATCTCTGACTAAACCTCTTTCTATAACTCTCACCTTTTCTCACTGTATGTTTTTTTAACGCATTTGATCTTATTTTATAAGGTAATTATCTATCTTGCTTCTGTCATCCCCTCCCCCTCTCTCTCTCTCTCTCTCTCTCTCTCTCTCTGTTTATTAACTGTCGCATATAATAGAACAAAGTAACGTATAAAAAGATTGCAACAGTCGATTATCAACAAAAAGGGTACTAGTACTATTTAAAACGTAGCCGTTGAATGAGAGAGAGATAGAGGGAGAGAAAGAGAATACAAACATACTAATTGAAGATGTTTATTTTTATATTTTTATAGTCAACTAACAGGAACACCCGTAGTTGTTCGGGATTAAATGAGGATCACTACCATGTACCTTTTTACTATGATCATAAAACAATATTGCTTTATTTTTACTGCCCTTTTCGTCACGTTTCGCCCCCGCTTATAGTCAGAAGAAACTTAAATGTTCGAAAACTCTCTGAATTAGTGTCTTATACATCTGGTTTCAATTTCATTAAAATAGGATATAAGTCTTTGAAGTTTTGAGGGGTTCTGTCCCAATGGCTCACTTAGATGCGGGCCACGTAGGTATTCGGCACATAAAGGCTAACATAGATATTCGGAACGACTTCCATTGTCTTCCCCGGATAATTTTATACATATGATTTCATCAACATAGGACATATTTGAAGTTTTAAAGGATGTTCGTCCCCCATAGCTTATTTAGATAAGGAGGGCACTTAGAAATTCGAGACCACTTCCATTGGTTTTCCCAGAAAATTTTATACATATGATTTCAATTTAATGATAATAATAAGATATATTTGAGGTTTTAAAGGGGTTATGCCCTTATAAATGTCTTAGTGGTGCACTTAGAGATTGGGAGACACTTTCATTGCATTTATATGTAAATTTTACATAAGAATACACGTTTAGATTTTATGTAAATGTCTAAACATTTGTTCTATAGCACACACACAAACATCACACACACATACAGATATTGAGTTTTATGTAAATATATATATAGGTTATCTTTTAAAACTTATTCTTCCTTACTCAAACAGTCTATATTGAGCTAAATTTGTGCCCTAACGGGATACATTTTTAGTATATATATATATATATATATATATATATATATATATATATGATTATTTTTTATTTACACAAATATGTAAATAATCTGCGACACTAGCATGTCGATGTTATCGATCAACAGCTGTTATAAACTGAGATCTCATCAGGCAAAGTTAAAATAAGATATTAACCTTAGATCATATTTGGAAAGAAACAATATATATATATATATATATATATATATATATATGCTTATGTGTTATTTCTTCAAACCGATCACCCTGATGAAGTCTTGAAATAAAGACGAAACGTTGATAAATACATTAAATAGTATTTTAAGTTTTCCTTTTGTCATTTTCCATTACGTTAGTACACTATTTCTATTTTTATTATTATTATTATATATATATATATATATATATATATATATATATATATATATATATAGAGAGAGAGAGAGAGAGAGAGAGAGAGAGAGAGAGAGAGAGAGAGAGAGAATTGAAAAAGGAAAACCAAAAATATTATTTATGTATTCATCTACGTTTCGTCTTTATCATTAGACTTCTTTAGGATGATTGTTTGAAGAAAACACAAAATGCAAGTACTGAATGTTTGAAACACGAGGTGTGAGATTTAAATCAGGGCCACTTGTGAAAAAAATAAATTATGATGGTTACAGTGGAAGGTTGAGTTGCCAGTAGATAGTGTGGGTGGCATGTAGGGAGGAAGCATAACGAAGGAGGGAGAGAGGGAGAGAGACAAGATCAGGCCTGGGGAATGTGTCCACATTTGGCACCTGCATATATATATATATATATATATATATATATATATATATATATATATATAAGCACATAAACATATACAAACTTAAGCATTTTTTTAACATATTTCACCCCAAACAAAGAAGGGCGCCACTGCAGACGTAAGGGGCAACTGAAAATTAGGATGTAGGTTTTAGGTGTCATCCTAAGTTGGGAACTGTGTAGCAAGATGTCTGTTTACATTAGTTTTAAGCCTCTGCATGTGGGTACAGTCGGGGAAACACAGAGCAGGGAGGGAGTTCCAGAGGCCAGCAACACGAAGAAAGAAGCTACTATGATTCAGGATGTTGTACAGGCCAGAAAAAAAGCGAGCTCAACCTGATCAGTGAACAACAACATATATAAGATGTTTTAATCTTCTATTCATTTTAGTTTTAGTGAATTAAGGCCAGTGACCTTATAACATTTCTTATTCATTTTTCTATTGTGTGTGTGTGTGTGTATATATATGGTGGCTGTCTATTCGATTTTGAATATGACCACTTTTGACATATTGATGTGATATTAGTGTATAACTTCCTAGTGAGAGACACGCATATGGCTTTTTAGGGTTGCCAGACTTTTACAGAAGTGGTAGGTGTTGTGATGATCTGAGAGGATGCCATAATTGAAGCCACCTTTTGTCTTTGTCAGGCATTATATATATCATCTCACATTAAAAAATCTCATATATATATATATATATATATATATATATATATATATATATATATATATATATATATATATATAATCTGTACATATACACACACAAAACCGTCACGTAAAATTGAACCCCGATGTGTGGAAAACTAAAAATAAAAAGTGGAATAATATTATGTTCATTATTTATGTACTGATGTGCTCGGGTGATGGACTTGAAACAAAAGATATAGTGCGTTGGGGTGTGTAAGAACACAAATCAATAAAGAATGTGGGAGCTAAAATACAAATTATTTATTGAAAAACTAGACGTGCGATAGTTTTATTGATACGCAAACAAATAGCAAAGTTTATATTTAAATAAAATAAAAGTTATAAAAACATTTGTAAATAAAACTATGTATGTTTTAAATGTTTTTCCGTTAATTTGAATATTTTGCTTACAGAAAAAAAATTGGGTACATTTTTATTCTGTAAAGTTTAACAAAATTAAAAAGAAAATTGTTTTTATTTTAAATGTTTTCTGTATCATCCGTCTCGATTTTCTAACAATTTAAGAAACACATAATTTTATTTACAAATACGTCCTGTTATACATACATTTTTAATTAAAAAACCGTTTTGTAAATAAAATTGTGTGTAAATAAAACCCCTTTTTAAATAGTAACACTTTTTTCTTTAGTAAAAAATCTGCGATCTAAAAGTTATAAAAATGCGTATTGTTATGTTTACGATTCAACGCAACCGGAAGTAAAAGTTCAACAATTATTGTCACTGAAAAAGTGTCCTTTTCGTTGTTGCTTATTTTACAGTTCTTTAAATCCATGTAGTCTGAACTCGGTAACCTGTACGAAATTTTGATTATATATATATATATATATATATATATATATATATATATATATATATATATATATAAACTTTTCGATTTCTGCAGAGACGCTAGTTTTTACCGTATTATCTCATTCTGAATTCAAATCGATAAAAACTATATTTGGAAAGTCCATGGGAGTCCTTACAATGTCTTTTAATACACAACTAACATCCTAAACTTTTAAATTGCAATGTCCTCCAACAGGATGACATTGGGCCTTTAATGGTTGAACTTCTCCAAAATTAAACGGATTTTACAATTTTTAGACGCCAATTTTTCCTGTATTTACCGCTTTTGACGTGCTGCTACAATTTTCCTGAGTGTTCAACGATGAACGGTTTTATATATTTTTAATCTCTTCTCTCTACATTTGACATGTTCTATACTTATATATTTGTATTTATCTTATATTATATTTATATCTTTTCAGATTATGACTTTTTGTAATCTCCCTACCTACTTATATCTCTGTATTCCTCTGATGATAAGATCTTATTCTTTGAAAAGCACTTGCTTAAGGAATAAAAAATAAATATCTTTTATTTGAAACACCTTTTTTGGAAAACTGATGACGTAATAGATATTTTATTTTTACAATACTTTCATAATAGGTTCTAATTTAAAGGTATACATTATATGTTTATTTTCCTGTTCGTTATTTTAAGCCCCTAATAAGTGAGCTTTTTACCTATCTTTGATATATTCAACAAGAAATTATTCCCATTATCCGTAAAAAGCATCACTATCCCTTAAAATTAGGCCTACCTTGTTCAAAGTTATCATTATTGTGAGAAGGAAAGCTTTCCACTATAAGGTATACTTTAAGCCATTCAACAACCAAATTGATGCGAACATTTAAAACCTTTTGAACTAACACTTTCTTGTAACTCATGCAATAAACAAAAGAAATAGGAAAAGATAGCAACATCCTCTTATATATAAAAGTATAAAATTTGAAAAACGCAGAAAACACTCCAACAAAAATCAAAAAGAAACACCAACTCCACTAAGCAACAAAATTCAATACGGCTCATGCTTGCTTCGGAAGGGGTCCTTTACTTATTCTAAAAACAAAAAACAAAATCAATAAATAAAAAAGTTATGAATTTTTAAAAATAGGACCCTTATTTTTGCCCACCCTGTATATATATATATATATATATATATATATATATATATATATATATATATATATATATATAAATATCTTGTCCGATTTTCAAAGTCAGACCTAAATAGCAATACATCTGACAAATCAATACTGGATTCAGATTAGGCTGTTTTTGTAAGAGGCCACGCTCTATAACTCTGAAGAGAAATAAAAGAAACGCGCAAGAATTAAGATTCTTTTGGCACACACACATATATAAAGTTGAGTATGTTTATATGTACAAAACTAAAAATTACTACAAATTGAGCTATGTTACTAATAATAACCTAATATATAGAAAGCTCAATAAATTATACAAAACGATATATAATACTCAATAATGAAGCTAAATCCTTATTAACATCTATGAATATCTTTAAATACAAAGAAAGTATCAGGATAATTTTTTATTATATTACTTTGCCCCTCTAGATCTGAGTATGCATCATTAGTAAAAAAAAATCTTAGATAGAATTATCCATGGCATAAAAGAAAAACACTCATTCGTATCTAAATCTTAAGGAGAAATCCTATTTAAATTAAAATTTTATAACTTTCGATATACATAACTATTACCAATCCATCTCCCGATTCTCCTTAATACAACACTTATTTTTGAAAAAACACAACTCTGATGTTACCGATTTGGAAATTAGATTTACAATACTAGCCAGCAAATCCCTGTTACAATTCGATAATAAATTTTGGACGAGAAAGAACACACCTAATAACAATGGCATTACTATTGGGTTGTCGGGCGCGGCTCAGGTCACTGATTTCGTAGGTTTATACTTATTAGGAGAACTTAAGGTTAAAATCGGGCATTTGCAGGGTGGGTTGTACAAAAATGACGCACTTTTTGCTTCCAGGGAGAGACCTATATAATCCAATAGAAACATAAAGAATTTACATATGTTTAAAAAGAAATAACTTTGGACTATTTATCACCTTAAAATCCGAGAAGAGAAGATCTAATTTCCTTGACTGTACACTATTTTACGTTCATTCGCTCTTTAACGACCCAAAATCCATCATTAAATCCATAGTCTCCAACATAATATCTAAACTATCTGCTAATAAATCAATTTTCGATTAAAATTCGAATTTCTACAATCACGACTAACTTAATTCAGGTTACAATGATAAAATTACATATAAAAACAACTCCATTATCCTGGAATAAAACTTTGACCATAATTACGCGTGGCAGTAAAAGATAGAAAACAGAAGATTACAACAGATTTTAATAATAAAAACGCTTGTAAAAACGGACTCAGAAACTAACAATGGCAGAAACTTGACCCTCAAAAGTCTAGACCACATAAACAACTAAGAAGAAAGAACAACGTTTGGTGTAAACTAACAATGGACCCTCAAAAGTCTAGACCACATAAACAACTAAGAAGAAAGAACAACGTTTGGTGTAAACTAACAATGGACCCTCAAAAGTCTAGACCACATAAACGACTAAGAAGAAAGAACAACGTTTGGTGTAAACTAACAGTGGACCCTCAAAAGTCTAGACCACATAAACAACTAAGAAGAAAGAACAACGTTTGGTGTAAACTAACAATGGACCCTCAAAAGTCTAGACCACATAAACAACTAAGAAGAAAGAACAACGTTTGGTGTAAACTAACAATGGACCCTCAAAAGTCTAGACCACATAAACGACTAAGAAGAAAGAACAACGTTTGGTGTAAACTAACAGTGGACCCTCAAAAGTCTAGACCACATAAACAACTAAGAAGAAAGAACAACGTTTGGTGTAAACTAACAATGGACCCTCAAAAGTCTAGACCACATAAACAACTAAGAAGAAAGAACAACGTTTGGTGTAAACTAACAATGGACCCTCAAAAGTCTAGACCACATAAACGACTAAGAAGAAAGAACAACGTTTGGTGTAAACTAACAATGGACCCTCAAAAGTCTAGACCACATAAACGACTAAGAAGAAAGAACAACGTTTGGTGTAAACTAACAATGGACCCTCAAAATAGTAGACCACATAAACGACTAAGAAGAAAGAACAACGTTTGGTGTAAACTAACAATGGACCCTCAAAAGTCTAGACCACATAAACGACTAAGAAGAAAGAACAACGTTTGGTGTAAACTAACAATGGACCCTCAAAAGTCTAGACCACATAAACGACTAAGAAGAAAGAACAACGTTTGGTGTAAACTAACAATGGACCCTCAAAATAGTAGACCACATAAACGACTAAGAAGAAAGAACAACGTTTGGTGTAAACTAACAATGGACCCTCAAAAGTCTAGACCACATAAACGACTAAGAAGAAAGAACAACGTTTGCTGTAAACTAACAATGGACCCTCAAAAGTCTAGACCACATAAACGACTAAGAAGAAAGAACAACGTTTAGTGTAAACCACCCTACAATAGTAATATTAAAACTAGAGAATACTTTTAAATTATTGAAAAATCTATTGAGCATCCGCATAGATATAGCATGCTCCTGAACAAATATTCTATAAAAGTTACCGTTTCAACAATGGCCAGCATGGCGCAAAGAATTATTACTTAAAACAATAAGAAAATTAAATCTGCACAGTCACCAGTTGCCCCAATATCCCCTTCAAATAATTGTAACTGCAAGAAATCTACAGAATGTCCGCTAAACAATTATTGTATACATAGAGACGTTATATACGCCTGCATTGTGAAATAATTTTCTTCGTAACGCTAATATACAAAGTAACACCAGTACACGTATACCTCTCTTATCCGATAATCCTACACATTCTAAACTCTCA
Organism: Sepiola atlantica; assembly: GCA_963556195.1. Lineage (NCBI taxonomy): Eukaryota > Metazoa > Mollusca > Cephalopoda > Sepiida > Sepiolidae > Sepiola > Sepiola atlantica. Next base: position 63,501,850 of record OY744533.1, on the reverse strand, counting down.
GCGCATCACGATACCCAAAATATTACTCTAAACACCAAATACTTTTCTTTACCAGTTAACAACAATCTTGCTCAAACCTATCTACCTCATATAGTTTCCTTATCAAACAATTCTAACTTAATCTCTATTCAAATTTTAAGCACACAGGCTCAGGACGCATATACTACTATTAATAACACACCTAATGCAACAGCCACTCCATATAAAATACATAAATACATAGGAGCCACTGCTTTCTCTATAAAAACGCATATCCAACCACTTCTCATCTTTTAAAACGATCAAATTCAAGAGACTTCCCTTACTAATTTAATGCAAATATTTAAACATAAAAACATCCCTTACTCTCTGCACTGGTCGATCTTGAATAAATCTAGGTCCTAGACACCAGGATCTAGGTTTTGCCAATTATGTACTTTAGAAACCGTTATGATAATCACTGCTGCCAAGAGTAAAAACATTATAAATTCTAGAAGCGAATTTCTTTCGGCATGCAGGCTACTAGTACTTTTTGCTTCCATAAGTTCAGAACTCTCTTTAATGTATGGACGTATTTTAACCCATTAATCTTTATACTTTAAGTGTAAGTATACCTCCTAATGTTATCTTCCAATTCAATCTTAATTGTTTTAAATCCAATCGTTGATTTTGTAAAATTTTAACCTATGACTTTTACGTACTCTCCGATTTAGTGGTATATACCTTAGGCACCCCCATTCTTCACTTTTTTCATTCATGTATCCTTTAAGTATTAACGTTAATTTTACAACTTACTTATCGCCTTTAATTCTCTAATTATTTTTCTGAAGTATTTTTTTTATCAGCTTTTGGAATCTAACAGTTATTTTTTTCTTTCTCACAGCATACTCTACAGAGTAAGCAGTTTTAATATTTGTAAATAACAGCCAACTTTTTATAGCTCTATTTTCCACTATATATTCCTCTCATCTCATTTATTACTTTTTCAGTTTATTGAATTGTATGCTGAATCTTTCCTTTTTACACACGTACTTCTAATTATCCTAACCCCAAACCTGACCCTTGTATATATATATATATATATATATATATATATATATATATATATATATATATATATATATCTGTAGCATCGTGAGACTAGAAACTTACCCCATAAAATTAGTAATATTTTTTAAATACTCTTATCTGGCCTTTTCTCTTATAGCTCCTTTTCTCTACTGAGATAGTACTTCCTTTATTCTTTTTCATTTATTTTAACATTCAACAATTATTTAATTTTCCTTTCTATTTTTCACTATAATTCCTTACACTTTAATGATATTATCATTTTTATTTGGTCTTTTGTTCTTTAGTGTGTTTTGTTTATTTCCCTAACTGATGTATCCAGCATTAACCGTTGGCCAATCTCGACATTTATTCATTGATATCAATCTTATACCCTCACTCTCTTTTTGACCGAACTTATATCTCTGTATTCCTCTGATAAGATTTTATTCTTTGAAAAGCCATTGCTTAAAAAAGGAAAATAAATCTCTTCTATTTGAAACATCTGATGACGTAATAGATATTGTATTTGAACAATTTTTATTCTCATCTTTTACCCTCTCTCCCTCTTTCTTTCTCTCTCTCTCTCTCTCTCTCTCTCTATATATATATATATATATATATATGGAACTAGGTGAACGCTTACAGTTTTAAAGTGCATCTGTGAACCGGGTTCGCGCCTTATAGCCGTGTGAGATTGTTATTTCCCTGCGCTAATGAGACCCATAAGCTCTAAACGACGTCGTACGTAGGGAAAATATTAAAAATATTTTATATATATATATATATATATATATATATATATATATATATATATATATATAAAATATTATATATATATGCTTCTAATTCCCCACGAACTCGAAGATTATATATATATATATATATATATATATATATATATATATATATATATATATATATATATATATATATATATATATATATATATATATTTATATATATATATATATATATATATTTATATATATATATATATATATATATTTATATATATATATATATATTTATATATATATGTATATATATATATATATATATATATATATATATATATATATATATATATATATATATATATATATATATATAAGCAAATTTTGAGGACAGTAAAATATTAAGTCGACTTTTATGGTCGATTTTTATACCAACGAAAACTGTATTTCTCGACCGCGCAACTAATCTAGGAAAGAACCTTTTTTCTTTGTTATCTACTATGTCAGGAGACCATCTATCCTTTTCTCTTTTTCCATCTCTTTCTAATTGTCACACAGATCGCACTCGTCATTACTCTCATACACCACACAATCTCTATGTCTCTATCTATCCGTTACCCGTCATGTCTTTCTCCCCTATCGTTTCCCATCTTTCTCACGCGCATACAACCTCTCTTTCCCTCTCTCACACATACACAACACAATCCTTCTCTCTCTCTTTCTCTGCCTCTATCTCTCACTTACTCTCTCCCCCTATTCTCTCAGTCTTATTCTATTTCTTTTATTTATTTTCTATTCCTAACCCACACGTTTATATCTCCTTTCTCTGTCCACTACTCTCTCTTTCTTTCTCTTCTTCTTCTTCTTCTTCTTCTTCTTCTTCTTTCGCTATCGCTTACCCACACTGTTTCTATATCTTCCTCACTTCAATCCCCCTCTCTATCTATTTCTCTATGTATTTTTCTACTTTTTCTTCCTTTTCTTTTCCCCGCCCACTCTCTTATGTTTCTTCTGTCTCTTCTAGTCTCCATCAAAATCAAATCATTTTTCTCTTATTTTATTTTCGTTTGCTTTTCCCGCCATCAGCTGATTGAGACGCCATATTGCATTTATAAAATCATTTCGAAAAACAATTTTTTAACAACCGAAACGGAGATTATTTTCAGAATAAATTTTTAAATACTGTTTTTTTTTTTTCTTTTTCTTTTCTTTCCCCCCGGAAGATGAGTGAAGGCGGCAAATATTTTCACATATATTTTTGATGACGATAAATTAAAATAAAATCAAAAAATATCAGAGAATCTGAACATTTAAAAAAAAATGTATTTTTCGATAAATGAAAATTAGCGTAAACAACTTCCAGTAACGAATACTTTCTTTGGTTCTGGGTTGGGGTTAGGATTAGGGTTAGGGTTTAGAGTTTAATTTGTTTTACATTTTTTTTTTAAATCATCCGTTTTTACACTTTGAAATTAGTTTTGATTTTCGCTTTTTATAATTAAATTCCATCGGTTTCAATTATTCACTGTTTATGTTTCAATTACTCTATCTAATTGTGTTCATCTCTTGAACAAGTCTTGCAACGGAACTCCTAATTGCATCAATAAAAAAATTATTTCGGAAACTATTGTTGGGATCGATCCCGTTTCATTGTAAAATATTGGATTGGCGGTAATTACTTTTTTTTTTTTAACTTTTGTTCTCCCCAAACAAGGCATATTGCCACTGAAGCGTAAGGAGCTACTTTGATAAGGGCTGGATTTATAAGAGCAACCGGAGTGGGGAGCAGATGTTTGTTCACATTACATTTAGTTTTCTACGAGTTGAAACGGTTGGGAAAACAGCTATCAGGCAGGGAATTCCAAAGACAGGTGGCCTTACGAAAACAGCTATTAACCTAAAAACACTTCCTGCATCTAGAGACATTTGCAGTGAAAAGGGTGGGAGTTTGCTACTTGTCGAGTGTGTTCAGGTTTTTTTCGTTGAGAGGTAAAAGTGCAGTAAGTCTATCGGAGCACATTCCGTGGAAGTACTTGCATTTAGATTATTAACGGCTGTGATTACTAGGGTCTGACCCATAGATAAGATGGCGCCATGCGCGAACTGCGGAAAGTAGATTGGAAGACTGGGTATCGTGAGATCAAAGATGTTTCAAAGATATTCAATTTCGGTATAGAATTAAGAGAGACGCAATGTAGATAGATGGGATCTTTTAGAGTCCGGCGGTATTTAGCGCAAAGGAACTTGTTGTGAAGAAATTGATCCAATAGTTAATGTAATAACTAACTATACGTGTTGTATGATTGAAAGTTCTATCCACTGACCGAGAAGACTTTATCAACTCCGTATCATGAAAAAAAAACGGGACGGGTTAACACCCATAGCGCTCCAACATTAGCTCAGAATTAATCCATTTTTATTCACCATCAGTTTTTTTACAAATAAAAATACGTGAAATGAAATCGAAAGTGTTAGTGAACCTATTTCGATGACAATAGTGTCAGTGATTTTAACAAACGGAACAAAGAACAATATGTCTCGCAATGGAGGTAGAATTTTTGGAGGCCGTTCTCTGGCCAAAGGAGTCAGTGATTTTTTAAATAATGATTTATCTCTTTATATTCAGTGGCTTCATGCCTTGTCTGGAAAGATTTCCATTAAAATTGTAATTGTATCGGAATTGGGAAATATTAGAATCGTCCTATCACTATCCCGGATGCATCAGAAGATCTATATTCACAGCCACGTCGAAATAAACTTAGTTTCATTGAATTACATGATCTTTGTACGATGCTTGACCACTAATAAGACAAAGTACTATTGAACTTGCGTGGAAATGTCGACATTCAAATAAGTACGAATTGACATGTTTTAAACTAGAAGGCATAGATTTTTTCATATACATATATATATATATATATATCAAGGGAGGCGCGAGAGCGCTCTATCCCTTAATAAACTTCAAAAACGACCTATGCTGGAAATCTCATTTCTTTGATCAATCATAACTCAAAAACCAATAAACCAAATAAGTTAAAATAAGTTAAAACTTTGCACAAAATTTTTATTTGATAGGTTCTATAAGTGTGTAGAATTTCAGCATCATTAGTCAAGGCAACCCAGAGATCCAGAAAGTTTTATCATTAAATCATGTTATCCGTGTGTACGTACGTACGTACGTATGTGCCACCCTGTATCTCATCAACTATTTGATGGATTCAGCTGATTTTTGGCAGAGATAAAGGTTTTAGGGTCTAGTTGATGGCATTTTAATTTCAGTTTACCATATACCTTAGTTTTCCAGAAAATTCCCCAAAACCTTTAAAATGACCATTGTATTGAGGCATAGCCTTTACAAAAGTAGTGGCATTCCATGATAAATGCCAGTATACTGAAATCATATGCCCTTAATAGGGTTAAGATGAAAATTCATATACGCTAAATGTACAAAAGCAAGGAAATTCCCAAATTTTTACACTTTTATTGTCATTAAGGGTATGCGATCACAACAGGGCTATGTATTTTACTGGTAGGAATTTTTCTTCAGCGCACCTCACACACTTCATCCACTCATGCATAGAGATATATACTGTAGTGATGTGATAATGAAATGGTTTGGTTGATATGTAGTCATACCCTTACTTAATGACAATAAAAGTGTAAACATTTGGGAATTTCCTTGATGTGTTCCACAGATGGAACATTCTTAAAAAGAAAATATGTCCATGGATGTTCCGTTTGGTACATGGAAAAAAAAGAAGGTTTCTTTGCAGTGATGGTTAAGTAAATCACATCAACTATGAACAAGTTTTTGCATGACAGACGATAGCACACATTTCTAAAAGGAGAGTTTGAATTACCTACTAGACACGATCCCCGAGTTTCTTCAGTCACTATGTACAAGGGTTTATCAGGACAACCAGACATGAGGATACTTCCCCCTACAAGTAAACCCTGACAGAATATTGAAAATAACAGAGTATTCGAAGCCCAAATAAGATCCCTTCGACACAGCTATACACTGACTAATACGAGGAATGATGCACCTTCTCCAAGTAATGTTAAACCTCAAGTAACAGAACTTAACTGGATACTCTACCAGACAAGATGAATTCTTGTCCTGGAATTCGCTAATTCAAGAGACAACAAGAAAGATATACTACAACATTGTTTACTGATCAATTGGGGAGAGGAAAATTAATATTATTAACTGTTTTACTGACAGGTAAAACAGAACTTTAATGGAATATTCGAATATCTATGTATTTCATAGAGAGACCAGGTTTTTGACCCAGGAAGGGCCCATTGATTTCTAAGAACTTCGACTGAAATAAACTAAAAATTGATTGCACAAAAATGCATTGAATATACTTAGGAGATGAAAGTAAATAAATATTTGCCTCCGGTGGTTTTATATTTAGTCGAGCGAATCTGTCCCTATATTTGTTTGTGTAGAAGAATCTGTAGACAATGTCAAACCGAATCCTTGCTCTCATTCCATAAGCCATGACTAGATAGAAATCTTAAGTAATTCATAATTATATTCTCAGTATCGCCCGTACTGAGGATTGAACCTTTATCCTCCAGAAGACTGTCATTTAGAACTGATTATTACTTAGCATGTTTATGTGTTGGGTCATGGGTTTTTGTGGACATGGGAGAAAAACATCCAAGATGGCAACAGTAGTCTGAATAATCCAAATCGCTTGACCAATTGTCACCAATATATTATTCATGATCTAAATTAGAATTGATCTAATTTTTTTTTTTTGGGGGGGGGATATCTAGATCAAAGTTAAAGGTTATGGTCACTGAAATCGTAAAAGTCACTCTTTTCGCAATAACTTCGATTCTGTTCATCGTAGAGCATCGTCGTAGCCAATGAAGCCAATGCACCATATATGACATTTGACCTTGGATTTTGATCTTGAAGGATTCGGCTAAATTTGACATTTTGACGGAATTACAGCTTACATTGTCTTGCTGAGTTATGCAGTCTCGCAACTGACTTCCATCCTTGTCGCCACATTCATTGATCCGTTGTAATTTTTCATTATATATTGTGACATAAGTTGCCACTTTATATCTAACAAAAATAGTTTCTATTAGCTTTGACCAAACCATCGTTCATCCCCTAAACCTACTTTCTGACATCTAGTATTATACTACAACTGAGTTCATCAATTTTCGTTTCCTTAATGCGTTTTCTATATATATTTTAATCATACAAAATACATGTTGAGATATTCGTCACTTTTGGAATTCAGTTATGTTTGAAAAAAAAATCCATTTTAATTGCTTTAATTAGCCGCAAATTGCAATTAACTCACCAAATGCCCCATCTCTAAGTTTCTCGGTTCTCATTCTCATCCTTTCTGGCTCTATTTTGTTCCCCCTCTCCATCTATCTCTTTCTTTTTTCTCTCTCTTTCTGTCTCTCTTTCTTTTGTCTCTCTCTCTCTTTCTATCTATCTCTCTTTCTCGTTCTTTTTTTTCTCTCTCTCTCTCTTTCTCTCTCTCTCTTTCTCGTTCTTTTTTCTCTCTCTCTTTCTCTTTCTCTTTCTCTTTCTCTCTCTCTCTCTTTCTCGTTCTTTCTCTCTCTCTCTCTTTCTCTCTCTCTGCGTATTAACAGTCGAAAGTAATGAAGAAAGAAAGGAATAGAAAGATTAGAATAATCCATTATAGAGTAAAGGGAATATTACCAGGGGTAGTAATATTATTTAACCCGTAGCTGTAGAGAGCGAGAAAGAAAAAGAGAGAGATGGGAGGGGCAGATTTCGATTTTGTCTTTTTATATTTAAAATATTTAACTGGCTTTATAAACTCACTTAGTTCCTGATTAAAACAATTTAAACCAAGCTGAATGCGTGGCAGAACGGGTTACAATTTGTTCTAGTTCTTCTGAAAGCTAAAATTCTCTCCTCTCCTAGATGTGAGGCTAAATTATTTTGAAATCTGACATAGTATAAACTCTTTTTTTTCATTTCTCCATTTCACCATGAATATGCGAAATCTTTCCACAACTCAAAGGGCCCGTACTGTGTGGAATTTCAGAGAAATGGAATACTTAAACCGACCATACAAAAATCGGCTAAAACAGAATACAAGAAACATTAATTAAAATAAAAATAACGGTCAGATGATCTGTTCTCAACTACGTCCGCGGGCTGAAGTCTTTTTTGCGCCCCAAAACATTTTTTCTATAGCCGATAACCTTCTTAGAAATAGAAAACCCAGCCACATGCAAGTTAGTTATCACATTGTCTTCGATGATTCTACACGTGTTTTGCTTTGCTGCAAGGAAACCCTTTCATTTCGGGTATATCTTTTATTCAACTCTGAAATCACCCTCAAATCTATAAGTTATAGATTTCACTCAACATACGTGTAACTCGATCTCCAAGACAGCTCAAAAGACTTTATTCCACACAACATGATTACAATTTGACCGCTATCCTATATCTGAACCAGAGAGAAACCATTGTCCTCTCATCTCGAAAGATTGCAGCATTTTCACAATATCATAATTCCAACACACACAAACGGCGACATTGTTCGTCAAACTTCGGCTCCAGTTGGCAACTATCTCAACTCAGCGAGATTCGGGAAGCGAGATATACTTTTTTGAGAAATACTTTCCAGTTATAAGCACATCAACATTTTCAAAAGACGGATCCCAATCCAAGCGAATAGACATTTTTTTATGACTGTACAAATATTATTTTCCTCACTAATGTCTCTTCATCCACAGTTTCGCTCCGAGTTTTAGTATGACGCTTTATTTGTCCCATGCCAGAATATTATTTCTTTATATATTCCTTCCATGTGATTATCTAGTTAATCTTCCATGTTAATTAATAATAAACATTGCACCCCCTGCGTCAGATGTGTTTATTAAGTGCGTTGTGTTTATTGTTTTTTCATTTTTGTAAAATCCGAAGCAAAAGTTAATTGTATATCCTCTGCTTCACTATAAATTATTTCATATCATTTGCTTCACTATAAACTATTGTATATCCTTTGCGTGCTTCACTATACACTATTGTATATCCTTTGTGTGCTTCACTATACACTATTTTATATCCTTTGCGTGCTTCACTATACACTATTGTATATCCTTTGTGTGCTTCACTATACACTATTGTATATCCTTTGTGTGCTTCACTATACACTATTGTATATCCTTTGTGTGCTTCACTATACACTATTGTATATCCTTTGTGTGCTTCACTATACACTATTGTATATCCTTTGCGTGTTTCACTATACACTATTGTATATCCTTTGCGTGTTTCACTATACACTATTGTATATCCTTTGCGTGCTTCACTATAAACTATTGTATATCCTTTGTGTGCTTCACTATACACTATTGTATATCCTTTGCGTGTTTCACTATACACTATTGTATATGGTTTACTTCACTAAGAAACTATTGTATATCCATTGATTAACTATATACAATTGTATATATTTTGCTTCACTAGACACTATTGTGTATCCTTTGCTGCACTATAAACTATTGTATATCATTTGATTTACTATAAGCTATTGTATATCCTTTGCTTAACTATAAACTATTGTATATACTTTGCTTCACTATAAACTATTGTATATTTTTGCGTCATTATAAACTATCGTATATTCTTTGCTTCACTATTAAATATCGTATATCCTTTGCTTCACTATTAACTAGTCCATATCTTTTGCTTAACTATGAACTATTATATATACTTTGCTTCACAGTAAACTATTGTATTTTCTTTCGTATAACTATAAACTATTGAATATCCGTTGTATAATTATAAACTATGGTATATCCCCTGCTTCAGTAAAAATTATTGCGTATCCTTACCTACCCTATGAACTATTATATAGCTTCTGCTTCACTATAAACTATACTAAGCTATTGGATATAAGATATTTCATTATAAGCTATTGCATATCCTTTAATTCATTATTACCTGTTGTATGACCGTTTATTCACTATAAACTATTGTATATCCGTCGCTTTACTATAAAGTATCAAATATATTTTGCTTCATTATAAATTATTGTATATTCTTTGCTGCATTATAAACTAGTGCATATCTTTTTCTCCATTATAAACTATTGTATATCCTTTTTTTCACTATAAATTGTTGTATATCCTTTGCTTCACTAGTAACTATTGCATATCTTTTACTTCACTATAAACTACTGCATAACCTTTACTTCAGCAGGTGCCCTTTCACATAGTATCTATTGTTTATTAAGATAAAAAGGGTACAATTTTGTATATATATAAACGCAGTTGTTTACATCTCTAATGGGTAAATGTTATGTAGTAAGATTGAAGGTAAACTATACTCTAAAGCCTTGGTTGAGCAGAAAGTTTAAAGAAGATAAACCCAGGAATAACACTAATCCTCTTTACAATCGTTTTGGATATCTCTCAACCATTGTATATAAGCAATATCAGGTTAAGAAAAATGTAGTTGTGGATTTTGCAACTCCCATTCACTATACCCAATATTACATATATCTCCCCTCTTAAGGAAGGTCTGATGTCTCGTCAGTCACAATCAATTAGAATACCTGTGTGTTCCTAACCCTAACCCTAACCCTAAACCTAAACCTAACCCTAACCCTAATCCTAACCCTAACCCTAACCCTAACCCTAACCCTAACCTAACCTAACCCTAACCTTAAACCTAAACCTAAACCTAACCTTAACCCTAACCCTAACCCTAACCCTAACCCTAACCCTAAACCTAACTCTAACCCTAACCCTAACCCTAGCCCTAACCCTAAACCTAACCCTAACCTAACCCTAACCCTAAACCTAAACCTAAACCTAAACCTAACCTTAACCCTAACCCTAACCCTAACCCTAACCCTAACCCTAAACCTAACCCTAACCCTAACCCTAAACCTTAACCTAAACCTAACCCTAACCCTAACCCTAACCCTAACCCTAACCCTAACCCTAACCCTTTTAATTAAATGCAGATCACACTCATAACAGCACAGTTCAATCTCACCTCGTGTTCGCCACTCCTTCCGTGACTGGGGCACCTGTAATTAATGTTTAACAGCAGCACAAAGAGACGAAGTATGTTCTTGAATTTGAAGAAATAATATTTCAAACTTACGTGTGACAGACCGACGAAAATGCTATTTCAAACTAAAGTGTGACAGACCAATAAAAACGAGATTTCAAACTTAAGTCTGGAAGACTGACAAAAATTCTACTTCAAACTTAAGCGCGACAGATCAATGAAAAGGATATTTAAAACTTAAGAACAACGGACCGACAAAGCCTCTCATGAAGCTACGAGGACGCGTCTTAAAAGAAAGAACAAATGAGTGGTTGGTCATCAGTGAAGCACCGTCAAGTGCGCCGCCCCTTTTTCCGCCATCCAGACAGGAGTATAAAACGGATATATTAATTATAGGCGATCCTCTTTTTGGAGGCCGTTTCATTAGGTCTGCTTAATAAGACGAAGGCTTGGTCGAGCATTTAGGATGGTTAAGTTGGATAAGTTTACATCTCACACATCATGGGTAGGGAAAGTCATCGTTCGAAAATACTACACTCGGCTTGGGCCACGCCCACACCTGAGATGCGATGACGCGTAAGTCAAAAAAGGATGAGAAGGAAAGCCGCGGGGTGAATATGCTGGTAAAAAAAATAACGAAAAAAAGAGAAAGAGAGAGACAGAGACAGAGACAGAGGTGGAAGAGAGAGAGGGAGAGGGAGAGAGAGAAAGAGAGAGAGAGACTTACAGAAAAGGGAAATATATATTATTTTAACTAGCAAATATATGCTCACTCCGGTCGCATATTTTTGCTAGTTGGAAGCAGAACAAATATTACACTACTTCCACACCTCTCAAAAAAGGAGGAGGTAATGCCTGGAAGGATGGTATAATGACAACAGAACAGATACTACACTACCTCCATACCTCTCAAAAATAGGAGGAGGTAATGCTTGGGAGGATGATATCATGACAACAGAGCAGATACTACACTACACTATGCCCTTGAATTGAGCATTTAAAGATAGTACATTAGTCTGAAATAGTATATACTATACTATTTCATAATAAGTACAATAGTCTTAAATAGTATAGTTTGGGCTTCAGACAGACAGACAGACAGACAGATACATAATCAACATTATTAATAGATGTGTCACAACTTACCGCGGTCAAGGGCTACTCGAGGATAAGAGCATAATGCTAAACAATGCTATGAGAAGATTGAGAACGATGGGCTAAATTTGATTACTTAAGAGAACGGATCGACAAGTATTTGTAGACATTTGACCTGAATATTCATAGTCAGCTGGGAAGCAGCTCCGCAATATTGTGTATGAATGTTCATAATCATTTTACAGAAACCTGAATTAAATATTGTATTATAAATGTGATACTTTACAAGATAAGGACCAGGGCTAACTTTGATCACAACCCTGATCCTAACCCTGACCCTTACACCCACCCAGATCCTAACCCTAACGATGGGGTCAAAGTTAGCTCAGGTCTTAATCTAAATAAGCACCAGGAAGTTGGGAAGTTGGGAAGCAGCTGCGCGGTATTGTGTTCCACAGTTGGAAAGTTGATAATCATTTTTACATGAACCTGAAGTAAATATCTTATTATTAATAACTAGCAGGAAGACCCGACGTTGCTCGGGATTGAATTAGGATCACTACTATGTGCTTTCTCACTATGCTCATAACACCATATTACTTTCTTTGTTTCTACTCCCTACCCCACTTCCGGTGTTGGCCCTTAATATAGTCGTGAGAAGCTGAAATGTTAGAAAACTCCCTGAATTAGTGCCTCATACATATGGTTTAAATTTCATTACAATCGAATACACGTATTTGAAGTCTGAAGGGGTTCCTGTCCCCACGGGTGACTTAGAAATGGGGGCACGTAGTAGATATTCGGCACATAAAGGGCAACGTAGAGATACGGGATCACATCCAGTGTCTTGAAGATTTAAGGAGGTCGCCTTTAGCTCCGTTAGGTTAGTAGAGCACTTAGAGATACGCGACCACTTGCATTGTCTTCCCCAGAACGTTTTATACTTATAATTTAAATTTCATAAAAATAGGATATATTTTAAGTTTGAAGGGAGTTTGAAGGGAGTTTGAAGGGAGTTTGAAGGGAGTTATGCTCAGGGGTGTACTAGAGATTCGTGAACACTTTTAGATTTCATGTAGATTATGTACCCTTTCTATCTGTAGATTATGTACCCTTTCTATCTATAGATTATGTACCCTTTCTATCTGTAGATGATGTACCCTTTCTATCTGTAGAGAACACCAAAACATTACTGAAACACACATACACACACATATTGAGTTTTATATAGAGAGATTATGATGGATATTTAGTGTGCGTCGGTAACTAAAACTACGCCATGATTTTCAAATATATAATCTAATATTTCCAAAGAGATTTTATTTTGAATAATTACTATATATATATATATATATATATATATATATATATATATATATATATATACTCCTCCCAAACTACGGGTTGATATTCTATATACCAATATTTTATTCCGTCTTTTCGACTCTTCCTAAACGGAGAGAGAGAGAGGGGGGGGAAGAAAGAAAGATGAAGTGTAGTATCAGAGCATATACTACACTTTGCTCATAGGACAAAATAAAGTCTAATTCGTTGATTAACTATAAAATTATAAAATTATGGCAATCATTATTGACGAGAGTTTCTTTTCTGTTACTCAGAATTTTCAGAAGAATAGTATGAAATCATGAACGAGTCGGGAGTCATTTATTTTTTATTTCTGTTGGTGACGTTCACTTTTATGATTTCCCAATAATTATGACTATAAGTTATTTGGTCTGTAGAGGGATGATACATAGTTTGTTGCTATTATGAATGAGTCCATCAAGGAAAGTGGTTTTCTTAATATTCATACGTGACCGTAAGAAGTTAATTATGTTCAAACATATCTTTAAGTGCTTTGATGTTATTGACGTCTTTTGCAGAGAGAAAAACGTCATCAACATGTCTAATATTTCTAAAATACAAACGGACACACACACGCACACACTCTCTCTCCTTCTCTCTCCCTCTCTCCCCCCCTCTCTCTCTCTCTCTCTCTATATATATATATATATATATATATATATATATATATATATATATATATATCATAGACGCATTATTTTATTTAAAAACTATACATTACAGTGACTGTTAGGTGTCTCAGGGTACACTCAACAGACTCAAAATATTTCAAATACGTGACGGGGTTCGAACCCTAATCCCCTTTAGACTAGGCTCCATGTGCTTGCACACACTTAGTCCACCGATCCATCCACTGCCGGAAACACCTCTGGAAGTCTTCTTTTGGAATGGTGTTCATCTCCGCCCTTGCGTTCCACATTATCTCTTTTTCCCCACCAGCTGCACCCCGAGCAGTTTAGGGGCTGCCAAAATGCTGGTCACTCTCCGCTGATGTGCGGCCATTTTTTAAATCGGTTGAACCACTTCTTAATTTGTGTTACACATCGCATCTTCTCCAAACACTTGTTGAATTTAACGCAACGGCGGAGATGAACACCATTCCAAACGAAGACTTTCAGAGGTGTTTCCAGCAGTGGATGCATCGGTGGGCTAAGAAAAGATAAGTTTGCAAAGCCAGTTTATTATAAAATAATCACAAGACAACTTACAATTATTACCTACAGACATTGATGGATGTTTCATGCTTACGCAGTCTTCAGTGTAGGAATGTTAGTTCATGTCTCACCTTCTTTGCAGCAGCTTTAGCAATGTATTCAATGTATTTGTTCCAATTCATGTTCCCTGTGAATGTTAGGCCAAGGAGTTTGAATGTTTAACTTTCAAGTAGGGTGTTATTTGCCATGGCAATCGGTAGTTGGCGTGGTATCGTGTAGTTATTGAAGAAAAAGTGCTTTTAGTCCAGTTAAAATGTGGCTGAACGTCAAACAAATTGCTAACAAAGGTTTTTTAATTTTGATATTGGGTATGAATAAGTTCTCCTTCATATAAATATAAGTTTACTATAATTAGCTTCGCGGAAAGAGATCAACAGGAGACATCTTTAAAATCCAACTTAACAACATGAAAATTTCGAGACATAAAATTCCTGATATTTCCTGACAAGTGTGTCAATGATTCCTGACAATTATTGACAAAAATAAACGTTTATCTTGACAAAAAACCTTTATTGAATTAGAAATAAAAAATAGAGCAGTCTTCATAATCAATACGTCAGCATCTCCAGATGCATGGACTACTTTACAACTTGCTTCCTCCAAACTCTTTCCCAGCAAGTTGATGAACAGTTGTTTGTTTTCTTGATTAGCTAGGAAAACATCGTTTTTTTTTTAATTTGAACACCATTAAAGGGGTCAGTAACACATTAACACCAATAGAGTCCCCTGCTCGGCATCGGTGAGTCGCGTCTTTAATGAATGGACCACTTTCATACCCATCAAAGACAATGAATGCTTTTCCATATCTAGTTCTGACATATCTGCGGTATTGAGCACATATCTCATCAAATGTGTAAACTTTTTGCCATGGGGGGGGGGCGGTTAATGAGTGCTCCATAATCTAAGAGATAGTGTGGATCTGAAGACTGTGGACCTGATTGTACAGGAGAAGTCAGTTCCCACATTGCGTCTGCCAAAGCCGTTTTTGTGCCCCTCGCGGTAGTCCGGAAGAATCAAAAAGTGCAGGTGGGTTACTACAAAGCTCCTACTGGAAATGATCTTGCTGTTGATGCGTTGAGGGTTCATTGGTATATAGCATACACAGTCTCAACTTCTTCATATTTGCTGAGCGAAACTTTTGATCCAAGTATAATTGTCTGATCCTTTCTTTTAAAAGTGTATTCGTAGATATTTTCTCCAACCATTGAAGCTATAATTGCCTCTTCTGAAGTTTGCACTGTCCACATTAACCTTTTTATCTCCATTTACTCTACTTGAAATGCTGTGAATGGACGGATCTTCCGTGAAAGGGTCATATGTCTGGAGAAACGCAAGGAGCTTCCATTTATCCCTCACATCTCGCTCTTTTCTTGCTGAAGTAGCCAGCTAGTTCTTGCATTGTAAAATTGATTTCAGCGCAGTGATAGCATCCAAACCAATCGTTTAATTTCGTCTGTCGTGAGTAAGACCTCCAGACGTCTTAATGCTTCTCATTAGCACCTGCTCAATAACCAGATCCGTTGAAAAGCCAACCCAGTAGCGATCAATCCGTCTAATCACATGGAATCCTTCAGAAAAATTTCTGGTACACTTCAGGATGGCTTTTCAGCAGTCCCTCCATTTGCTGCAAGTACAAGTAGGCCGACTTTGCATATAAGGTGTGTCCTGCTGCAGCGAATATTGGCAGCATTTTCCTTACAGCGTCGGTCCCAGTTCTCAGTGCGCTTTGCCTTGATAAACAATTGCAGGATCTTCACCATATGAAGGTATTGAATCCACAATTTTGTTGTTCGTTGGTCAACCATCGCATCCTTCACATGGTTGATTATCTGGGCAATCCTGGTCATAGACTCTGATGACAGAACATTATTCAATGTCTCAGTCACATCAACGATACCTTTAAATAGCCTCTGAGCTTCCTTCAGGTCTTCATTTTGAGAAAATGATCTTCATCAGTGTTCGGTTGATCATCCTGAGTGACATGTGAAACTGGCAAATAATAGGATTTCGCTAACAATTAATAGCATTCAGAGCAACATCAACTAAGAAGTGAGCACGAATGGTTCTTGCAATTGCTTTGTCACTTAGAATGTGCTGGACTGAGTTTTCAGCATACACAAGTTTAAAAAGTTCTTGCAATCCAGAACCTGTCATCAAATGACCAATTGACCCCAGAAAGGTCATCTGTGTATGGAGCCCACCAAGTCGCAAGACAAATGATTTCAGGGGACTGAAACTAGGCTGTGACTCGATTATCATTATTGATTTGAACCAAAGTGGTTGATCGAATGTTAGACTTAGTGTAATGTTGTTTTTCCTGGCTAAATCACTAATGTATCATGACGTTGAGTACACGCAGGTTGGGTTACCAGGGTCCATGTCGATCATTGGAAAAAAACTGTGGCTGATTTCCCAGGATATGTTCCTTTGTGGACTGACTGCATAAGGCCTGACCATGCGGGTTTGGACGGATGTGATATTAGTGAAACCTCCAAAAGGATGTCAACATTAGCAGTGGAATCGACAACTTTCTTGGGCTGGAACTCTTTAAATGTCACTGGTGGTTTGTTGGTGTGCTGTGAATCTAGGTCATTGGTGTTGATCCTTCCAACCCTTATTATATCTTCTGAAAGGAACTGAATCCTTGGAACTGGTTATTCTTTAACTTTACCGGGCGTAAATATGCTATGATGCCCCTACTGTGGAATGTGTTAAATCCATCAATACTCCTTACATTATGGTCCACATTATCAGCTACGAACTGCACAAATTCAGTTTCAACAGGTGAGAGAGTTTCAGCGCCATGAACAAGAGCAGCACTTTTTTCGAATTTGTGGACTTCCGAGGAAGATGAAGAGAAGCCATGCTTATTCAGAATGTCAATTAAGGACCTCGATCCAAATTGGTTATGCATTTCCACTGCTAAACCAAACTGTAAAAGTGCAAGGATAATTCTGGGTCTAGCAGCCTGCATTATCGCTTAACCAACTGATGCAAGTTTCAAATCATTGTCATTGTCTTTCCTGAGAATAATCAACAATGTTTTAGGAACATATTCAAGAATCGCATCCTGTTACCGATCATTCTTTAGACAGGTAATATTCTGAACTTGTCTGGATACCTTTAATGTCATTCCTGATAAGCTTGGCTGCCGTCTCTCTTGATTCTAATGGCCTCTGATTCTGAATTGTCTGTTGAGCGACTCTGTGCATAGAATTCATGGAGAATGCATTTTGCTGTACAAGAATGTTACAACATAATGTTTCGCATTAATTTCAGTCACAATCATTTTGTCTTTGAAATGTTCTAACAATCGAGACTTCATGTATGAGAGACTGTATGGTTTAACGCAAGTGTCCTCGAGAATTTCCTCCATTTTTTTAACAAGATCGACAATGGGGAGTTGCTCCTCGTCATTTTGCTGCAAATATTAAACAAATTTCAGAAATGCCTGCTTTTCCTCTGAATCCTCTGGTCTACCAAGGTTTTGTTTCTTAGAAGAATCAGCAGAAGAAAAAGTCTTAGGAATGTTTTCATTGGAATCAAAGTTTGCAAAACATGTTCTGCGATAACGTGCTTCTTCTGAAACAAGGTCAGCTCCATAACCTATTCTACCTTTAACAGTGGATGCCCAGCCAACATTTTTTCGGACTTTCTCACACACTTTTAACACTTTAT
>OY744533.1:63418695-63478695 GCA_963556195.1 Sepiola atlantica | reverse complement strand
TAACTGTAATTTATAATTAACTGAACAAGCCCCTCATTTCTCTCTTAGCTATCTATATATTTCTATCGCCTCCCTCTCACCCAATGCTGATTTAACCACTCTCTAATATTTATTAATATCTTCGTGTGTGTTTAGAGAAAGAGTCACACTCTTTTTCAGCATAGCCATCTAATTTATATAGTGTCTGTACACACAACAAAGAGGTATGAAATTTAGATAGCAAAATAGTAAGTTTCTTAACAATAAGTTTTCAGTTTATGCAAGAAATATTTCTTTACAGTCGAATTGAATGAAAGCGGACTATTTATGGTTGCGACCCAACGGGGCAAGGGTACTCTAGTATATATGTCTATCTTATAAAGTAATGCATGTGTGTATATAACTGTCTTAGGCAGTAAGAAAAATCAATATGTGCAATGCATCAACGAACGCGGGCAACTATTGTGACAAGACGCGAGGCATTATCTCTACGATATATAAAAAAACAGCTGTTGCTTGATATCGGTTTAACAAAATCTGATCAAATAGTTTGTTACTTCAACAAATATAAATATTGTCAAATGTAAATAAAAGTATTCAATTTGAATTTGAATTTTCTAATATAAAGTGACTGCACGATAAATCAAACGTTGACATTCGAACATTAATAGTTAAAGTAAATGAAGGATTTGTTCGTTTTCATGTGATGCATTTGATTCAAATTAAATGTTATGTTCGAAATTCCAAATTGAAACGGATACTGAGAAAAATATAACTTTTTCTCATGAGTTAATTTGAGATAATGTTCGAACCTAAAATATTGATAATTTTTATAGAAAAATTCTCAGATTCATTAATCAAATATAAAAGGGATAATTAACAAATAAAATAAACTGCCCTTTTTGGACAGTTAAGGAAGGGAAAAGGTTACGTAAAACTTATTTTTAAATTAATATAAATTTAAGTATATGTTCATATATTTAATTGAGGTAAACATCTGTATATTGTAAATATTTTAGGATAATTCTCATGTTAGGCTATAACACTGTTAGTGTTCATTATTATTATTATTATTATTATTATTATTATTATTATTATTATTATTATTATTATTATCATTATTATTATTTAACATGCTTTACTTTATAAATAAACTCTATACTTAGTGGGTAGAGAGTTTATTTATATAAATCAGAATTTATTTCATTTTTTTTTTAAATTGGTCTTATTTGCATTTTGTCTTGTGAGGACAACATTAGATAATTTCAGATTTAACTTTATGTATTTTTTTTTCTAACACTGAACATTTTATTTTGCAGATTTGAATCTAATATTCTTTAATGCAATACGTTTTTGAAATAATCGTTACAAAAGATTATTTATTTATTTATTTTTAACTTAGTTTACCCCAAACAAGGCAATTTGTCACTGTAGACGTAAGATCCGGGATTAACATAGGAAAATCGGATATTTTATGTGAACGGAACGGTTCCGTAATTGTACTGAAGTTTTTTTGTTTTTTTAACAAAATGACTAGTAAGGTGAATAAAATCTTGGTCATCGAAATTATGGAAAAATTTTATTAAAATTGAAATGAAGAAAGTAAAAACGAAAGAAGGAGAAATTAAATGGAAATTAAGAAAGAAATGAGGAAATGAAGACAAAAAAGAAAGTAATGAATGAATGAAGGAAGAAAGAAATTATGGAAGAAAGAACACAGGAAAGAAAGAGGAAAATAAATGAAGAAAATACATTAAGAAATGAAGGAAATAAGAAGGAATGAATGGTAAAATAAAGGTAGAAAGAGAGTCAAGATCACGAAAGAAAGAAAAGAACAGAAAAAATAAATGAATGAAAGAAGGAAAAGATGAAAGCATAAATAAATAAAGACAGAATTGAAAAAAGAAAGAAAGAAAAAAAAGTAATAAAAAGTAATAAAATAAGAAAGAAGAAGAAAATAAGAAAGGAACAAATAACTAAAGTAATCTTATGTAAATAGAAGTGTTGGCATGTGACCGTTTGTCAGTCCGTCAGTCAGACTTTTTAAAACGCAATAAATACATTGCAAAATTTGTCTCATTTTGAAATATCAGAGATCTTAACTACTTTTAGAAATGGAAAATATTGCATTAATAATAAATAATAAATTCCAAACAAATTAATCGGATGCTATGACCGCAAGACGTCTTTCTTTGACTCTGTGTAAATTCCAAGGGGCCTGGAAGTAGTACTTCAAAGTTCCTGTTGAAATTAATATGCCCTGGAGTCTGATTGGAGTTAAGTGAACTGCTAAAGAAATGGTTTACTCATACTGTGGTTGAAGAACAACTAACTGAACTGAAGGAGAAATGTTCCTGTCACACTGAGGTTGAAGTAAAGCTCTGCAGACTAAAACAGAAGTGTAAGGACAGCTCGACAGACTGAAAGAGATATAGTCCCATCACACTGCGGTTGAAGGACAGCTCGACAGACTGAAAGAGATATAGTCCCATAACACTGCGGTTGAAGGACAGCTCGACAGACTGAAAGAGATATAGTCCCATCACACTGCGGTTGAAGGACAGCTCGACAGACTGAAAGAGATATAGTCCCATCACACTGCGGTTGAAGGACAGCTCGACGGACTGAAAGAGATATAGTCCCATCACACTGCGGTTGAAGGACAGCTCGACAGACTGAAAGAGATATAGCCCCATCGCACTGCGGTTGAAGGACAGCTCGACAGACTGAAAGAGATATAGTCCCATCACACTGCGGTTGAAGGACAGCTCGACAGACTGAAAGAGATATAGTCCCATCACACTGCGGTTGAAGGACAGGTTGATGGACTGAAAGAGATATAGTCCCATCACACTGCGGTTGAAGAACAGCTTGATGGACTGAAAGAGATATAGTCCCATCACACTGCGGTTGAAGGACAGCTCGACAGACTGAAAGAGATATAGTCCCATCACACTGCGGTTGAAGAACAGCTCGACAGACTGAAAGAGATATAGTCCCATCACACTGCGGTTGAACGACAGCTCGACAGACTGAAATAGATATAGTCCCATCGCACTGCGGTTGAAGGACAGCTCAACAGACTGAAATAGATATAGTCCCATCACACTGCGGTTGAAGGACAGCTCGACAGACTGAAAGAGATATAGTCCCATCACACTGCGGTTGAAGGACAGCTCGACAGACTGAAAGAGATATAGTCCCATCACACTGCGGTTGAAGGACAGCTCGACAGACTGAAAAGGATATAGTCCCATCACACTGCGGTTGAAGGACAGCTCGACAGACTGAAAGAGATATAGTCCCATCACACTGCGGTTGAAGGACAGCTCGACGGACTGAAAGAGATATAGTCCCATCACACTGCGGTTGAAGGACAGCTCGACAGACTGAAAGAGATATAGCCCCATCGCACTGCGGTTGAAGGACAGCTCGACAGACTGAAAGAGATATAGTCCCATCACACTGCGGTTGAAGGACAGCTCGACAGACTGAAAGAGATATAGTCGCATCACACTGCGGTTGAAGGACAGGTTGATGGACTGAAAGAGATATAGTCCCATCACACTGCGGTTGAAGAACAGCTTGATGGACTGAAAGAGATATAGTCCCATCACACTGCGGTTGAAGGACAGCTCGACAGACTGAAAGAGATATAGTCCCATCACACTGCGGTTGAAGAACAGCTCGACAGACTGAAAGAGATATAGTCCCATCACACTGCGGTTGAACGACAGCTCGACAGACTGAAATAGATATAGTCCCATCGCACTGCGGTTGAAGGACAGCTCGACAGACTGAAATAGATATAGTCCCATCACACTGCGGTTGAAGGACAGCTCGACAGACTGAAAGAGATATAGTCCCATCACACTGCGGTTGAAGGACAGCTCGACAGACTGAAAGAGATATAGTCCTATCACACTGCGGTTGAAGGACAGCTCGACAGACTGAAATAGATATAGTCCCATCACACTGCGGTTGAAGGACAGCTCGACAGACTGAAAGAGATATAGTCCCATCACACTGCGGTTGAAGGACAGCTCGACAGACTGAAAGAGATATAGTCCCATCACACTGCGGTTGAAGGACAGCTCGACAGACTGAAAGAGATATAGTCCAATCACACTGCGGTTGAAGGACAGCTCGACAGACTGAAAGAGATATAGTCCCATCACACTGCGGTTGAAGGACAGCTTGATCGACTGAAAGAGATATAGTCCCATCACACTGCGGTTGAAGGACAGCTCGACAGACTGAAAGAGATATAGTCCCATCACACTGCGGTTGAAGGACAGCTTGATGGACTGAAAGAGATATAGTCCCATCACACTGCGGTTGAAGGACAGCTTGATGGACTGAAAGAGATATAGTCCCATCACACTGCGGTTGAAGGACAGCTCGACAGACTGAAAGAGATATAGTCCCATCACACTGCGGTTGAAGGACAGCTTGATGGACTGAAAGAGATATAGTCCCATCACACTGCGGTTGAAGGACAGCTCGACAGACTGAAAGAGATATAGTCCCATCACACTGCGGTTGAAGGACAGCTTGATGGACTGAAAGAGATATAGTCCCATCACACTGCGGTTGAACGACAGCTCGACAGACTGAAATAGATATAGTCCCATCGCACTGCGGTTGAAGGACAGCTCGACAGACTGAAATAGATATAGTCCCATCACACTGCGGTTGAAGGACAGCTCGACAGACTGAAAGAGATATAGTCCCATCACACTGCGGTTGAAGGACAGCTTGATGGACTGAAAGAGATATAGTCCTATCACACTGCGGTTAAAGGACAGCTCGACAGACTGAAATAGATATAGTCCCATCACACTGCGGTTGAAGGACAGCTTGATGGACTGAAAGAGATATAGTCCCATCACACTGCGGTTGAAGGACAGCTCGACAGACTGAAAGAGATATAGTCCCATCACACTGCGGTTGAAGGACAGCTCGACAGACTGAAAGAGATATAGTCCCATCACACTGCGGTTGAAGGACAGCTCGACAGACTGAAAGAGATATAGTCCCATCACACTGCGGTTGAAGGACAGCTCGACAGACTGAAAGAGATATAGTCCTATCACACTGCGGTTGAAGGACAGCTCGACAGACTGAAAGAGATATAGTCCCATCACACTGCGGTTGAAGGACAGCTCGACAGACTGAAATAGATATAGTCCCATCACACTGCGGTTGAATGACAGCTTGATGGACTGAAAGAGATATAGTCGCATCACACTGCGGTTGAAGGACAGCTCGACAGACTGAAAGAGAAATAGTCCCATCACACTGCGGTTGAAGGACAGCTTGATGGACTGAAAGAGATATAGTCCCATCACACTGCGGTTGAAGGACAGCTCGACAGACTGAAAGAGATATAGTCCCATGACACTGCGGTTGAAGGATAGCTTGATGGACTGAAAGAGATATAGTCCCATCACACTGCGGTTGAAGGACAGCTCGACAGACTGAAAGAGATATAGTCCCATCACACTGCGGGTGAAGGACAGCTCGACAGACTGAAAGAGATATAGTCCCATCACACTGCGGTTGAAGGACAGCTCGACAGACTGAAAGAGATATAGTCCCATCACACTGCGGTTGAAGGACAACTCGACAGACTGAAAGAGATATAGTCCCATCACATTGCGGTTGAAGGACAGCTTGATGGACTGAAAGAGATATAGTCCCATCACACTGCGGTTGAAGGACAGCTTGATGGACTGAAAGAGATATAGTCCCATCACACTGCGGTTGAAGGACAGCTCGACAGACTGAAAGAGATATAGTCCCATCACACTGCGGTTGAAGGACAGCTTGATGGACTGAAAGAGATATAGTCCCATCACACTGCGGTTGAAGAACAGCTTGATGGACTGAAAGAGATATAGTCCCATCACACTGCGGTTGAAGGACAGCTCGATAGACTGAAAGAGATATAGTCCCATCACACTGCGGTTGAAGGACAGCTTGATGGACTGAAAGAGATATAGTCCCATTACACTGCGGTTGAAGGACAGCTCGACAGACTGAAAGAGATATAGTCCCATCACACTGCGGTTGAAGGACAGCTTGATTGACTGAAAGAGATATAGTCCCATCACACTGCGGTTGAAGGACAGCCTGATGGACTGAAAGAGATATAGTCCCATCACACTGCGGTTGAAGGACAGCTCGACAGACTGAAAGGGATATAGTCCCATCACACTGCGGTTGAATGACAGCTTGATGGACTGAAAGAGATATAGTCCCATCACACTGCGGTTGAAGGACAGCTCGACAGACTGAAAGCGATATAGTCCCATCACACTGCGGTTGAAGGACAGGTTGATGGACTAAAAGAGATATAGTCCCATCACACTGCGGTTGAAGGACAGCTCGACAGACTGAAAGAGATATAGTCCCATCACACTGCGGTTGAAGGTCAGCTTGATGGACTGAAAGAGATATAGTCCCATCACACTGCGGTTGAAGGACAGCTCGACAGACTGAAAGAGATATAGTCCCATCACACTGCGGTTGAAGGACAGCTCGACAGACTGAAAGAGATATAGTCCCATCACACTGCGGTTGAAGGACAGCTTGATGGACTGAAAGAGATATAGTCCCATCACACTGCTGTTGAAGGACAGCTTGATGGACTGAAAGAGATATAGTCCCATCACACTGCGGTTGAAGGACAGCTCGACAGACTGAAAGAGATATAGTCCCATCACACTGCGGTTGAAGGACAGCTTGATGGACTGAAAGAGATATAGTCCCATCACACTGCGGTTGAAGGACAGCTCGACAGACTGAAAGAGATATAGTCCCATCACACTGCGGTTGAAGGACAGCTTGATGGACTGAAAGAGATATAGTCCGATCACACTGCGGTTGAAGGACAGCTCGACAGACTGAAAGAGATATAGTCCCATTACACTGCAGTTGAAGGACAGCTCGACAGACGGAAATAGATATAGTCCCATCGCACTGCGGTTGAAGGACAGCTCTACAGACTGAAAGAGATATAGTCCCATCACACTGCGGTTGAAGGACAGCTCGACAGACTGAAAGAGATATAGTCCCATCACACTGCGGTTGAAGGACAGCTTGATGGATTGAAAGAGATATAGTCCCATCACACTGCGGTTGAAGGACAGCTTGATGGACTGAAAGAGATATAGTCCCATCACACTGCGGTTGAAGGACAGCTTGATGGACAGAAAGAGATATAGCTCCATCACACTGCGGTTGAAGGGCAGCTCGACAGACTGAAAGAGATATAGTCCCATCGCACTGCGGTTGAAGGGCAGCTCTACAGACTGAAAGAGATATAGTCCCATCACACTGCGGTTGAAGGACAGCTCGACAGACTGAAATATATATAGTCCCATCGCACTGCGGTTGAAGGACAGCTCGACAGACTGAAATAGATATAGTCCCATCACACTGCGGTTGAAGGACAGCTCGACAGACTGAAAGAGATATAGTCCCATCACACTGCGGTTGAAGGACAGCTCGACAGACTGAAAGAGATATAGTCCCATCACACTGCGGTTGAAGGACAGCTCGACAGACTGAAAGAGATATAGTCCCATCACACTGCGGTTGAAGGACAGCTCGACAGACTGAAAGAGATATAGTCCCATCACACTGCGGTTAAAGGACAGCTTGATGGACTGAAAGAGATATAGTCCGATCACACTGCGGTTGAAGGACAGCTCGACAGACTGAAAGAGATATAGTCCCATCACACTGTGGTTGAAGGACAGCTCGACAGACTGAAAGAGATATAGTCCCATCACACTGCGGTTGAAGGACAGCTCGACAGACTGAAAGAGATATAGTCCCATCACACTGCGGTTGAAGGACAGCTCGACAGACTGAAAGAGATATAGTCCCATCACACTGCGGTTGAAGGACAGCTTGATGGACTGAAATAGATATAGTCCCATCACACTGCGGTTGAAGGACAGCTCGACAGACTGAAAGAGATATAGTCCCATCACACTGCGGTTGAAGGACAGCTTGATGAACTGAAAGAGATATAGTCCCATCACACTGCGGTTGAAGGACAGCTCGACAGACTGAAAGAGATATAGTCCCATCACACTGCGGGTGAAGGACAGCTCGACAGACTGAAAGAGATATAGTCCCATCACACTGCGGTTGAAGGACAGCTCGACAGACTGAAAGAGATATAGTCCCATCACACTGCGGTTGAAGGACAGCTTGATGGACTGAAAGAGATATAGTCCCATCACACTGCGGTTGAAGGACAGCTTGATGGACTGAAAGAGATATAGTCCCATCACACTGCGGTTGAAGGACAGCTCGACAGACTGAAAGAGATATAGTCCCATCACACTGCGGTTGAAGGACAGCTTGATGGACTGAAAGAGATATAGTCCCATCACACTGCGGTTGAAGGACAGCTCGACAGACTGAAAGAGATATAGTCCCATCACACTGCGGTTGAAGGACAGCTTGATGGACTGAAAGAGATATAGTCCGATCACACAACGGTTGAAGGACAGCTCGACAGACTGAAAGAGATATAGTCCCATCACACTGCGGTTGAAGGACAGCTCGACAGACGGAAAGAGATATAGTCCCATCGCACTGCGGTTGAAGGACAGCTCTACCGACTGAAAGAGATATAGTCCCATCACACTGCGGTTGAAGGACAGCTCGACAGACTGAAAGAGATATAGTCCCATCACACTGCGGTTGAAGGACAGCTTGATGGACTGAAAGAGATATAGTCCCATCACACTGCGGTTGAAGGACAGCTTGATGGACTGAAAGAGATATAGTCCCATCACACTACGGTTGAAGGACAGCTCGGCAGACTGAAAGAGATATAGTCCCATCACACTGCGGTTGAAGGACAGCTTGATGGACTGAAAGAGATATAGTCCCATCACACTGCGGTTGAAGGACAGCTCGACAGACTGAAAGAGATATAGTCCCATCACACTGCGGTTGAAGGACAGCTTAATGGACTGAAAGAGATATAGTCCGATCACACTGCGGTTGAAGGACAGCTCGACAGACTGAAAGAGATATAGTCCCATTACACTGCAGTTGAAGGACAGCTCGACAGACGGAAATAGATATAGTCCCATCGCACTGCGGTTGAAGGACAGCTCTACAGACTGAAAGAGATATAGTCCCATCACACTGCGGTTGAAGGACAGCTCGACAGACTGAAATAGATATAGTCCCATCACACTGCAGTTGAAGGACAGCTTGATGGACTGAAAGAGATATAGTCCCATCACACTGCGGTTGAAGGACAGCTTGATAGACTGAAAGAGATATAGTCCCATCACACTGCGGTTGAAGGACAGCTTGATGGACAGAAAGAGATATAGCTCCATCACACTGCGGTTGAAGGGCAGCTCGACAGACTGAAAGAGATATAGTCCCATCGCACTGCGGTTGAAGGGAAGCTCTACAGACTGAAAGAGATATAGTCCCATTACACTGCGGTTGAAGGACAGCTCGACAGACTGAAATATATATAGTCCCATCGCACTGCGGTTGAAGGACAGCTCGACAGACTGAAAGAGATATAGTCCCATCACACTGCGGTTGAAGGACAGCTCGACAGACTGAAAGAGATATAGTCCCATCACACTGCGGTTGAAGGACAGCTCGACAGACTGAAAGAGATATAGTCCCATCACACTGCGGTTGAAGGACAGCTCGACAGACTGAAAGAGATATAGTCCCATCACACTGCGGTTAAAGGACAGCTTGATGGACTGAAAGAGATATAGTCCGATCACACTGCGGTTGAAGGACAGCTCGACAGACTGAAAGAGATATAGTCCCATCACACTGTGGTTGAAGGAAAGCTCGACAGACTGAAAGAGATATAGTCCCATCACACTGCGGTTGAAGGACAGCTCGACAGACTGAAAGAGATATAGTCCCATCACACTGCGGTTGAAGGACAGCTCGACAGACTGAAAGAGATATAGTCCCATAACACTGCGGTTGAAGGACAGCTCGACAGACTGAAAGAGATATAGTCCCATCACACTGCGGTTGAAGGACAGCTCGACAGACTGAAAAGGATATAGTCCCATCAAACTGCGGTTGAAGGACAGCTCGACAGACTGAAAGAGATATAGTCCCATCACACTGCGGTTGAAGGACAGCTCGACGGACTGAAAGAGATATAGTCCCATCACACTGCGGTTGAAGGACAGCTCGACAGACTGAAAGAGATATAGCCCCATCGCACTGCGGTTGAAGGACAGCTCGACAGACTGAAAGAGATATAGTCCCATCACACTGCGGTTGAAGGACAGCTCGACAGACTGAAAGAGATATAGTCCCATCACACTGCGGTTGAAGGACAGGTTGATGGACTGAAAGAGATATAGTCCCATCACACTGCGGTTGAAGAACAGCTTGATGGACTGAAAGAGATATAGTCCCATCACACTGCGGTTGAAGGACAGCTCGACAGACTGAAAGAGATATAGTCCCATCACACTGCGGTTGAAGAACAGCTCGACAGACTGAAAGAGATATAGTCCCATCACACTGCGGTTGAACGACAGCTCGACAGACTGAAATAGATATAGTCCCATCGCACTGCGGTTGAAGGACAGCTCGACAGACTGAAATAGATATAGTCCCATCACACTGCGGTTGAAGGACAGCTCGACAGACTGAAAGAGATATAGTCCCATCACACTGCGGTTGAAGGACAGCTCGACAGACTGAAAGAGATATAGTCCCATCACACTGCGGTTGAAGGACAGCTCGACAGACTGAAAAGGATATAGTCCCATCACACTGCGGTTGAAGGACAGCTCGACAGACTGAAAGAGATATAGTCCCATCACACTGCGGTTGAAGGACAGCTCGACGGACTGAAAGAGATATAGTCCCATCACACTGCGGTTGAAGGACAGCTCGACAGACTGAAAGAGATATAGCCCCATCGCACTGCGGTTGAAGGACAGCTCGACGGACTGAAAGAGATATAGTCCCATCACACTGCGGTTGAAGGACAGCTCGACAGACTGAAAGAGATATAGCCCCATCGCACTGCGGTTGAAGGACAGCTCGACAGACTGAAAGAGATATAGTCCCATCACACTGCGGTTGAAGGACAGCTCGACAGACTGAAAGAGATATAGTCCCATCACACTGCGGTTGAAGGACAGGTTGATGGACTGAAAGAGATATAGTCCCATCACACTGCGGTTGAAGAACAGCTTGATGGACTGAAAGAGATATAGTCCCATCACACTGCGGTTGAAGGACAGCTCGACAGACTGAAAGAGATATAGTCCCATCACACTGCGGTTGAAGAACAGCTCGACAGACTGAAAGAGATATAGTCCCATCACACTGCGGTTGAACGACAGCTCGACAGACTGAAATAGATATAGTCACATCGCACTGCGGTTGAAGGACAGCTCGACAGACTGAAATAGATATAGTCCCATCACACTGCGGTTGAAGGACAGCTCGACAGACTGAAAGAGATATAGTCCCATCACACTGCGGTTGAAGGACAGCTCGACAGACTGAAAGAGATATAGCCCCATCGCACTGCGGTTGAAGGACAGCTCGACGGACTGAAAGAGATATAGTCCCATCACACTGCGGTTGAAGGACAGCTCGACAGACTGAAAGAGATATAGCCCCATCGCACTGCGGTTGAAGGACAGCTCGACAGACTGAAAGAGATATAGTCCCATCACACTGCGGTTGAAGGACAGCTCGACAGACTGAAAGAGATATAGTCCCATCACACTGCGGTTGAAGGACAGGTTGATGGACTGAAAGAGATATAGTCCCATCACACTGCGGTTGGAGAACAGCTTGATGGACTGAAAGAGATATAGTCCCATCACACTGCGGTTGAAGGACAGCTCGACAGACTGAAAGAGATATAGTCCCATCACACTGCGGTTGAAGAACAGCTCGACAGACTGAAAGAGATATAGTCCCATCACACTGCGGTTGAACGACAGCTCGACAGACTGAAATAGATATAGTCCCATCGCACTGCGGTTGAAGGACAGCTCGACAGACTGAAATAGATATAGTCCCATCACACTGCGGTTGAAGGACAGCTCGACAGACTGAAAGAGATATAGTCCCATCACACTGCGGTTGAAGGACAGCTCGACAGACTGAAAGAGATATAGTCCCATCACACTGCGGTTGAAGGACAGCTCGACAGACTGAAAAGGATATAGTCCCATCACACTGCGGTTGAAGGACAGCTCGACAGACTGAAAGAGATATAGCCCCATCGCACTGCAGTTGAAGGACAGCTCGACGGACTGAAAGAGATATAGTCCCATCACACTGCGGTTGAAGGACAGCTCGACAGACTGAAAGAGATATAGCCCCATCGCACTGCGGTTGAAGGACAGCTCGACAGACTGAAAGAGATATAGTCCCATCACACTGCGGTTGAAAGACAGCTCGACAGACTGAAAGAGATATAGTCCCATCACACTGCGGTTGAAGGACAGGTTGATGGACTGAAAGAGATATAGTCCCATCACACTGCGGTTGAAGAACAGCTTGATGGACTGAAAGAGATATAGTCCCATCACACTGCGGTTGAAGGACAGCTCGACAGACTGAAAGAGATATAGTCCCATCACACTGCGGTTGAAGAACAGCTCGACAGACTGAAAGAGATATAGTCCCATCACACTGCGGTTGAACGACAGCTCGACAGACTGAAATAGATATAGTCCCATCGCACTGCGGTTGAAGGACAGCTCGACAGACTGAAATAGATATAGTCCCATCACACTGCGGTTGAAGGACAGCTCGACAGACTGAAAGAGATATAGTCCCATCACACTGCGGTTGAAGGACAGCTCGACAGACTGAAAGAGATATAGTCCCATCACACTGCGGTTGAAGGACAGCTCGACAGACTGAAAAGGATATAGTCCCATCACACTGCGGTTGAAGGACAGCTCGACAGACTGAAAGAGATATAGTCCCATCACACTGCGGTTGAAGGACAGCTCGACGGACTGAAAGAGATATAGTCCCATCACACTGCGGTTGAAGGACAGCTCGACAGACTGAAAGAGATATAGCCCCATCGCACTGCGGTTGAAGGACAGCTCGACAGACTGAAAGAGATATAGTCCCATCACACTGCGGTTGAAGGACAGCTCGACAGACTGAAAGAGATATAGTCGCATCACACTGCGGTTGAAGGACAGGTTGATGGACTGAAAGAGATATAGTCCCATCACACTGCGGTTGAAGAACAGCTTGATGGACTGAAAGAGATATAGTCCCATCACACTGCGGTTGAAGGACAGCTCGACAGACTGAAATAGATATAGTCCCATCACACTGCGGTTGAAGGACAGCTTGATGGACTGAAAGAGATATAGTCCCATCACACTGCGGTTGAAGGACAGCTTGATGGACTGAAAGAGATATAGTCCCATCACACTGCGGTTGAAGGACAGCTTGATGGACAGAAAGAGATATAGCTCCATCACACTGCGGTTGAAGGGCAGCTCGACAGACTGAAAGAGATATAGTCCCATCGCACTGCGGTTGAAGGGCAGCTCTACAGACTGAAAGAGATATAGTCCCATTACACTGCGGTTGAAGGACAGCTCGACAGACTGAAATATATATAGTCCCATCGCACTGCGGTTGAAGGACAGCTCGACAGACTGAAATAGATATAGTCCCATCACACTGCGGTTGAAGGACAGCTCGACAGACTGAAAGAGATATAGTCCCATCACACTGCGGTTGAAGGACAGCTCGACAGACTGAAAGAGATATAGTCCCATCACACTGCGGTTGAAGGACAGCTCGACAGACTGAAAGAGATATAGTCCCATCACACTGCGGTTAAAGGACAGCTTGATGGACTGAAAGAGATATAGTCCGATCACACTGCGGTTGAAGGACAGCTCAACAGACTGAAACAGATATAGTCCCATCACACTGTGGTTGAAGGACAGCTCGACAGACTGAAAGAGATATAGTCCCATCACACTGCGGTTGAAGGACAGCTCGACAGACTGAAAGAGATATAGTCCCATCACACTGCGGTTGAAGGACAGCTCGACAGACTGAAAGAGATATAGTCCCATCACACTGCGGTTGAAGGACAGCTTGATGGACTGAAAGAGATATAGTCCCATCACACTGCGGTTGAAGGACAGCTCGACAGACTGAAAGAGATATAGTCCCATCACACTGCGGTTGAAGGACAGCTTGATGGACTGAAAGAGATATAGTCCCAGCACACTGCGGTTGAAGGACAGCTCGACAGACTGAAAGAGATATAGTCCCATCACACTGCGGGTGAAGGACAGCTCGACAGACTGAAAGAGATATAGTCCCATCACACTGCGGTTGAAGGACAGCTCGACAGACTGAAAGAGATATAGTCCCATCACACTGCGGTTGAAGGACAGCTTGATGGACTGAAAGAGATATAGTCCCATCACACTGCGGTTGAAGGACAGCTTGATGGACTGAAAGAGATATAGTCCCATCACACTGCGGTTGAAGGACAGCTCGACAGACTGAAAGAGATATAGTCCCATCACACTGCGGTTGAAGGACAGCTCGACAGACTGAAAGAGATATAGTCCCATCACACTGCGGTTGAAGGACAGCTCGACAGACTGAAAGAGATATAGTCCCATCACACTGCGGTTGAAGGACAGCTTGATGGATTGAAAGAGATATAGTCCGATCACACAACGGTTGAAGGACAGCTCGACAGACTGAAAGAGATATAGTCCCATCACACTGCGGTTGAAGGACAGCTCGACAGACGGAAAGAGATATAGTCCCATCGCACTGCGGTTGAAGGACAGCTCTACCGACTGAAAGAGATATAGTCCCATCACACTGCGGTTGAAGGACAGCTCGACAGACTGAAATAGATATAGTCCCATCACACTGCGGTTGAAGGACAGCTTGATGGACTGAAAGAGATATAGTCCCATCACACTGCGGTTGAAGGACAGCTTGATGGATTGAAAGAGATATAGTCCCATCACACTGCGGTTGAAGGACAGCTTGATGGACAGAAAGAGATATAGCTCCATCACACTGCGGTTGAAGGACAGCTCGACAGACTGAAAGAGATATAGTCCCATCGCACTGCGGTTGAAGGACAGCTCTACAGACTGAAAGAGATATAGTCCCATCACACTGCGGTTGAAGGACAGCTCGACAGACTGAAATAGATATAGTCCCATCGCACTGCGGTTGAAGGACAGCTCGACAGACTGAAATAGATATAGTCCCATCACACTGCGGTTGAAGGACAGCTCGACAGACTGAAAGAGATATAGTCCCATCACACTGCGGTTGAAGGACAGCTCGACAGACTGAAATAGATATAGTCCCATCACACTGCGGTTGAAGGACAGCTCGACAGACTGAAAGAGATATAGTCACATCACACTGCGGTTGAAGGACAGCTCGACAGACTGAAAGAGATATAGTCCCATCACACTGCGGTTGAAGGACAGCTCGACAGACTGAAATAGATATAGTCCCATCACACTGCGGTTGAAGGACAGCTCGACAGACTGAAAGAGATATAGTCCCATCACACTGCGGTTGAAGGACAGCTTGATGGACAGAAAGAGATATAGCTCCATCACACTGCGGTTGAAGGACAGCTTGATGGACAGAAAGAGATATAGCTCCATCACACTGCGGTTGAAGGACAGCTCGACAGACTGAAAGAGATATAGTCCCATCGCACTGCGGTTGAAGGACAGCTTGATGGACTGAAGCAGAAATTGTCCTGTTGCACTGCAGTTGAAAGACAGTGTTAGTTGGAACAGATTCCCTCTAGGAAAAATACTGTTTAAAGAGGAATAATTTTACACTTTAACTTATCTCTCTTTTGCCTAAAAGAGCATTTTGGAAGCATGAGTTATCTGCCCCTGCATAATGGGATAAAAAAAAACAACAGAAAAACATTCAATGGAGGTTCGCTAAACAACATAAATGAATACCTCATTTTCAAAGTAATTCTTTTTCAGTTATTTTTGTAATATAGAGATTTTGTCCGTCTGTCAGTGACAATTTTTTCAAACGTAATAAATACGTTGCGAAATTTATCTCATTTCGAAATATCAGCGATCTTAACTACTTTTAGTAATGGAAAATATTGCATCAATAGTAAATAATAAATTCTCCACAAATAAAACGAATGCTACGGAGGGAAATCGGAACCGAAACTTTGAGATTTTCAGTCTAAGGTTCTACTAACTGACCCATTCCAACTTTCTTATAAATAGAGCCTAACACATTACCATAACAACATAATTGTAGCTTTAGCGTGACGTCAAAGATTTACGAGTTACGTAATGTTTCAAAACATGTATTCAAACGTAAGCGATAATAACACTAAATAAATGAATGGGTAAACATTATCAATAGCGTTGGAAATTAATTTAAATAGTCGAAAACAATTTATTTGCTTTAATTACGTATTGTATGGAGTTCTTTCACACTTATATAATCTTTCAAGCCTACCAAAAATAAGCGACTGGAGGGAGCATACATTTGCTGGTAATTAATACAAAAAGAAAAAGAGAAAGAAAAGGAGAAACAACGAAATAAATACAGAGAATAATTAAAGAAAGGAAAATAAAAGAATGGAAAAAAGAAGGTAGAATAAAAAGACAAGAAGAAAGTAGAAAGAAAGAAAGAATTATTAGATTATTTTTTTTTCGAAACATTAAATGAATAGTTCGAATGCAAAACGCGATAAACGCCATTTTCAAAATTGCAAAGCTATCACTACAAAAAGTATTGCATTAAAACACTTGAAACCCTCCCTTCACAAAAAAAATGTTTTTCATAAAATGATACTGGTATAATTTATTTTTGTTTTTGATTAAAATAAGCTTTTAATCGATGTTTAGATTTAATATATTCGTCCTTTTATTGTTTAAGGTCTCAGTCTAAATAAATTGGATTTATCGCAGTTTGCATTGGAAATATTTTATACATTTTTTCTTCCTTTTTTGCCGTAGGTCAGATTACGCAATCTTTCGTTTTCTTCAAAATGACTCTCTTTTTTTTCTATTTTTGTACAATTCCTTAATCAACAATCTTGGTTTAATACTTAGAGAGAGAGAGAGAGAGAGAGAGAGAGAGAGAGAGAGAGAGAAAGAGATTCAACATTCATATCGCCATAAACAAACTGCCTTCCCTTACGCTGACAATAGGCGTGTCTTTTACACCACGTGACCCTTTTTTAAAACGAAATACAAAATAAAACAAACCATTTTTGAATAATAAAAAAAGGTTTGCACTTATTTGACTTATACGCTTGGCAATTTCAAACAATTTCTTCTTTCTTTATTTCTTTTCTTCTTTCCAATTCGGTATTTTGGCTTCATTGTTGACAAAAGATTCAGTAAAACATATTGCGAATGTGTGAGAAAATGCGAGAAACGGAAAACAGGTTGACACAATGTCGATTAAAAACGAATAGCTTGATAAGAAGAAAAAAAAATTCGGTAGGGGTAGGGAAGGGCTAAACACTTGTGACGTCGACGGGTGGGGTAAATAACAAAAAGTCAATGGGGTCACTCGCTTCTTGCGTGTGTGTGCTTAAATTGTTGCGTTGGTTTCGGCGCTGCTGGATTGCAAGTCTACAAGTATATATATATATATATATATATATATATATATGCGTGTGTATGTGTCAATACATGTGTGTACATATATATATATATGTATATTTATATAAATGTATGTATATATGTATATATATGTATATATGTGTGTATATATGTGTATATGTATATATATGTGTATATATATGTATATGTGCATGTATATATATATATATATATATAATTATATGTATATATATTTATATGTATATATATGTATATATATGTATATATATATATTATATATGGGTATATATATATGTATATATATGTATATATATTTATATCCATATATATATATATTTATATATATATAAATATATAAATATATATATATATACATATATATAGGTATATATATGTATATATACATATATATATATAGATATAAATAGATATATAGGGTGGGCAAAAATAAGGGTCCTATTTTTAAAAATTCATAACTTTTTTATTTATTGATTTTTTTTTTTTTTTTTTTAGAATAAGTAAAGGACCCCTTCCGAAGCAAGCATGAGCCGTATTAGCCCTAAGGAACGTACCCTCATTTAGAAAACATTATTTTTGCTTAAAAAACTCAAAACAGTGTAAAAAACAATACTTTAGTTTTTGTAAGTCTTAAGAAGTGTTTTTCGGCTAAAATTTGTTTTGTTTATTTCAAAAAATCTCGGAAGGGTCAGTCTACACACACATAAAGTTTGGTGAGTTTAACTTTTATTTTGTGGAAGTTATTCAAATTCAAGTTATTCAAATTTATATATACATATATATATATACATATATATATATATGTAGAAGGAGGAACAGAAATTAGAAAAGCAAAAGTCAAATCTTGTTTCAATTCAGTTGCTCAGATCAAGGTATATTCCGCAAAAAGGCAATTTATTCACGTTAAATTTTTCCTTAAGCCAGGCTTTTCAAAGATCAAAATCTTATCATCAGAGGAAATCGCTGGGATAGATAAGTTGGCAAAGGCCAATATATAAAATTTGAAAAAGTAAAATAAAGATAGGGAGAAAAACACAAGGCAAAACTCTGCCCGAATGCAAGCAAATGTCCGATTGCAAAAAGGTTCGGTGTCAAAAAGTCCAGGCGAGAAAGTGAAATGTAGATAGGTAGGTCGTTAAAAGGCACGAGAAATATCTATCTGCTCTATCCTGGATATTGAGCTGTATACTTTTCCCAATAGGCTTTACCTTTTTCTATCTCTACAGTTGCTCTATCTCGTATATTGAGCTAATCCTCTTCACAATAGGTTCCATCTACTAAAAGTTTTTACTTTGGTTTATATTTGATCCTATATTATATATATATATATATATATATATATATATATATATATATATATATATATATATATATATATATATATATATATATGCGCTCTCGCCCATGTGTGTGCTATTGGCTCTGCACGGATACGCAAGTGTTGTCTTCTGCAGGTGCGTGCCTTTGGCTATCTTTATCAGCATAAGTTAGCCACATTTATGCAGACAAAAACGTTTTATTCGGTGTGTGTAGACTGAATATACAAGGTGGTCTAAAGTCTTGTCACTCTTACCAAAAAGTAATACACAGCGATAGAGGATCAAGTACTACAGCAATTTAAAATGCATGTCCGAGATTCTCTTAAGGACAGCAAAACTAAATAAGAACATTAAAACAATAGAAGAACACGTAGTAGAGTAATATGAAAGAATATGTAATAAATTCAGTTTATTCACTTTCATTAACACTGTCACACACTGAGACGCTCTATGAAGACAAAACGAACAAGTAATACATCAATTAATATTCATGTCCCGCATTTAGTTTAGTCTGTTTTATTTTTTTATAGAAATCGCTCCAGACAAGGCATGAAGCCACTTGATCTAAAGAGCTAAAAACATACTACTTCAAGGTTAAAAACTAGTCAACGATAAGTGTTAGATGGATAGATTCCGATCCAGAAAGACAGTAATTCTTCCCCCTTTGTCAGAAACATCGCTCATAGGATGTGAGAACTAAAGGACAAAATAAGGGAAGCGAGAGTTACGATGCCGCCGAAACGTTAAGAACAGTAAAATAATGACCATCAAAACAATAGAAAAACGTGCAATGCAGTAATAGAAATAGTTTATTCACTTGCATTGATACTGTTACGCATGGCGAATTCTGTATTGACAATGGAGAAACAAGTAATGAAGCAATGCAAAATACATGTCAGGGATTCCGT
Organism: Sepiola atlantica; assembly: GCA_963556195.1. Taxonomy (NCBI): domain Eukaryota; kingdom Metazoa; phylum Mollusca; class Cephalopoda; order Sepiida; family Sepiolidae; genus Sepiola; species Sepiola atlantica. The sequence continues at coordinate 63,458,817 of OY744533.1, read as the reverse complement.
TTATTAAAAATGATTCCCTTTGTTAAAATCAATTAAACAAAATAAGAAAACTAGTACAATAGAACACTAAACGAATCAGAAAAATAAGATGAACAACGATATAACACGTGATATAGTAATAGAAAATAGATTCAGTTCATTCACTTTTATTGAAACCATACCTACACTCCTTGAGTTAGTACTAATCGGGGATTGGTCCTTGACATTCAGTTCAACAGTGGCTTTGTTGCTGTCGGGCTGAGTTATGTTTCTGTTCGGTCCTTGGAGATACACCCTCCCAGGTGTTACTTTCTATCTGAGAAGAGATTAGTTTATTGCTAATCGCCTGAGTCGCCGCTGCTGGGTAATGCCGACGGGGCTGCTCTAGAATGTCCTGTAGGCCAGAGTGCACTTCACCTAGTGTGCTAGCTTTTTCAAAACCTCATATGATCTTGTGTCCAACCTCCAGCAGAGAAAGTAAGTAAATATACTGAGAATGTATGTATGTATGTATGTATGTATGTATGTATGTATGTATGTATGTATGTATGTATGAACAATAGAGAGACAAGAAATGCAGCATTATAAAACACATGTCATTGATCAACGGTAAACAAAATATGAACACTAGATCCTTAGAACAACAAAACAATAGAACAATAGAATAATTAATAATGTAATAACATGTAATCGATTCTATTTATTCACTTGCGTTGACACTGTTGCACATGGAAGTGGTCTTTAATAGCACCATCAATTTAATAGCACAAAATCATGTGGCACCATGACCTGCGTGGTATTCTACAGAACTCTGCTTAGGTGATGGTTCCTCTGTTATTGTTACGTTTTCGTAGGGTTAATAATACTGTCCGGCTACCCTGATTTGTTTGTTAGTGTTTAACGACTTTTCAACCACTATAAGGTCATCCCAGAGCTTAATGTTAACATATTAGGTCGTACTAATGTAACATATCGAGTTGGCGTTCATATGTGTTTAGATGGCTAGCGGTTATGGTTGGCAGAGCATTACCGGAGATTAGGTAATCCGATTTTTTATTTATTTATTTTTTTCTTGATTTTTTGATATTTTTAATAATTTTAATATAAAACTAAAAATAAGAATACATTAATCACCTAAATAATAGTGTAATGGATTCGTCCAAACACTTTAAAATGCAACAACATTTTTGTAAGTTACGTATAAAATTTATTAGACAGACGAACAACACAGGTAAGGAAGAATTTTTTTTATTTTTTTTATTTTTTATTTTAATAACTAATATAAGTTAGCAAAACATTTATATGGAACAAAATTGAGATTTAGTATATGGAACTTTATGTTTTTGTCTTTTAAGAGAAGTGGGGTCTGATCAACTCTGCTGGGAAGCCATGAAATTAAATACTGTCTTGTTTTTAAATTCCCGAAACAGTTTTTCATGGTAAACAAGTGATGATCCCTTAAATAATGTTAGAAGCAAACTAATATAATAACTGTAAAAAATAACTTGACTTACATGAGTGATTTTCCACTGAACAACTTGGGACTAAAAGGTTTTTTGGGTTTTTTATATATATATATATAGTTATAATGGTTGAGAAACTTCCAAGACTATATATATATATATATATATATATATATATATATATATATATATATATATATATATATATATATATATATATATATATATATATATATAACGAGAATTGTAGTTACTTGAAGTATTACTGGGAATTTTAATAAATGTATTAAGAAGACTGAAGGCAGTGCAGAGAGCCGAATTGATGAGAAGCTGGAAAGAACAAAAATAAACAATCGAAGGAGAGGACTTACAACTATCTATTTATTTTTCTTTTCAATCTTACATAAACAGCAAGTATGGTGTTAGCTGTGTGTGATGTCCGGATAATTAGAAATCATTTGATATTTCGGGAAAATGTTCCCCTTTTCAGACATAGACACAAAAGAAAAGTCTGACTCGTGGAATTCACTAAGATGGATGCCAAGAGACCCCGCAGATAGAGATGTAAACACTGCAGCAAATAATAAATCAATAAATTTTAGAATTATATCCTACACATAAATATGGTGTTGAAAATTAAGTGTGTAACATTAAATTAATAAACTGGATTATATAGTCAGTGATCAACTGTTTGTAATAATATAATTTTATTTATTTATTTTATCAGTTCATGTATTTTTATATAAAATTTTATTTATTTATATTCTTTATTAAATTTTATTTTTATTTTTATATAATAAAGTAATCATATTAATTGTAGGTTTTCTTAAATTAGATTATAGAATTAATGAAATGTGTTACTTATTATAGGCATTTATAGCCTACACCTAAGTTTTACGTAGGTCTCGGTGAAGCTAATTACATTTAAATTTTAACCGTAAAAATAAAGGTGGAAAGGAGTAAACTTTGATTGATACTTACTTAGATTTTATCTGAGAATTAATTCATAGATTCAGTCGATAAAAATCTACGCATTATTGTACCTTATATAGCACACACTTAAGGCAATTTAAATATATTTTTAATTTTAATGTTTTACCTAATGTTATACTGGTGATACCAGATCAGGCTGCCCTGTGGCTCCCTGAGACGAAATTCACCTACATTGACGTTTTTTTTTTTTTTTTTTTTTGTTTTGTTTGTAAAACTTAATTATGTTCTACAAAACCAAAAACAAAAACAACAGCCCCTCTCCCTTCCCTTTTTTATTTTTATTTTTCCTACCCTACTCCCTGTCCTGGATATGACCTTAAACTACATCCGATGGTGAGATCCGGCTTACGGACTTTGGGGAATGTGGAGCCTCCTCTTAATTACCATTGCTCCCAGGTCCACCCTGACCCGGAGTGGTAGTACCTGTTAGGGTCCCAACTATGGGTTAAATAGAAACAGATATTAAAAGGGGAAAGAAACAAGAAAGAGAAGAAAACAAGACCAGATTCGGCATTAAATAACCCAAAAAGGGTTGATATGCCGTAAAACAAAACTACCAAACCATACCAAACCTAATGTTATATATATATATATATATATATATATATATATATATATATATAATTTATTCTTCATTCTAATTTAATTTAATTTAATTAATTTATTTAGTTTATGTATTTAGATGTGGGTATAGGGGGTAAATTGATGAATTAATTAGTTAATACAGGGAATGGGGGGATTACTGTGGTTTAACAATGGGAGTAAATTAAATTATTGGTTTCTGCTGTTAGAGGTTAGTTACTCCTCCTGTGACAGAGGGTATATTGAGATAAATATTTAGATGGGAGACTACTTGATTACTACAGGGAATGTAGAGAAATTACTGTATTGGCTAGAAATGAAGAAGTTACATCGGAAATTGAAGCGTATTTTGAGTCTAACAACAAATTATTCTACAAAATATTAATCAAATTTAAAGAAAATGTGGAATCAATGTGTGATGAAGTAGTTTGTCCCAGAAGAGTATTTCAAAAGATCGGGACACTAGTATATGTTGGGGGGGGGGGGGACTCACGCAGAGTGTGTCAAGAAAAAAATCATAATTGTAAATTCTAACTACACTGAAAAATATAGTTTGACGATTTTAAAACAAAAATTGTTATTTTCTGTTTTTGTGTAGGATGGAAAACGTGAATGATGGTCTAGAATAAAAGGTCAGCTAGTGTTTTCTGTCATCATTGTTCTGAGGGCAGGTGAGATCACGCAGCCTGGAAATCTTGGTGCTAACGAAATGCAGCCGTGAGAGCTGATGAAAAACTGTACAGTTACCTCCTAGGCGATTACTAGGGAATTACAGCCGAACTTACAAAGATATTAGAGGGCCATGACTGACAGAAGAAACTGCTAAGGGTCGGGTATCAAATAAGGTAACCAATGGAAATGGTTCTAAGCGAGGAAGGTGTAACTTGATTGAGCAATTCCAAGCAAGTAAACAGTAAAATAAGGTAACCAATGGAAATGGTTCTAAGCTAGATATGTGTAACTTGACTTAGCAATTCCAAGCAAGTAAACAGTCAAATAAGGTAACCAATGGAAATGGTTCTAAGCTAGATATGTGTAACTTGACTTAGCAATTCCAAGCAAGTAAACAGTCAAATAAGGTAACCAATGGAAATGGTTCTAAGCTAGATATGTGTAACTTGACTTAGCAATTCCAAGCAAGTAAACAGTCAAATAAGGTAACCAATGGAAATGGTTCTAAGCTAGATATGTTACTTGACTTAGCAATTCCAAGCAAGTAAACAGTCAAATTAATATAACGCGCGACAATTTCAATTTTATTGAGTTTGACGAAACTTTTCAGAGCTTTGAAAGCTTCTGAGAAGAAAACTGTGCCCGTCTGATAAGAATTGTTGAACTTCACCCGGAGAAGTGAATGCTTTTAGCCCGGCACACCAAAACCTATCCGCCGATTGTTAGTAACTTAGCAAGACAAAGATAGAACTTAAACCTAGTCCAAAATCAGAAGAGGTATTAACCCTAACCCTTACCGAAAAACCTTTGTCCTTGTAACCACAAGTTTCACAGCAATATATTTTTATTTTTACATACAGAATATTTCGTCGAGTAATCTGTACTTCGTTTGTTTGAAATGTCTTTCTCATCCCTCAGTTGACGTCACTTTCTTCTAATCAACATTAAGTGAGATAAGTCCAGCCCGGTCAACGAAGACGCTATTACATTCAATAGTCTTATTCAGGGAAGTGGTAATTTTTCGTCAACACTGGCGTCCAGAAAACACGGGCAAAATTGGCGACGCCATATCAACCACACGAGGTATTAGTGCCTGACATGATGGAAGCGACCGAGCATTGATGGCTATATTATTGTTGCCGTGTACGGGGATTATATTATTGGTGCTCGGGCTGACTGTGTGTGTGTGTGTGTGTGTGTGAGAGAGTATTACAAGTGTATAACATTAGTGTATAACATTAGTGTATAACATTAGTGTATAACATTAGAATTAGACCATGTTGATGAATAAAGTCGCATTTTGCCTAAAAGCTACTGCTTTATAAGCTAACCCCCTGACTTATTGAGTGATGTGTTATATAAATCTTTATTATATCATAGATAAAAGCTTCTGACAGAAAGAGAAGGAGGGAAGAGAGCTTAGCATACTACCGGTCATTTTCAAAAAATATATTGTACATGCTCAGTTCATTCGGCTTCCAACCAATTGTTATTTTAGCTCACAGCATGCTAACTAATCACACAATCCTCTACTTCTGTTTTTAGTTCTAAGCCTACGCCTTTCCACGCTTGTCACTTTTGAACTTTTGATCTCTTTTTATTTTACTTTCGATTTCCATCGTTTGAACAAAGTGGTGTAGCTTATTTCAAGACCAGCACAACTAATTCATGTCGTATGCTAAAAAGGTGCATAGAAATGCATCATTTTGTTCCTGTTTTGATATAAATATTTACTGCAGTTTTATTGAATTCTTGCTACATATATACTTAATAAATAAACTTTTAGGCGTCATCAAATACTAGCTGGCTTGGCTAGCTCGTTATCGCGTCGCAAAATTCGCTATTTTAAATATTTTTAACTAAAATGTAAAATAATAACCATTTTGTTTTTGTGTAAGCTGATCTACATATTTCATGAATAAATGGACTTATGCAGACACAATAATACAGTTACGATTAAACGTCGTGGTAGATATTGGTGGCATTATAGCCTCAGAATCATGACCTGTTTTGTTAAAACACTTCTGTTTATTATACCACTGTGTTTGTCTGGATTATTACCGATCCTGCAAGGTCACAACACTGGTGACGAGGATTCGTGACTTACATCGCCACAACACTGGCGAAGAGGATTCGTGACTTACATCGCAACAACACTGGTGACGAGGATTCGTGACTTACATCGCCACAACACTGGCACGCGGATTCGTGACCTACATCTCATAACACGAGCGTTGATGATTTATTCAAACATTAACCAAACTTGTGTCACACAATACTGAAAGACAGGATTTCGAAATCTACATCACACAAACTTGAAGACAATGCACTAGAACTTGTTCGGTCTAACATTTTTCTTCGAACGTAACTTTGACGACAACTAATTCGAATTTATTCAAACACGGAAATAAACCGGACTAAATGTTGCACACAAACAATAGCAACGGAAAACTTGGATGTATGTCTACAATTGAATGGTTGGATTTTTGAAAACAAGACTTTAGTGGTGTGCTCTAGTTATGTGTTAACAATAGAGCAAGAGGTTGAAATAATATTGAATTTTTACAAGCAAAATGTATAAATTCTGAAAAAAAAACCTGCAACGTCGCGAAAAGGACGTAAAAAATTGTCGTTTGCTAATTAAAACGAAATAGTTTTTAATTTTTTTTTTAAATTATAGTTGTTCAACGGCGAAAAAATAAGCAAGATAAACCAACCGAAACTGCGTAAAAATGTTTTGTACGAGTTGTTTTTTTCTTTCCTCTGGGAAGTTAAGAACCTATCTCATAGTAAGAAATAAACTACGAACCGTGTGAATTATGATATATATATATATATATACATATATATATATATATATATATATATATATATATATATATATATAGAGAGAGAGAGAGAGAGAGAGAGAGAGAGAGAGAGGGAGAGAGAGATTAGAGAAAGAACAAGCATCCCACCAAAAGAAAATCGAAGAATAAAAATTGGAATTACAGAAAGAACAGCTGGCACAAAATAAAAGACTTGAAGAGATGATCATCAGACCCAACAGTTACAAAAAGAAATTAAGAAAAGCTGTAAAGGCATCGCTTAAAGTGAAAAAAACACAACAAGGTTATTTTCTATTCTCACTACATTGTGTAGAATTAAAACAAAACGATAAGTCTCTGCGCTCTGTTCAGTCGTTCAATTTTTGCGTGCACTCATTAAGATACAAAGCGTTTCATGTGTTATGTGTAAATACAATAACTTAGTTTTCTTTTAGGTCATTCGATTAAGAATATCGTCTCGTGTTCTTGTGAGGGTCGAAACAATATATGGTGCGGTTGGAGCGGAGTGTCGTCATTAGACAAAGGGTTGGGAACCACAGTACCAGGATGATCAGAAGAAGAACGCAATAGATGAGTGCAGTAATGCATCCCTAACAATCAATATGCACACTCAGACATGCATTGGCACGCAAGAAAATGAAGAAGAAGGAGAAGAAGAAGAAGGAGAAGAAGAAGAAGAAGAAGAAGAAGAAGAAGAAGAAGAAGAAGAAGAAGAAGAAGAAGAAGAGTGAAAGAGACTAGAAAGAATAATATCAAAAAATCAAGTAGAAAAGACTGAAATAATGTGCAGGTGTTTAGCAGAAATCATCGCCTGCGGATTTCAGATGATGACAGGAAGAATGAGGTGTGTGTGGTGGGGGTCAGGCTAAAAACTGATGACGTTTCACATGGAGAAAGGAAACACCACTCTGAGGTGTTGGGGGATAATAGTTGAGAAAAAGTGACTACGCAGGCGCCGACAACAAGTTGTTCAGGTGTTTCTGCTGCTGCTGCTGCTGCTGCTGCTGCTGCTGCTGATCATGATGATGATGATTAAATGAAAATAGGAATAAATAGAATGAGGGAGGGGGAGAAGAAGGAGGAAAATAAAAAAAAAACAGGAAGAAAACAGAGGAAGAAGACGAAGCTGGAAGAATATGAAAAAAGAAAAAGAAGTAAAAAGAGAATAAGAAGAAGGAGAAAAGAAAAAGAAACATAAAAATGAAGAAAAGGGAGGTAAAGAAAGAGCAAAAGAAAAAAATCAACAACAAAAGAGGAAGAAAAAGATCCAACTGGGGAAGAAGAATATGACGAATGGAAAAAGAATAAGAAGAAGCGGAAGAAGAAGTTAAAGAAGACGGAAAAAAGGGGGAAATAGATAAAGAAGAAAAAAAGAAGAAAATGACGAAGAAAAAGTTAAAGAAGAAGGTAAAGTAGACAGAAAAAAAAGGGGGAAAGTGATAAAGAAAAAGAGAAAGAAACAGCAGAAAATGATGAAGAAGAAGTGAAAAAAAAGTAAAGAAGACCAATAAAAAGAGGGGAAAGAGATAAAGAAAAAGGAGAAGAAGAAGAAGAAGAAGAAGAAGAAGAAGAAGAAGAAAAGGAAGAAGAAGAAGAAAAAAGAAAAGAAAGATGTGGCAGTATTGGCTTATTTACTGGAATATAAGTATTTACTTGTTCTCACCTTGATAATGGGAGAGTTAATGTAGTACGCATGCGCGAGTTTACCACTTTCTTTTTACTAATGAGTCACCGCCCCTCATGGTTCAGGGCTTACTCGAAAATAAGGGTCAAAGAGATTGTCTATTGGACAATGATCGCCACCACAAGAACATTGGAAACACTGGGTAGAATGGGCAAAAGATTACTTAAGAGGAATTGACTATCCAAAACGCCTCAACAAGTATTTATTTACATCAGATTTGAAAACGACAGTATTGTAGTCGGTTGGGAAGTAACCTCGTGGTATTTTGTTCCACAGATGGGATGTTCTAGGAGATAAACTTTGTTCATGGAGAGAATGGAAAGTTGATTGCCGTGGTTGTAGCTAGGCGGAATGTTTTACTGGGGAACCACGGATTGGAGCTCAGTCGAGCACTTATCATAGTAGAGAGAAGCTAGCAAAGTCCCTTCTGTGGGAAAGGGGTTGTAGGGAATAGAAGAGATCATCCTCACTAGATTGCAAAGTCGGTTGTACTGCTGTCATATAGGTGGCGCCTCCATATATATGACAGCAGTGCTACGCACAGTATTGACCAATCAGATGCCTGAGCATCAAAACAAAATTAAAAAATCACGGAGATTCTGCGGGGATATCAATAGAAACACAGATTCAAAGCATAAGACAGTGTAGATGTTTACCCCGCTGTACAAATTTACGACACTTCTGGCTGGCAATTTCGCGCCACAAAATTCGGCCAAACTATGATATTTTTTTCTTAGATCGGTCCAGAAATATGTACTTTCATTTAAACAATGGATGCAGACGGATTATTTACCTCCCCGGGAGGTTAGGCACAAGGACAGTTTTATCTTACTCCCACAAGGTAGCATGTAACCCAAGGTCGGGTCGGGAAAGTGGGACTTGAAAAGCCAGCGCCCGAGAAGGTGAGCACTCTGGCATTAATAATTGCCTGGGCAGCCCCGGCGGCATTTCCCGGTAGGGGCGCCTCAGGCAGTAAGCAATGAACTTACTCCTCCCCAAAGAGGGGGGGGGGGCAAAGCCTTGGAGGGTGGACCTCCTAGAACTGCACAGGACCGACCCATAGACCGGCGTAAATCAAGCCCCGAAGGCCAAGACAATATCGATCTATGGGGTGCAGTATCGACCGGAACAGATACTACACTTTGATACGCTGTGCTCTTTTTATTTGACGCCTGCAACAATCATCATCAGCAGCAGCAATGGAAAGAACCATTATATTCATCATTCGATTCGTATTATGGATCATCCACCTGCGCGTACCTTTCGTAAAATAATAACAAAGATAAATAGTGAGTGTTTATCTTATGATGACTTTTTCTGAACTTCCTTGACTGAAATCTCAGCTATAATTTGTAGCGCAATGAAAACAATACACGTTCCAACAGTTTCGACGGTTTTTTGTCTCTCTGAAATAAATGTTATTTGCAACATTGATTGATTATCATTGTCTTCTACTTTTTCTTTGCGTTTGTCATTCGGAAAATCATTTTAACAAGTCATACGACGACGAAGAAGAAGAAGAAGAAGAAGAAGAAGAATACGAAGAAGAGGAAAAATAAGCAGAAGATGAAGAAAAGGGGAAAAAGAAACAGGAAAAGAAGATGACAGAATATAAAATGAAACAGCGGAGGAAGAAGATGAAGAAGAGGAAAAAGAAGCAGTAGAAAAAGGTGAAAAATAGGTAAAAGGAAGCAGCGGGGGTAAGAAGATGAAGAAGGGGAAAAAAGAAAGGAGCAGAAGAAGATGGAAGAATTTTTTTTAATGGGCAGAAGCAGACGACGAAGAAGAGGAAAGAAAAAGCAGCGAAAGAAGATGAAGAAGAGGGGAAAGAAGCAGAAATAAGTAGATAAAATGATAGAGAAGATCTAGAACAGGATGAAGAGAATGGGAGGGGGAGAAGAAAAAGAGGACGAAAAAGAAGAAGAAGAAGAAGAAGAAGAAGAAGAAGAAAAGGTGGAATCAAAAGAAAAAGAAGAAAAGGTGGAATAAAAAGAAGAAGAAGAAGAAGAAGAAGAAGAAATACAATGTTTCCTGTGAATTGTTCAATAAGAACAAGCCTTATTTTTAATTACTGCGTTACATAATACCGATCGGTATTATTATCATTTTAACTAATATTCTGAGTGATCGTAAAAGGTATACAGGAACGAAATCTCTATTCAGGTAAAAAGTAAAGTTGTTTCATTTTTTAACTTTAGGAGTCCAAGACGCAAAAATAGTTCTAAACCACTGTTATAAAAGACCCCACATCGTCGTTTACTGTTACTTTACATCTAGGGACCATATATATATATATATATATATATATATATATATATATATATATATATATATAATATCTATAAATAAATATATATTATTTATTACCTACAGACATCGATGTTTCACAGTTCTCCAGTGCGGCTAGACCAGCTAGTACCTCAAGCCGGGATTTAAACTCAATTGTCGAGCTGACAGTCGGCGCCTCTACCCCTGTGCTTCCTTACGACACTGACTGAATGTAAGTTATATCTCAATGCAAACATCGTAAAGTGCCGGGAGCTCGAATTAGTCTTTTACCCAATGAGCTATCATTATTATTATTATTTATTTATCTACTTATACATATATATATATGATCCCCCGTTAAATATTTCACAATTTAAGTTAACGTCCTCTGTTTTTGTTTCACTCGTTGCATTTGTAGATTTCCAAGCGGTAAGTTTTCTTGTGCAAGTACTAATCCGCGATTATTTAGATTTAGTTAGTATCCCTGGAAATTTAAACTGTATTTCCCTTCTTTGCTTAAAATGAATCAAAGCTTCTTTAGACTATATATATATATATATATATATATATATATATATATATATATATATATATATATATAGCTGTAGATATATAGGTAAGTCTCTACAACACACCTAAAACCTGAGATCCATGGGACAGAGATTTTACTGATTTTGCTCGGATACTCGTGGCATTATCCATCATGAGTTTGAAGGCTGCAGCCAAACACTAAATGCACACTTGTATGTTAAGCTATTGCAGCGTGTGCACAAGAATCTAAGAGGAGAAACACCCGACACTTGTCAATAGGAAAAGTGTTGTCCTCCTGCATGATAACGAAAGACTACGTTGCAAAAGTGATGCAAAAGTGATGCAGGAAAAATGTTACTACTTTATGTGTCTCTGCTACTTCATCCACCATATTCCACTGACCTCACCCAGACTGATTTTCACCTTTTTAGGTCTTTAGAAAATGCACTTCATTCAGATTTCAGCCTTTTGGCTAAGATCAAAGTGTAGTATCTGTTCCGATGGATACTACACCCTATAGACCGGTACCGTATTTGCCTTCAGGTTTTGATTCCGCTGGTCTGGGGTATTGTCCTGTTCAGTTCAAGGAGGTCCACCCTCCGAGGCTTTGCCTTCTCACCCTTTGAGAAGGGGTTAGTTTATTGCTTATCGGCTGAGGCGTCCCTACCGGGGAATGCCGACAGGGCTGCCCAGGCATTTTTTTGAAAGCCAGAGCGCTCTTCATTCTCTAGGGCGCTGGCTTTTCAAATCCCACTTTCGCGACCATTGTGTCACGTTTTACCGCTGTGGGAGGAAGATGAATATCTTCAAGGCAGAAAATTCACTGAAGATTAGAAGGTTAAAGAACAATACCCAAATGTTTTGTTTTTTTAACCAAAACCGTTTTTCTTTTATTCGGATAGTATTGAAAAATAATTGCTAAATGGGAAAATGTCATTTAAAACAATGGCTAATATACAATTGATTAAAATTTGTTAATTCGGTTTGTATTATAAATTGAATTAAATATCATTAAACAGAAATTATTTACGAATCGACCTTACACAATATGCAGCAATAGTGTTATAAAAGGGTGAATCGAAATCATTGCTCGTGTAAAATGCGTCTCTTTCTGTCTTCATAATTGGAATGTTCTAATTCATTAAATACTCTTATATATATATATACATATATATATATATATATAGAGAGAGAGAGAGAGAGAGTGAGAGAGAGAGATTGAAAAGTCACACATGGAAACGTTGCTGAAAAAATATTTTGAAAACCTGGACAACGCAATTTATTCATGTTTTTTAAAATAAATTATTTACTTACCTTAAAAACTTGAGGACTTTCGGTGACATACACTCTTGTCAAAAGTATAAGCATTTTTTTCTTTTCTTTTTTCGTTTAATCCTCCTTGATTGAGACATATTTATTGCAGTCAAGTTGATATTCGTCTTGACGTTATCGACGATTAATGTTGATATGTCGCTGTGTGTAGCACGCGGTTACGTGAATAAGGTAGATTGAAAAGTCACACATGGAAACGTTGCTGAAATGGCAACAATAAGAGGAATATTTTGAAAAAATATTTTGAAAACATGGACAACGCAATTCATTTATGTTTTTTTAAATCAATTCTTTATTAACTTTAAAAACTTGAGTACATTCGGTGATATACACCCTTGTCAAAAGTATAAGCATTTTCTCTCTCTCTCTCTCTATATATATATATATATATATATATATATATATATATATATATATATATATATCATAAACTTTATTGAACAAAAACAATCACCAAGAAATGTAAAAATGTAAATGTAAGAAAACGTTTAGTACTTACACAGCAAAATGATTTTGTACGCAAATTATAAGATCCAATTTTAATTGTATAAATATGCGATTTCATTATATTTGTTCATTATCCAATAAAAAATAACGGCAAATATCTGGAAGTTTCTGTTACTGAAAGAATTATCCGGTCAGATAGAATATGTAATCTATGGAATACTTGTATGTAATGACCACAAACTAGAAATGTTCGTAAAAGACTAGCTATTCAGGTTGAAATATTGATTTTGTAGGGGAGAATATTTCGATGTCAAAACTCGAGAATCCGACTGACTTTATTTTATATATAGGAAGTACAAGTAAAATATTCGTTTTTAGCCATACTTTACAGATTTTTTTCTCCTAAAATGGTTTTGTTAATAACTTTTTAACCAAAAACTTTTGCAATTAAATTAACTTTTAAATAATCTTTTGAGCGAAACTAAACCTAAAAATAACTACCGTAGCTGATGTAAAAAGGATCTGCTTAACCTACTTAAAAAAAGTTATTTATTTTGAAATGGCATTTTAGTCATGATCATCATCGTCATCATCGTCGTTGTTGTCGTCGTCGTCGTCATCATCATCATCATCAGCAGCATAATCATCATCATCATCATCATCATCATCATCATCATCATCATCATCATCGTCATCGTCATCGCCATCATCATCGTCATCATCATCATCATCATCATCATCATCATCAGCAGCAGCAGCAGCAGCAGCAGCAGCAGCATCATCATCATCATCATCATCATCGTCATCGTCATCGTCATCGTCATCGTCATCACCATCACCATCATCACCATCATCACCACCACCATCACCATCACCACCATCATCATCATCATCATCATCATCATCATCATCATCATCACTCATGGAGAAGGAATCTCTCCTTGGTGTCCTTCCACATTTTGTCTGTTGCTAGGCGTGACCACGTAGAACCGTGTTGGCTGTCGAGGTCGTCTCTCTACCGTTTCTTTGGCCTTCCTCTTGGTCTTTTTCAATTCCTTCAAATCCATGTCTACATGTTCTATGTAGTTCTAAAAAGGTGACATGCCTATCTATGTTTATCCATTCGTATGGTAGTGATGATGTCGTTTACTCCACTTTGCAGTCTAATCCAAGTGCTTATTTTTCTTTCCCGTAGACTGATGCCGAGCATAATGCATTCCATTTTGCGCTGTGCCACTCTTACCTTTTCTATTGCTGCATTATTGAGTGCCCATGTTTCACTACCATGCGTCATAACTAGCGTGATGCATTCGTTGACTCGTGATCTATTATACTTAAGTTAGCTTTTGTGTTTGTCTGTCACGCTTAAGTTCGAAATAGCATTTACGTCGGGCTGTTATGCTTACATTTACGATAGCTTCTTCATTGGTCCTTCTCAAGTTTAAAATAGAAATTTCAGCGATAATCGCGTTTATTGAATAGCTACATCTAAAGAATCTTCGAGATTGTGGTTTTATTTTAAGTTGAACACCTCCAAGGGGACTGGTATACTTTCAATCCCGATTTGAGTTGAGTCTCAAAACAATTACATGGAGGTGACGAGAAAATGATTTCACCAAGAATTCGTCATCGCAAAAAAACAAAAACAAAAAAAATAAACGTTTGTTTATTTAAAAGAAAAAAAAAACGTATTTTTCTTTCTTCTTTCCTTTTAAATCTTTTTCTAATGGAATTAAAAATGTAATTCTATTTGGTAAACTTCGTTTCGGAAAAATAAATAGATGAAAACAATTAAGGAACTGGGAAATTATTAGATTTTTTTTTCTAATTCGTTGGTGATTTTTTAGGCAGACACGCGACCGTTTCTCTTATTTTTCAGTGGTAATTTAGTTTTTTCTTGTTACCCCCCCCCCCTCACATCCATACCCACACACACGATCTCCATTTCTCTGTTATCTTGATTATGAGATTATACACGCCGTCTGCCGACCACGTATTTCTCTTCATTTTCGAGTAAGCCAATTTGTACAAGCATTTATTTATTTATAGTCAGACTTTTATAGTTACGGATGGTCCGAATAAACTGTAAATTTGCTCCATCTATCCTAAACATTAGCCCAGTCTAATAATACAGGGTTACAGCCTCCCTCCGTAAAATGCCATTCGGTAATAAAATTCAGAACATTTTGAGCAATTCAACAATAAACTTCAGTCTATACCTTAATTGTTCACCAAATTTCGATCATGAATGTCCAACAGTGTTTCTGTAATCGCTGTTCAGTGACATGTTCAAAATGTGCCCATCTTCGTTGTAAACACACCTCTCACGTGCCCTATGCTCTTAATCATCCAACAACAGTTCTTCGTTTTTTTAGGCTTCTTAACGACCACTAGGTGGTGCTCAGAATCGATTATGACTGAGCATCCATTCTCATCTCCAACCCTAAGCCTAAGCCTAACCCTAACCCTAACCCTTACCCTAACCCTAATCCTAACCCTAACCCTAACCCTAACCCTAACACTAACCCTAAGCCTAACCCTAACCCTAACCCTAAGCCTAAGCCTAACCCTAACCCTAACCCTAACCCTAACCCTAATCCTAATCCTAACCCTAACCCTAACCCTAACCCTAACCCTAACCCTAATCCTAATCCTAATCCTAACCCTAACCCTAACCCTAATCCTAACCCTAACCCTAATCCTAACCCTAACCCTAACCCTAATCCTAACCCTAACCCTAACCCTAACCCTAACCCTAATCCTAACCCTAACCCTAACCCTAATCCTAACCCTAACCCTAACCCTAAGCCTAATCCTAACCCTAACCAGTAAGGACTAATGATCCCATGCTTTGATATTGCAACCAAAATAAACATCAACCTATGTCTGATTGCTTCACCAAGTTTCAGTCATGAAGTTCCAACAGTCATTGTTTTATCGCCCTTTAATGATATGCGGTGACACTTTGGTGATCGCCTCATCAGTAAGAAGTGTGATGCTGAATACACTCTACAGTCACCAGACCATTAACTGCCAGACTTTTTTTCATCTGTGGGATTATCTAAAAAGTAATTCCTATCAAAACAATCCCCAGACTATTCCTCGACTGAAGTGGGCCATCAGAGTTATTGATAAATTTGGAACGTAGGTGTACCTATCACGAAACGGCGATAATACAAAGACTGTTGGACATTCATAACTGAAACTTAGTGGGCAATTCAGCCATAGACAGCAGTGTATTTGCCCCAAATATGGTTGTATTGCAGAAATGGTTCGTGCGTTTTATTAACGATTCAATTAGTGGTATTTCTTGAGGGGGGGGGGAGTAACCTAGTATCCCCCAAAATACTCTCTCTGGCGGCGAGCTTCGCTACGATATATAAAATAAATGCTTCCCCAGATTAGGACTCGAGAGCTTACTTTGACCCCGTCATTAGGGTCAGAGTCAGGGTCAGGGTCAGGGTCAGGGTTAGGGTTAGGGTTAGGGTTACGGTCAGGGTTTGGTTCAAAGTTAGCTCGGCCCCATATCTGAAGAAGTACCATACGATGTATATTTCTATATGTGACGCAAAAAAGGCGCCTGTAAATGCACGAGATAGAAAAAAACACAATTGAAAGGAAACAGTTTTTATAATATTTCGATTATTAGGATTATTCTCATTGTGATTGTTATATTAAAAACGATCTCACCTCTGACCTTCTTCGGGTTCATCTATTAGTAATTTTATAGTAAATAAAAAAAAAACAAAGTAAAGTTTTTGACCATAGTCAAGGGCGACCATAAGGCTCCTTTTTCATTAACTACTAGACCGAGATGATGGGGAGGGCGTCACTCGTTCCCCAGGATAACCCTCACCTACACTTGATCCTGACCTTATAATGCTGAGTGCTTAACAAGGGGGCATAAAGTACTATTTTTTGAGTTTTTAGTATGACTTCACCTAGGATTGAACCCCGGTTTCCCGACACATTAGTGAATAGTCTAATCATCATTCCAAATACGCCAGTCATTCTATAGTAATAAGTCGTAATACTACATATATTGACAAGATTAGTTTTGAAACTCTAAAAATTTAGACAAGAACTGTCTATATCGACCCATGGCCTAATGGTTAATCGCTTTGTTTAGCAATCGTTGTAATTGATATACTTGTAAGTATCGATAGTGAAATTCGTAGTACAGACGGTAATAACAAATAATAACATAAATTAACGCTCCTACCTAATAATGGCTGATGGAATGAGAACAATCTACCCCGTGAATTAAGTATAGGATTCAGTCTGAAATTCAGTACAGATCCCAGAGTTCGACATAAAGATTCCAAAATTCTAAAAGATTCAAGAACGTCGAAGGTTACATTGACCAAAATGCTGTGAATATAACAACCAAGATGAAAATAGTAGTCCGAATAATCCAAATAATCATAAAATGAAACAGTGAGTGACGAGAATAAGCCAGCAGAAGAAGGAATGAAAAGGAAAAACAGCGTGAAAACGAACAAATTAAAAAGGCTAAAGCGATATACTGTGAGTATACGTATATGCCTTGCCACTGTTGGTTTAGTACTATTAGACTGGGATAGGTTTCAGGAGAGATAGAGAAACATACAAAGATTATAGTTTATTAGAGTCTTCCGTAGTATGACTTTTAAAAATATACTAGAAAACAATGTGACCCGTTAGGTCAGCCATTGAGCTCAGGTTAGATTGTTTGAATCCGGGAAAGTGAGTTTTCAAGACAAGTTAAACCCGACAAAATTCAAAATTTGTCTGTTTGTATGGCTACAGATTAAGTAGTATTAGTACCACTGGGGATATTGTCTTTAGTTTATAATGGACTATTTCATTGTTTTTTTAATGCTTTCCTTTCTTTATTACCTTTGAGTGCTAATAAACAGAGAGAGGGAGAGAGATACAGAGGAGACAGAGTGTGGGAGAGTGACGAAAGCGAGAATGGTAGATATAGTAAAAAAGAGCTGTGCGGTAAAACAACAAACATTAAGGGAGGGTGAGAGTGATAGATAGAATATAGGATGGGTCTCTTATTAATTAGAACATTTTTGTGTGATAAAATATATAGGAAAAAAGCCTTAGTGAAACAAACGTTGATTTACTCAGTTTTCGTATGGATGTTGTAGAGAATCAAGCCCCACTCTCCCAAATGGTTCACTTTAACCTGTGCAGCTGTTCTTGTGCATATGAAGCAAGCATAGCGCCACTTTAACCGTCATAAGTCAAATATAATACAAATAAACAACCATTTATAGCGTCAACAAATCATTGTGAAAGTGTTATAGCCGCAGCTAAAAGTATGTATAATGAGATGACCAGAAACCGCATTGAGTCGCGGAAATTCGGAACTCGCGATTTCTGGAAAATTTTTAATAGTGTTGTGAATAATGGACAATCAACGATGGTGGTTATTTAGAAACCAAATGTAGTACCTGTTCTTATGGTACGCTTAGTCTATTCTGTCCTTTTTTAGGTTATCAGTAATGATAATTGTTGATTATATGTGAAAAAATATTTCTGAAGTAATTCTATGATTTTTTAATGAATATTTTAGTAATGTATTTAAATAAATAGCGAGTTTGAACACTGGTGAAGACTATTTTTTTACTTCACGGCGGGTGTACACTACTATATATATATATATATATATATATATATATATATATATATGTGTGTGTGTGTGTGTGTGTGTGTGTCTGTGTGTTGTATGTATGTAAATATTAGGTTTATTCTTATTTCTTGTGATTATATCATTTTTGTTCTTATTATTGTTCTTGTTCTTGTTATATTTATCGAACATGGGATTAGAAATGACTCTAGTAACGCAAATATATTTCAGAATTAAACACATGTCTAAAATCAGTGGGCATAATGATATATTTATATATACATATATATATATATAATAGTATATATAATGTATCACTATTTCATGTATATACACATATATTATCACATAGTATTATAATTCAGTATATATATATATATATATATATATATATATATATATATATAAACGTGTATATTCAGTATTTACTTTAACAATGCACAATACGTGCGTAGAGCTAAGTGAAAATATATTTATTAACGGTAAGCTTGAACGTAAATGTTTCATTACAGAAGGAATTCATCAGACTAACTGCGTGCATGTATAGTTTACGATAGCTTTTATATCTAAGAAGTGTTTACTTAAACTAAGTAACGAGTCTGATTCGTTGGTTTTATTACCCCCTCTCGAGTTATTATTTCTATTGGCTAATGGATGCTAAGTCCTTTGTTGGAAAAGTGTGTTGGCGCTTCCCATTTTTAAGTAGGTTAATTTAACAATGGCGACCGTACCGTGACTCTGACACGTGGGAACTAAAATAATTTATCTGTTTTATTTTGGCATTACCGAACGCCACTATAGATTCAGTTTTTTAGCTAAAGTTTTTGTATTTATTTCGTTTTTTCTTTAAGTTTTTTTAGGTATTCTAAAGTAAAGTTTATGCTGTGTCTACAGTTAGTTGCTATTTCGCTTCTACAATTTAGTAAGTTTGGGGGATCTTCAAAATTTAACATTTCTGGTTTATCTTTCAGCATTATCTACAAGGGTTGTCTCAATATCTGCATCTCAGGATCACCGTTGTATTTCCAGCCGACTATAGGCGAACGACCTTTCTTTGAGCTGCGAAGAATGGTTCAATAATGATGATTGACATCTGTATTTTTTATTATTTAATGTGATTTTATGATTAAAATATTCAGTTTAAAATTCAAGGGCAGTTTCTCCTATTTAGTATGTATGTTCTTCCTGTGTTCATGTGTAAATATCGTAGCTTGGTAAAAGATGCTTTTGCTTAAACAGTTATTTTGTAATGGGCAATGTGCGCGAATTCTGAAGCTACAGTTTTTCTCTCTATTATTAACTTTATTTTTTCTATTTGCATTATTGCTCTTGCTCTCTGGGTTATTATTATTTAATGTGATTATATTACTATTGTTTTTATTATTGTTATTGTTTTTTATATTTATCGAACATAGGTTTAACAATGACTCTAGTAACGAAAATAAATATAAGAACTAACCACACGTCTAAAATATTGAAATTAAATATAAGCAACAAGATACTAATAATCATAATATGAATAAAAATATAAGAAAGAGAAACATTTTTTAGTTTCATCCACTCCATATAAAGATTTTATAAACTTAAATGGGCAAGAATTTCCTAAATCTTATCGAGAAACAATTCCCCAAAACAAATCTCTTACTTACAATATTCAATGAAAATGACTAAATACTGTCCTACAGCTGGTGTGAATATTTAAAAATTATAATCAAAGTCCAGAATAACAAAATATTAAATGACAGTAATAAAGAGAATTTTTTTATTCACAGAAAATGTGATCAATATAACAACACGAACAATAATATAAACAATAATAATATAATCACAAGTAATAGTAATAACTCAGATAGTAACAGTAACGGTCCAAATAAAAATAAGAAAGTTAATAATGTAGAGAAAAACTGTTGCTGCAGAATTCGCGCATATTGCCCATTACAAAATAACTTCTTAACTAAAGACATTCTTTACCAAGCTATACTATTTACACATGAAAACCAGAATAACAAAAAAATACTACCTGCGACAAACAACTCTTTAATTTCAAACAAAGTATCATAATCATACACACCTGTTTAATAACAAAAAATAAAGATTTAAAACATCATTACGAAACCATTAGTGGTACCTCAAAGATAGCGAGCGTTCACTTATTGTCGAGTGGAAAATATGCTAATGGACAAGGACGTGCAGATATTTAGACGAGCGTGTAAATTATGCATAAACGAGAAACTAGAAACTTTTAATTTTTTAGATCCCCAGTGATCATTAGATTGTAGAAGCGAAATAGCAACATAATATACATACAATAAAATTGACTATATATTAGGATAACTATATACATAACAAAAAATGAAACTTAACAAAATAAATATAAACACAATGACTACAAATAAATCTAAACTGGCAACAGGTAATAACAAATAGAACATAAACATTATTTTAGTCCCCCTTAAAGTAAGGAGCGTCGCCATTCATTGGTCGATAAAAATAATAACCTTGGAGGAAGTAAGAGAACCAACGGATCCGAATGAGTAGTTAGTTATCGTAAACATTTTTGAAATATCAAATTAATCTCAAACCATAATCCACGTATTTAGCTTGATGACTTTCTTCGGGATTGAAACATGAACATTTCTGTCTAGATTACCTGCCATAAATATATGTTCATACTACCATTAGTGTATATATATATATATATATATATATATATATATATATATATATATATATATATATATATATATATATATATATATATATATTTGTTATTTGTTATTTGTTATTTGCTATTTGTTATTGTTTATTGTTTATTGTCTATTGTCTATTGTTTATTATCTATGTACGTTTACGTTTCGTCCTTTTTAATAATCGGGACTCATCAGCATAGAGATATGACTATTCACTACCGGTCATGCGATTCGAAACTCCGGACTCCAAGTATTTTTGCAACTCAAATCCTACGCCTTAACCACTCGTCCAATTTTAAATAGCGAATAACTGGTGACAATTTTAACATTTTATTGGCGGATTAACATCTAGAGCGTTCTACTTCTTTAATGGAAGGAACGATACATTTAAAGCTAGTGACGTCATGAATGGTGTGAATGGAAGGTGAACCAATTCTTGCGATTTTTCAAATGGCTTTTGGCAATACAGTGTCAGCAAGATAAACGAGAGAGCTACAAATTACATACTAATGTCTTTAGTTAAGAAGTTATTTTGTAATGGGCAATGTGCGCGAATTCTGCAGCAACAGTTTTTCTCTACATTATTAACTTTCTTATTTTTATTAAAGCTAGTGACGTACAGCGCTCTAATTTTTCGAAGAGCGACAAAAAGATAAAAATAAAATACGACTAATGAAATGTTGTGGAGTCAAACTGTATGAAAGACAGAATGGAAAAACAATAACAGGCAGCAAGAACAATTAAAAAAACAGAGATTTACCGGTTTCATTTGGATCAACGTTTTTTGAAGACGTTCGTTGATCTGAACAAAACTGGAAGATCTTTCGTTTGTTTTGTTTTTATATGATTTTTCCTGTGTTTTAGACGTTATCCATTCTGTCTTTTATTTTATATATATATATATATATATATATATATATATATATATATATATATGTATATATATATATTAAATTTATTTATTTTATACGTACATAAAAGTAATCCATGGACACGTGTTTCTGGCTCACAGCCGTCATCAGCATGGCTAATTTAGACAGAGATCGAACCTTCGATATTGATGTCTGTAGTCCAGCGTTCTACCGTCTAGAAATATGTACGATTTTTATCACCTAAATATTTTATGTATTTTTATATAATTATTTGTATTGCTGATTGTAGCGTTCGTTGTTATTTTGCTTACTATTATTTCGATTTTTTCACTTTTCTAAGTGATTAAGATGCAGAAAATTGCATTATTAGTCGCCCTTAACTTCATAGGACGGATTTTTTTCCGTTAATCTATATTTTTATTTATTTTATACGTACATAAAAGTAATCCATGGACACGTTTTTCTGGCTCACAGCCGCCATCAGCATGGCTAACTTAGACAGAGATCGAACCTTCGATATTGATGTCTGTTTTTGGTATAGGACAAATGACCAGTGCTCACTTACGTATGTAAGTGTATATATTTTTAGTAAAACTCAAACTATATATTAGTCTGACCGATTAACCCGATCATAAAAAAATAAGTTACGTCCATTCAATCTTCGATTTCGGCGATGAAAGCATTACTTCAAAGATATAGCGTGACAGAAAGACAGACCTACGGACGACTGACCGAGAGAGCTTCTCCTAGACGCGAGGAGGCATCTCAGAAAAAAAAACCCATCCATCTTACTGGTCGGAATGGTAGAAATTCTATCAGTGATGACAACTAGGCTAATCCATTACCCCCCATCCTTCTTTCTCTCCCTCCCTCTCTCTTTCACACTCTCACTCTCTCTTTCTCTCTCTTTCTTCGATCCGTATTTTCTCGTTCTCTCCCTTACCCCTTTCCAGTCTGTTGTTTTCATCGAAAGGTTAGACAAACATGATTTAGTTTCAGGTGAGAATAAATAAAGTATGTAATTTGTAGCTCTCTCGTTTATCTTGCTGACACTGTATTGCCAAAAGCCATTTGAAAAATCGCAAGAATTGGTTCACCTTCCATTCACACCATTCATATAGTTTTATGTCAGTGTCTATAACATACAACCGCCATGTTTTGATTTCGCCTCCATCAAATTATATATATATATATATATATATATATATATATATATATATATATATATATGTAAGTTTCAGAAGCCCAAACAACGCAGACATATTTATATATACATATTTTTTTTAAATAAATATTTATTTATTTAAAATCAACTTTCGACGATATACCATCTTCTTCAGGCACAGAAACATTTTTTTGTTTTTCTTTTTCCTTCCTTGTCGCATGGTGTCATTAGAATAGAAAAGTCCGTATGATCTATCAACGGTCATTTTCTTTTCTAAATATATATATATATATACATATATAAATATATATATATATATTATTATTATTATTATTATTATTATTATTATTATCATGTATAATCATATATATATATATATATATATATATATATATATATATATATATATATATATATATATATATATATATATATATGTGTTTGAAAAAAGAGACAAACGGAAAACAGGTTAGAATGCAGGAGAAAAACAAAAACAAGAGATTTGACCGGTTTCGTTCGTATTATCGAACGTCTTCAGAAAAAGTGAAGATTTGGAAACAATTTTATTTTGAAGGCAGACGCATGGGAAAAGGAAAAGATGATCCGATTGGACCATATGAGAAGACTTTTGGCTACATTGATATATAATTTGAAAAGTGGGTGACATATTCTTCTTTATTTCTTATTCTTTTTTTTAATTAAAAAAATTCGGTTTTGAATGTATCAAACCCCACTGATGAGACGAGTTGAACACACTTTGCACTCATGGTATACAAGAAAATGTCTTATTTAATACAGTTTTAACGATCGTTTGGGAGCAAATAAAAATATTTTAAATATTAACTTTGGTCTCTATTCTATTATTATTATAATGTGAGCTCTGTTTTTACTATTATTATTGAGCTTATATATAGATGATATATATATATATATATATATATATATATATATATATAGTAAGCTATGAAAGTATATTTATGGCAATTAAGCTACACAGAAGCTTCCGCGTTTCATCCCCGGGGGGACTCTTCGAGCTAAAATGCATGGAGTTATTTTTGCCGGGTGTTTTTATATACACGGCTAGCTAGTTAACCAATCAGATTCTTTGTTGTTCTATCAGCCAATCGTTGAGCTTCCCGCGAACAAAAGTCTTGTTAGTGTTAGTTTCTATATCCTGTTCTATTGTTCTGTTTTCTATAGATTGGCCTATATCCTATTTCCTTTGTTGTGTCAATATAATGGGTGAATTTATTTTAACACGTTGTTCCTTGTATTTCTATTTAAGGTTTTAATTTTTGTATTTCTATTTTAAGTTTTAATTCTTAAATTGTTAAGTTTTTATTTAGTTTAGTTTTTTTTTACTTATTTGTTTAATTATAAAATTATTTCTGTGTAAGCAGCTGTTTGCTATCTCACTTCTACATTTTAATAGATTTCAGGGGTTATTAAAGTTTAAGATTTCAATTTTTTCAATTTTTTATTTATATATATATATATATATATATATATATATATATATATATATATAATAAGGAGAGAGAGGGGGAGAGAGGGAGAGAGGCGAGCAGTCTTGTTTCCGAAGCAACAGTTTCCACTAAGCTAGTACGCAAGATTCTTCCCTCAAAGGAATTTACTCTTCTCAGTTTATCGATGTCGTACATAAAAGCGATATACATCTCCTGTATATTATCAGCTGGTAAGGTGCGTGAGATGGCAAAGACATTGGAATTTTCCGGTCAGTGGTGACTAAAAGCCCGGGGTTCGAACCTTGGGGTTGCTGAGTTAGCTGTGTTTAGCTACACTGATGAGTCTCCATTTTGCCTCACATTAAATGAATGGCTGCCACATAGGACTGACATGCCTTCCAGATCTGAAATGGAAGAGGTAAATCTAATCTGATGCTTAGGTTGCTTTAAAATTATGAGATCATTCTACTACTCTATAATGCTTAGGTTGCTTTAAAAATATGAGATCATTCTACTACTCTTTGATGCTTAGGTTGCTTTAAAATTATGAGATCATTCTACTACTCTTTAATGCTTAGGTTGCTTTAAAAATATGAGATCATTCCACTACTCTTTGATGCTTAGGTTGCTTTAAAATTATGAGATCATTCTACTACTCTTTAATGCTTAGGTTGCTTTAAAAATATGAGATCATTCCACTACTCTTTGATGCTTAGGTTGCTTTAAAAATATGAGATCATTCTACTACTCTTTGATGCTTAGGTTGCTTTAAAATTATGAGATCATTCTACTACTCTTTAATGCTTAGATTGCTTTAAAAATATGAGATCATTCCACTACTCTTTGATGCTTAGGTTGCTTTAAAATTATGAGATCATTCTACTACTCTTTAATGCTTAGGTTGCTTTAAAAATATGAGATCATTCCACTACTCTTTGATGCTTAGGTTGCTTTAAAATTATGAGATCATTCTACTACTCTATAATGCTTAGGTTGCTTTAAAAATATGAGATCATTCTACTACTCTTTGATGCTTAGGTTGCTTTAAAATTATGAGATCATTCTACTACTCTTTGATGCTTAGGTTGCTTTAAAATTATGAGATCATTCTTCTACTCTTTGATACTTAGGTTGCTTTAAAAATTATGAGATCATTCTACTACTCTTTGATGCTTAGGTTGCTTTAAAATTATGAGATCATTCTACTACTCTTTAATGCTTAGGTTGCTTAAAATATGAGATCATTCTAGTACCTTTTGATGCTTAGGTTGTTTTAAGATTATGAGATCATTCTACTACTCTTTGATGCTTAGGTTGCTTTAAAATTAT
This sequence comes from Sepiola atlantica, assembly GCA_963556195.1. NCBI lineage: Eukaryota > Metazoa > Mollusca > Cephalopoda > Sepiida > Sepiolidae > Sepiola > Sepiola atlantica. Next base: position 63,432,896 of record OY744533.1, on the reverse strand, counting down.
GAGATCATTCTACTACGCTTTGATGCTTAGGTTGCTTTAAAATTATGAGATCATTCTACTACTCTTTGATTCTTAGGTTGCTATAAAATTATGTGATCATTCTACTACTCTTTGATGTTTAGGTTGCTTTAAAATTATGAGATCATTCTACTACTCTTTGATGCTTTAAAATTATGAGATCATTCTACTACTCTTTGATGTTTAGGTTGCTTTAAAATTATGAGATCATTCTACTACTCTTTGATACTTTGGTTGCTTTAAAATTATGAGATCATTCTACTACTCTTTGATGTTTAGGTTGCTTTAAAATTATGATATCATTCTACTACTCTTTGATACTTTGGTTGCTTAAAAATTATGAGATCATTCTACTACTCTTTGATGCTTAGGTTGCTTTAAAATTATGAGATCATTCTACTACTCTTTGATGCTTAGGTTGCTTTAAAATTATGAGATCATTCTACTACTCCTTGATGCTTAGGTTGCTTTAAAATTATGAGATCATTCTACTACTTTTTGATGCTTAGGTTGCTTTACAATTATGAGATCATTCTACTACTTTTTGATGCTTAGGTTGCTTTACAATTATGAAATCATTTTACTACTCTTTGATGCTTATGTTTCTTCAAAATTAGGAGACTATTCTACTAGTCCAGAAAGAACCTGGCTACTGACCTTTTGGCTAAGATCAAAATGTAGTATCTGTTCCGATGGATACTGCACCCCATACTGGTGTTGTCTTGGCCTTCTGGTCTTGATTTACGCCGGACAATGTGTCTGTCCTGTGCAGTTCTGGGAGGTCCACCTTCCCAGGCTTTGCCTCCTTTCTTTGGGGAGGAGTAAGTTTATTGCTTACTGCCTGGGGCTGCCCAGGCAATTTTTAAATCCCACTTTCCCGACCCGACCTTGGGTCACATTTTACTTGAGGGAGTAAGATAAAAACTGGCCTTGTGCCTAACTCCTGGAGAGGAGTAAATCAATACTGATACAATCTATTACCTTTTTAAGAAGCAGATACGTCCTAAGATGGAGTACTGTTGCCACATATGGGGAGGTTCCGCCCAGAGCACTCTTTCCTTTCTTGACAAAGTACAAAATTGATTTCACTATCTAGTGGGGGTGATCATTTCTCTTTTTATGCAGATTATTTCTCACAGAAAAGATGTTGCTCATCTTTCTCTACACTATCATCATTTCCATGGAAGATTCTCGACCGAGCTGCGACTTCTGGTTCCTCTCTTCACAACAAAAACTTATCTTAATAATGCCATGAAACAACTTTCTTGTCTTCCTGTACGACTTCGTTTTCTACCACCTGTGTACCTAAAATCAAATGAGATTTCAATGAAAAGATTTTGTTCCAAGGACTAACCACCTTTAGAACATATTGCCACTGGACTGCTTCCTCTTACTACAACATATACGTCTTCGGGGATAATGCCAACAAATACTTGTGGAGCCTTCCTCTTAAGTAATTTTGTCTATTTCATTTATCGTTGTCAAGCCTCTCATAACATTCTTCATAATTGAGATGACAATATCATTAAACTTTATCCTCGAGTGGCTTTTTGCCTTAGTAAATAGTAAATCATTAGTATAAAAATGTTTTTCATTCAACCACTAGCGGCCGTCCGCTATACTTAAGTTTAGACAAATTGATCGATGATTATGTACTATATATGACTTTTTCTGTTATTAAATGTGCTATTATGATGATATCTCTTTTTGAAATCTGATGCGATTTCTCCTATATAGGTTTTCTTACTCGGATTATCATTGGTATATAATGCGGCTTAGTTTATTATGTTTCTTGTTGTACAGTCATTTTGTGGGGCAATTCTCCCTTATTTTACAGTTACAATTTTTTACCAGACTTTTACCTTATTTCCATTTAGATTATTGCTATTTCTGTCATAGTCATTACTATTATTATTATTATTATTATTATTATTATTATTATTATTATTATTATTATTATTATTATTATTACTATTATTATTTGTCAGTTTTTGTTAAAATATAGTTTTTGTTTATACTACGGTTATTTAATATTTTCTTATTGTGAGATTTTCAAATTCTTATAGCAAATTTGAGAGAATTCCGCCCCCTTTTGCCGCCTTTGCATAAAACAAAATCAAACTAAATATAGCGTACATAACCACCCCTTAGGCCTAGCAGCTATGTTCTAAAATAAATAATGATTTTTTTCATTGTTTTAGGAGTGGATCTTTTTTAATGCGTATGAAAGCTGATAATGTACGTACGAACATGGAGTGACATAGGGTATTATTATATGGGTATTCAAAATCACCCAAGTCTGAGTTTAGGCCTGATTTGTGTGTGTTTAGTTTTAATATCTATTTTTTGTGTGCCTATGTGGATGGTAACCTGATGTCTATTAGTATACTTTTGATAGTGTCTAATGTTTGTCCTGTTTGAATAAAATGTTTAACTATTCGGGAGCATAGTATAAAGATGGCTAGAAAATCATTTGATGTGTTAAAGGTTTATTCATCGTTTTGGTATATTATATATTCCTCATCTGTATTTTAGCCTCGATAACATTTTGTAGTGTGAAAGGTTTATTTCTCGTTTTGGTATATTATATATCCCTCATCTGTCCCTTGGCCTAGATGACATTTTGATGTGCTAAGGTTTATTCATCGTTTTGGTATATTATATATCCCCCATCTGTATTTTAGCCTCGATAACATTTTGTAGTGTAAAAGGTTTATTTCTCGTTTTGGTATATTATATATCCCTCATCTGTCCCTTGGCCTAGATGACATTTTGATGTGCTAAGGTTTATTCATCGTTTTGGTATATTATATATCCCTCATCTGTATTTTAGCATCGATAACATTTTGATGTGTGAAAGATTTATTCATCGTTTTGGTATATTATATATCCCTCATCTGTCCCTTGGCCTAGATGACATTTTGATGTGCTAATGTTTATTCATCGTTTTGGTATATTATATATCCCTCATCTGTATTTTAGCCTCGATAACATTTTGATGTGTGAATGGTTTATTTCTCGTTTTGGTATATTATATATCCCTCATCTGTCCCTTGACCTAGATGACATTTTGATGTGCTAAGGTTTATTCATCGTTTTGGTATATTATATATCCCTCATCTGTCCCTTGACCTAGATGACATTTTGATGTGCTAAGGTTTATTCATCGTTTTGGTATATTATATATCCCTCATTTGTCTCTTGGCCTGGATAACGTTTTGATGTGTTAAAGGGTCATTAATCGTTTTGGTATATTATATATATTTCATCTGTCCCTTGGCCTGGATGACCGTTTGGGCGCCAAAGATGACCTATCAATCAGTTTTCTGCAGTCTTCCTGATTTCCTGTCTCCCTGTACGTGTTACTCAGCATCAGCCATGCCCATTCTCAGATGTTGTCCACCAACTTCTTTCTTTGTCTTTACCTGCTTCTTCTACCCTGTACAATTCCTTGCAGAATTGTCTTTGCGAGATCTGATGACCGTGTGACATGGCCGTACGACTTCATTACCTTATTTCTTCATAGTGGTCAGTAGATCTTTATATGGTCCGACAACTGGTGTTAGTGTGTTTTTCAATCCCTCATTTGTAATGTGGTCTTTGTATGAAATGTTGGGGATCTATTTGAAGCATCTTATCTCTATGGCCTGTATCCTTCTCTCTAGGTCCACAGTTAGGATCAATATAGATGACCAGGGTGCGCATCAATCTGCATTTTTTAGCTCAGTGTGATGTTACTGTCAATCCATATGAGCCTTAGTTATGTTGTTAGGCTTAGGGTTAATTCTTGCAAGGACTTCAGGCTTGAGTCCGTCATGCGTCACAACTGCCCCAATGAACTTCCAGTTTCTCGCCTCTGACATTGCTATCCTTGCTGATGCCAATCGTGTTGTTGGTCATCAGTCATGTCGATTCTACGCATACCATCTTCATATATGCAATAATCAGAAAATAAAATGGGGTCTTCACATCGGAGAAAGCGTTGGAAATGAATAAGGAAATACAATAAACAGGAATTAAAAGAGAAAAGAAAAAAGAAAAAGAAAAGAGAAAAAGAATATACAACATGAAATAGTTTTTTCTGTGTATTCAAATCTACTTTAACTTAACCGTTTTTCACATTGTTAAGAAGACCTGTTTACTGAGCCGCGTTTATCTGCTGACGTCACAATGGTTGGTGGTAAGCAGATAAGCAAGACTCTTCAATGGGAACGGTTACACGCTACCCGTGGGCATATGCTTGTTTTAACGTGTGTCAGAAACCATTTAATCTTTGATCTAGTAATTGTTTGGTATTTAAATGGTTTTGCTCATGTCGTTTTCAAGGTGGAAATCTAATAGCAATTTAAAGGTAAAACAAAAACCCATAGAGTAAAATTCAAGATCGTTAAATAAAACCAAATACTTGCTGTTGTTTTTTTTTCTCTAAAATTTGAAATACTTTTGTGCGTAATAATATTCCAAAGAAGTTCAAGTATGTTTGGTGTTAAAAGAAAGACAGCAATTAAATTTTCGAATTAAACTTTTATTCTGAACTCTTTAAAAAATAATTTTATTTCAGGATAAGAAATAAAATTAAATCAAGTGAAATGGGCAATAAAAAATTTTTTTTATCTATTTATTCCTATAGTTTGCATTTTTTTATAACCAAACCGATCGACGGAATGACAGGCAGACAGACAGTGCCTCTTTTAAAGTTGCGCTAACACCATCTTAAAATCAGTTTTGGGGTCACAAGCCGTAACTCGTAATTCATCATTTATTCGGTTTGTAATTATTTATTCTTTTTTTTTTTTAATTTGTTTGTTTATTTATTTACTTTTTCTTTGTTCCCTAAATTCATAATTACAGTTCCGTAGCCTTTTGACTCCCAAACTCTATAATTTTTCTTGCACCTAAAGTCCCATTTCCACTTGGAGATCAATCTGTGGATTTTCGGTCATAATCTAACCGAAAAACAGTGAACGCTGTATTCTTTCGAAATGGTTTAGAGAGTCTTACTAACCGTATTTTTTTGTTTTCGTTGTCCCACTCTCCATTTCCAATGAATTAAACTTTAAATTATATATATATATATATATATATATATATATATATATATATATATATATATATATATATATATATAATTTAAAGTTTCAACACATTGTACATAAATGTGGTATTTTTGTGACTATAATAGTTCTGGCCATGGGTATGATTGGACAAATAGGATAGACAAAGAATTACCGACGACACTATTACTCCCCGAACGTTCATTTGTTTAAGATGTAAATTGTATTTGTATATTTTGTTGCAAATAAATAATTCAAAGTGTAGTATCTGTTTTGGTACTACACTTAATCTTTTCTGTACTCGATCAGTGAAGTAGAAATCCTTCTAGCCTGAGACAATTTTAATTTTTTTTCCAAATCTAGAATGTCCCTATTTCGAAGCTGGATCATCCCCACATTAAAAAATCGACCTTGTGTCAAACTTTGCCCTCGTGGAGAGGCAAATAAATAGGAACACACTTGATTACATCCATCGTAACCAACCATATTTACTGCACAACAAATAGGTTGAGAGTGTAACTGAAAAAAATTATAATTGGCATTGCTTGACTTTGCATGTTGTTTCTTTTATAAATATGTAATCGTGTTTCGGTTATAGATTTCGTTTTGATTGACACATGGTTGCAGTTGTGGTCGTCATTCAACAAATTTTTGTTTATATAAACTGTTCAATATCTACACATGCAATCAGGTTTTGATCATTGATGTGATCTGTGACTGAAGCATGATTTAATTTGTGTAGCCATTCAAAATATTTTGTATCATTGTGTGTGTATACATATAGTATACATTTTTATGTCGCCAAAAATGTTTGGCTGGACATGTGCATACATGTTTCAGCTGCGATTTTATCGGTGTCTACCTTCCTCAGATCGAATTAAATATACTCGATATAGTATATTTACTGTGGCGTGAAGGGGCTGCACTTTGAATGGTCGCGACTGATGCATTTATACACATATGTGTTCAAAAATGTTTATAAATAAAAATGTATGCTAAAATACTGCTGTATTTGTTATTGAGCACTATCTTCTAAACACCGTAGCTTCATTGGATTATCATCTATGAACCCACAACACCCCACACACTAATCATGAAAACATCAGTTTATGAGATGACTTTTTAAAAATTGTATTCAGCATTATTGGAGTAAATGCTAATAAATACCAACTTGAGATCACCAGAGTTAAGCGACGTTGAAACAGGTCAGTACTAAATGGGTGACTATTTGGGAATATTACGTGCTGCATGTGGAGGGGCTCTCTGCCTATCTCGACATTGTTTCAGGTCGTCCGGGATTGATCCTTGCCATTGGACTTAAGCAATACCGGTTCAGGAAACATATGGTTGGTTATTGCGCAACTCTTGCTTCACTATAGACTTCCAGTATACCGGGGGTATCCATTGTCTATTGGGACTGAGTGGAGACATACAAACATACAAATATGTAAAGAAAATTGTATTCAAATTGTTCACAAGAAAAGTAATAAACACATTTTAGTCTATGAATCCATGAAACAGCGTAATGTCAATTTTAACGCAGAAACAGCACCTAACTTTACCATTCTTTTTTTAATTGATTCTTGTTGTTTTTTTTAATGAATATTGAATAAAGTTTAATTTCAGTATAATTCCAATCATGTTCCTTTCTTTTCATTTCTCAAATTTAAAAAAAGTGTTCTAATATTTTTTTTTTTTTAGTTTTCATTCATAATCAACAGCCTGACTTTTCGGCATGTTTCGCCTACCCCAAATTGTATGACGTCATTTTCAATCGCAATTGCCTTCTCTTTGGCGATTAGAGATCACGTCGGTCATTTAAAGAAACGCCATATCTTATCGAGATATTTGTAGAAACGTTCTCACCTTGATGTTTGCGGTCGAACTGAGGACATCTTATCCTAACTATTTTGAGCCATGTGACGTCACATCCGTTTCTAGCATACAGGAGGTCGAGCTGACATCATAGTGTATTAAGCTGCCCCCGACTGAATTCTATTTCCCGTTATTCTAAACTAACAAAATTATACTCGCCCAATATTTAACAAAAAAAAACCGTAGCAATATCTGTGAAAACAAAACGATCTACACCGTAGAAAGGGTGTTGGATAATGGCCCTGTGGGAACGGACGCATCTTAAGGTGGGCGTATCTGTTAGAAATCGTTGGTTTGACTTGCGCGATTTAGTGCGGGTGGACCCGTGCAGTCGAGTGCAGAATAGGGCTGTGCTCACAGTCGGAGCTCGCAGATGTGACAGGGTCACCGCGTGACGAGACCTCAGATCAAGAGTCAATGTGCACCTGCGCATAGAGGCTCTGTGACGTTACGGGCTTTTGCGTGGGAAGCAAAGTTTTAGTCTGTCTGGGTTTGGGAGGCGAACCTATCAGACGTGATTTTTATGATGTAGTCTGCAACATAAATAGGGGAATTATTTCCCTAAGAAAATACAGGCGAAAGATCTCTTTTCCCCCCTCCACGGATGGTTAAGGACTTAATTGATAAGTAATTACGAAAGCAGTAATTCGCTCTCTCTCTGTCTCTCGACGTTAGTGGATATCTCCCAGCTGACGGATAACTAACGCTTGAAATAAAACAGAAATTAAGTGTAAAAGATTGTTTTTCTTCTGAGTCGGTAATGGAGCTTTTGTGTTGCAGCGGCGTGGTTCACGGCAGAAAGAAAGAAGAAAGAATTCAACCACTAGACGACGCATTCCGCTACGCGGCGAGAAAAGATTGAGAGTGCAGAGAAATTTAACGGTATGAAAATTATATGATTTATGGTATTAACAAAAATGTCGAGTGTTTAAACGAGAACTGCCACGGCCCGGTCCGGGACGAGTATACAGAATGAGAACTGCCGCGGCCCAAGCGGGGGCTATGCAACAAGGGTTGTAAATCTGAAAAAGAAAGTATTCATTTGTAAATTAGTAAAACTCGTATTATATTTGTTATATGAAAACAATCTTATAAATCACAAGCGTTTTTTTAGTAAGAATACAAGATGGTGACGGTGATCCTTTCTTCATTATGTATAAAATGGCATCTGTATACTTAAAAGTGCAGGAGTCAAGATGAATAATCGCCCCTGTGTACTATGTAGAAATGAAAAGCGTAAGTAGGTGTAAAAAAGAAAAATATTTAATCTAGTATTACAGTATACAATTAATCTTACAAAATACATTGTTTAATATTTATTGTAAACACACGTAATTGATTATCTGATAGTTGAAATAGATAGAGAAATGTCGAAAATCATTTTTTTTTTATTAAAGTCGCATCAATAAGCAGACCATAAATAAAACAACCTGGATCAACCCACAGTCAAATGCCTAAGATCACGCTAATGTTTAGATGAGCAAATAAAAATGTCTCCATTCTAACGATATTACTAACCGGAATATGTATTTTCTGAAAGAGACTGGGCGAAATACACTATGTTTGTCTAATAGCATGGTACAAAGATAAAAAAGGAGAAATCCTAGTCAGAATCAAATAAAGATTTGTCAGTTTCAAAGCTATGACGAACTTCGAAAATCCGACTGACTTAATTTTATATATTAGATGCGATTTATTAAATATTAAGAGTTTTATTTTAATTTTTTCTTGTTTTTCATTTTTCCTTCTATTCTTTCTTTTTATGGCCCGTCAATAAATTAATCTTTTAATCTTTTATTTATTCCTTTTTATTTGTATTTATTTGTGTGTTTGCTTTTTATCTTTCCTTCATGTAAACTTTTTATGTTTTTTTCTCCTTTTCTTGTCTTCCCTCCCCTCTTTGTCTTTTTCTCCGACTTTCTGTGTGCGTATCTCTCTGTCTCCCATTTTCTATGTACTCCTTCTCTATTTTTCTTCTCTTTCGATGTATGTCTCTATTTCTGACTTTGTGCGTCTCTACCCCCCTCCTCTCTCTTTTCATATCTCTCTGTTTCTTTGGTTCGGTCTCTCTCTCTCTCTCTCTCTCTCTCTCACCCACTCTCATCCAATCTCTATCCATCTTTTTTTCTCTCTTTCTCAACCTGTTTCTTTTTGCCTTTCTCTGTGCACCTCTCCCTACTCTACATCGACGTGTGTCTCTTTATCTGGGTGTATCTCTCCCTCTCTCTGACTTTCTGAATGTATGACTCTCTCCTATTCTATCTCTCTGTCTATCTTTTTTCTCTGTGCCCTTCTCTCTCTCTCTCTCTCTCTCTTCTCTTCTCTTTGTGTATGTCTTTATCTCTGACTATGTGCATCTCTCTTCCTCTCTTTCTCGATGTATGTCTATCTCTCTCCTTTTCTCGTTCTATCTCTTTTTGTTTCTTTGTCTCTGTATCTGCTTCTCAACACCCTCTCTCTCTCTCTCTCTCTCGATCTATCTATCTATCTATCTATCTATCTATCTATCTATCTATCTATCCCAAACTGAAAGTATGTCTATATTTGTCTTTCGCTGTGCTCTTCTCATTATTCTCTCTCGATGTATCTATCGTTATTTCTCTCTCTCTCCAACTCCCTTAGTGCATCTATTGTTCTCTCTCTCTCCTTTTATTTCTGTCTGTCTCTCTCTCTCTTATCTATATCTCCCTCTCTTTATCCCTCGATATGTTAGTGTGTATTCTCTCTCACTATATCTGTAGCTCTGCATATGTCTCTATAATTCTCCGTCTCTCTATATCCTTTGGCGTGTCTTTCCCTCTCAGTCGCTTTTCTAAAAATCCCTTCTCTCCCTCCCCCCTCCTCCTCCTCCTCATTCTCCTTCATAGTTTCCTTTTCTTTTCTTCTTTCGTCCAAGCCAGCATTCTTGGAATATCGACCCATTCCTGCAAAAAGAAAATGCGGAAAAGAAAAAAACAAAATGAATTAAAGTTTCCTTAATTATTACACGGGGAGAAAAAAAAAACGGGGGAAAAAAATATGCACGCTTATTTGCTGACTTGGCGGAGGCCAAGCACATTTCTTTACAAATATAGACGAAAACGCTCACCACCACCGATGACAACAACAACAACAACAACAACAACAACAATAATAATAATAATAATAATAATAATAATAATAATAATAATAATAATAATAATAATAATAATAATCTCTTTGAAAGAAACATTGAGTTAGAAGAGAAGAGTTCGCAGCTGCTTCACGAAACGCCCTACTTCCCCACGTCACGCTCGCCTCTCCACATTGGACGCCGTTTGCTACTGTTGTCATATAACCTTCTTTCTGTCTCACTCTTTCTTTCCCTCTCTCGCCCCCTCTCTCAACTTTTCTCTCTCCACCTTTCTTTCCCTATCTCCCTCTGTCTCACTCACTCTTTCTCTCTTTCTCTACAGCTCTCTCTCTCACTTTCTATTTCTTTCCCTTCTTCTTCAGACATTATCTCTCACATTCTTTTGTATATAACCACTCTACCCCCCTCTCTCTCTCTCTCTCTCTTTCTCTTCCTCGTTCACTCACACTCTCTCCCGCTTTATCGCTCACTATTTATCAGTATTTTGCTCTCTTTCTTTCCCTCTCTCTATGTACATATATATATATATATATATATATGAATTTAATAACAAACAGTATTACTAGCTTCATAGCGATATCCAACATAGTTTGTTGTTGTTGATCACTCGTCGCTGCTTGTTGTAAATACCCGCCGACTTGGCATTTACAAAGTTACCTCCTAGCTTCCAAGCTAATTTGTGGTGGCCAACGGGTATGTCTCTTGACAGCGAATCAGTGGTGATTTGTTATCGGAGTTCGCGCCCGCCTGCGTGAGCAGGAAACATCGATGTGTGTAGGCAATAAATTATTAATATTTATATATATATATATATATATATATATATATATATATATATATATATATATATATATATATATATATGGGAAGAGAAGGATGAAGGTAATCCGACGTGAAGGGAAAATGAAAAAGGAAAACCAAAAAATGGATGTTCTTTTATGTGTACATCAACGTTTCGTCTTTATTTATAAGACTTCATCAGGATGAAATATAGAGACAAATGCCATGCAAGTACAAACACATGTAGGGTTGACATATTAGGAAAAAGGAAGAAAATAATGGCCACTACTGGGTGGACGTCCGTACTTGGTGAGGAGTGAAAAATGAATGTTGATGAATATGAGTGGGGAAGAAGTGGAAAGATGGGGGTGAGCAAGGACTACTGTAGCTGGTAGTAAGAGAAAGAGGTGGGGGATGAGCAGGAATAATGTGGATGGCAGAGAGGGAGTGGAGGAAGGGGAGGAAGGAGGTGTTTGAACAGATGGCTGCGGTCAAGACTGAAGGGTAAAAAGTAAGTTGGAGTGTTTGTGTGTGGGGGTATGCAGAGAAAAGGAGGGTGGGTAGAGAAGGAGGGGGGCTGTGATTTTGGTGGATGGGCGAAAGTTATGGTCTTATAGAGCGTTTTGAGAAAATGAGGGGATTTAAGAAGGGGGTATGGAAGAGTGAAGGTACGAAAGAAATAGTTCACCCCCATCTTTCTACTTCTTCCCCACTCATTTTCATCAACATTCATTTTTCACTCCTCACCAAGTACGGACGTCCACCCAGTAGTGGCCTTTATTTTCTTCCTTTTTCCCAATATGTTAACCCTACATGTGTTTGTACTTGCATGACATTTTCCTCTATATTATCATCCTGATGAAGTCTTATAAATAAAGACGAAACGTTGATGTACACATAAAAAAACATCCATTTTTTGGTTTTCCTTTTTCATTTTCCCATATATATATATATATATATATATATATATATATATATATATATATATATATATATATATATATATATATATATATATGTTGAGAGTAATAAAATGAGTACATTATTTATATCAGTTCCAAGAATTTAAATTCTAAATCGATTTGGAATATTCTAGTGTGTATATTACGTTAGATGATTCCAAAAGTCTCTTCAGCACCCCTCATAACATCACAAATATAAGTCAATCAAGAAAAACGTCACAATTCTGTATTATTTAAGAATACATATATCCAGCTATGACAGAAAAAATAGAACTGATCATTGTATAATTTTACACCACTCTATATATAATATTAATAATGATAGTTATTATAACAATATATGATATATTGTTTTAAATATAGAATAAATAAAGTAGAATAAATAATAAAATAAATAAAATAGAAAAACAATGATAAAAATAATAACAGGTTAAAATAATGGAATATTACAATACGTTGAAGATAAATAAAATCTTTAATAGTTGACATATACAATAGAACATAATAAATGTAATCAAGTAATACAGTATGAATAGTAGTAATACGTTATAACTAACAGAATAATTACGATTCTGATAATTTCAATAATTCAATAGCATAATATTAATTATTATTAATAATCAGGATATTAATTTTTTTTAAATATATATATATCATTATAAGTAAACAGTTTATAGGAAATTATAAGATATGACATAATATAATGATGATAGAATTAGAGAAATTATAAAAAATATATAATAAAAATAAATAGAATAGGGACTTAAAAGAAGTAAATATAGAAAATAGACAAATCTAAAAATTAAAATCAAAAATTAAAATTTAAAATTTAAAATTTAAAATTTAATTTAAAATTTAAAATTTAAAATTTAAAATTTAAAATTTAAAATTTGAAATTTAAAATTTAAATTTTAATTTTAATTTAAATTTAAAATTTAAATTTAAAATTTAAAATTTAAAATTTAAAATTTAAAATTTAAATTTTACATTTAAATTAAAAATTAAAAATTAAATATTAAAACAATTAAAATTTAACTTAAAAGATTAAAAGTTAAAATTAATGTAACAAATTAAAAACTTTGACACTTTGACTACATTCCATTAACAATGATTTTATTCATTTTACTGATCATTTTTTTCAAAACTAAAACTTCGGTATATTTTTCGGACCGTTTCGTTCACAGAACAACATCCAACATTAGTATGCCAATCCCGCATCTTTCGTTTATGGAATCCTCAGAACCCAAACGTTTTATCTAAAAAAAGAATACATAGCGAGGCAGTACAACAAACATCAGAAGAAAACGAATAATTCACATTGATTATATTTCCACTCGAGGAAAGACATAGAAATCGAAGTTTTTGTTTTGAAAAATGATCACTAACAATAATAAAATCTTGGTCACTGGAATGTAGCCTAATAGAGTTTCTTTAATATATGCTCTGTTGTTATATCTTAACAATCATCGAGCTTTTATTTCGAAATTGTTGGTATTTTAAAAAATAGAAAGTATATGAAAAACCTATATGCCCCAACACACATGCATATAAAACACGCCTATACACTTGCTTATACGAGAAATGGTGCACCTTCTCCTAGTAATGTTACTTTAAATAACATCATTTAGCTGGATGCTCCACTAGACTAGATGAGTTCTGGTCCTGGAATCCGATAAGACCAAGAGACCACAAACAATATATACTATAACAGAGTTTATAATTTTGGAGAGGAAAATTAATGTTCCTAACCTCTTTACTAACTCAATCTTTAACAGGTAAAAATAATTTTAATGGGATATTTGAATATCTATGTATCTCATATAGAGATCAAGTTTTAGCCCCAGCTTTCTTAGAACTTCGATTGAAGTAAAATCAAACAAAATATCACATACACCAGACACCAATGATCTAGAGCAAGCTGAAGTGCCGAGCATAGAAGTGCGTATTATACGTAGTCAGACGCGCTGGGAGATTACAGGCGCCCTATGCAACTATTATATGGGGAACTGCTGCATGGAAAACGCCCGAGACACAAATCTAAGTTATGCTTTAAAGATGTAATGAACAAAAAACTGAAAACCCTTGAACGTGGAAAACTGGGCGAGGATGTCTCTGGAGCCATCGGTCTGTCGCAAATGTATCTATGATGGCTGTGGCAGATTTGAGGCAAAGCGTATGGAGTACTCCATCTCTAAACATACTTTGCAGAAGCAATCAGTGCCAGACGTCTCAGCAACATGTCAACCTTACCATGTGTGTGGTTTATGTGGAAGAGTCTGTCTCTCAAGAGTTGGTCTACTGAGTCACAGGCTATCCCATGGTAGGAGACTAATAAACAATTGTCAAACAGGTGTTTATATAGATACATACAAACCAGTGTCCTTGTGCCTCATATTTGCT
>OY744533.1:63406195-63416195 GCA_963556195.1 Sepiola atlantica | reverse complement strand
CTATCTCTTCTGTCACTTTCTATCGCTATTTCTATATATTTTCGTTTCAGTATAAGTCCTAAGAAAGGGAGCCTTTTCCTGGGGCCAAAGCTTGATCCCTTTATGATATACATAGATATCCAGGTGTTCCCATGAAATTTTCTTTTACCTCTCAAATATTAAGTTATTAAAAATGTGAAGATTTTCCTCTCCCCAATGGACCATAGTATATCTTTCTTGTGGTCTCTTGGTCTTACCGGATTCCAGGACAAGAATCTATCTTGTTTGATGGAGTAACCAGCTAAGTGTTGTTACTTGAATATTTGGTCAGGGTTAACATGTAGTGTGAAGTATCCTCATACCAGGTTGTACTGACACACCCCTGTACAGAGAGGCCTTAGGCACTCGATGATAGTGTCTAGTGAACATTTCGAATTCTCTCCAAAGGCATTCAAATTATCTCCAGTAGGCATTCAAATTATCTCTTGTAAGCATTCAAATTCTCTTCAGTATACATTCAAATTTTCCCATGTAGGCATCGAAATTCTCTTCTGTGGGAATTCAAATTCTTGTTTGTGGGCATTTAAATTCTCTTCAGTAAGCATTCAAATTCTCACTTGGTAATGAACAATTATAATGTTAAAAATGCAAAGTTCTTATGAGGTGATCAGAACAGTACAAATCATAACTTCTTGGCCAAATACAAGCTCCGGTAAATCCAATTCGAATAAAATTAAAACGACCTGATGTAATCGGCCAGTTTTTCTTCCGAATCCGATAAAAAGCATTCCAATGAATGAGATTATCTTCGAAAATAATCACTCTTAATTACTTTTATTACTTCATTTTGATATCATGCTATTAATGCTCTATCCAGTATATTGAGCTTCAGTTTTATCCGGATGTTTACTAATTAAAAATATTAGTTGCCTCTTATATCTTTTGTTGGATTAACTTTATATATATATATATATATGTGTGTGGGGGGGATGATAGAACTTCAGTTCTAGCTGGAAACCGGCTGAACATCTTGAGGTCATATTAAGTATAGATGTGCAAAGATAAAAATAAAAAGTTTGCATTCATATAAAATAGTTACCGTGAGGACATTCAACTAGACATGTTTTCAAATTTACAAGAGGTATATATAATTGCTCTACTGATAATAGATCATTTCAATTCGCATGGTACGTTATTATTTTGTAAGTCTCTAACATATTTAACTAATGATGTTTTATATATAATCTGTATGTTGTTTGTCTGAATGATGATGAAACGGACCGTAATGAATTGAATCTCTGTAAGAATGAATAAAAAACATGGTCATTTGAATCAAATTTTTATACTATATTTATACATGCTCTTGAGTTAATAAATAATATCTATTGAGCTTAATCCTTGAATGTCTCACTGTAAATAATATATATATATGTGTGTGTGTATGTGCGTGTGTGTGTGTCTGTGTGTGTATTTAGGCAGCATCTTTCCAATTAGGCAAACGTTATTAAATAACATGGAGTGCTTTTGCGTGATGATGCTTTTCGTTATTTTTTCAAATTTTCGAATAGTCCATTTAGTATTTCGGTCGAATTAGTTTATGTCGGTTCCGTGGGTTGCTTGTTCCATTTTCTTTCTTTTTCGCGAGTACTTTCGATTTGATTCATCGAATCGTCATCAGGCGGGGTTAGTCTAGATGTGTCTCCAACGTTGCCCTATCTGCTTAGTTCCTCCAACGGACAGTCATTTATGGCCTTTAAAATAAACGTATGTTGTGATGAAATGCCGCACGCGAGACGTTATCACATGCAAAACGCGTGTAAAAAAATTCAAAAGGATAATTTATGTTTATTTTTATAACGGCTAAGGATTTGTTTATGTTAATTACTATGCCAGACACAGTAAAATTGTGCGACTTGTTTAATAATTAACATTATCGATTATGGTATTCTGGTTTTGTGTAAAGGGCTTCAAGAATTTTTGATATTTTGACGTTGGTATCATGTTGTATTATGTTTGTATTATTAACTAAGCTGTGTCTATATTGAGGATATTTTTTATGTGCTGGCATATTGAACTAGTGTCGGAGAGATACAAGTTGAGCTTTCGGGATAGTGTCGTGGTCGTAAATTCTCCATGTTGAGAGTCCAGCGTTCAAACTCATTGGACTGGCATTCTCACGGAAATATAAGTTGGAATAATTAAATAGAAGATATTGCCTAGTCTGCTGCAAAGAAGGTAGTCTCTGTCTCTCTCTCTCTCTCTCTCTCTCTCTCTCTCTCTCTCTCTCTCTCTGCCGCGCTAGAAAACATCTTACATCTGCCAGTCTCCTATATTACAATTTTTCCGTGTATGGAGTATTAAGCCATATCTGAGCTGGTGCACCGAACACTATGCTCTCTCTCTCTCTCTCTTTTGTACAGGGTTCCAAAAACAGCTTATAACCTAATAGATTCCCCACTGTCTACTAAGCTGCAGTACCTGTTCGTAGCCGCCATGTTGCATCCCTATGCTTGTTTTTGACGAACTCTCTTCACTTGTGATCCTACAACATAAATTCCCCCAATTAATCCGACAAGCCGCAAAATCTTACCCCTTCACTGTAGATGTGTCCAGATTCTGGAAGGCTTTCTACTCTAATAGCTTTTTTTCATCGAACCACATGTCTTTGGAATTTAGTACCTGCTCCCTGTTTCCCCGACTGCACCAACATGCAGATGATGTAATTTAATGTCAACAAGCATCTTGCTGCACAACTCCCCACTTAGGATGCCCCTATTTATCTGACTTCTAATTTCACAGTAGACCTTATGTCTCAATGGCAGTGTGCCTTGTTTCGAGTAAATTAAAATAAAAAAGAAGATTGATGGTTGTGGTAATTGAAGCTCCCGGTGTTTGCGTAGTCAAGTCCCTGTGAATCATTGTTCCGACGTTTCTGTTTGTTGTCGTTTTGGAGAAGTTGTTTACTCTTTTTTCAAGTCCCTGTTCTAGCATTTATATTTGTTGCCAGTTGTGAGTTCGTTGTTTACTCTTGTTTTCTGCATTTATTTTCCCTCAAACTATTTAGGCATATATATTTCTTTTCAAAATGGACAGGAAGGCATTCCATATCCGAATGATACTGAAATTTAGTGGTACCATGGCTAACATGGCAATCGTCTAGTGGATGAAAACGTTGAATTGGTTTGTGAACTTTGTGCTATGGACAATATCGAGCCTATCCTGCCGGTGGATTCATAGACGGCGATGAGCAAGACCGTATGTCACTTTTGGGGGCAGAAGTAGTTGAGAGTAATGTCATCCGATTGGGAGGGGAGTACTCTGAAGTAACGTGAGCACGGAAAAATGAAGTTAGAAGTCAGGCAGATGCAGTTCGTTAATCTTGATTGTGGGTTGACGGTTACTGGTCTTTAATCTAGTTCTTGGGATCGACTGTTAGGAAACGTCCACTTAATTGAATCAGGTGAAGCGTGCTTTGCAAACCCGAGTGGGTTTACCGCTATTTCGATTGATGAGACCCACTTTAGTGTGACGTTCGATCAGAATAAGAAAGCGTGGATTGCGTCGCGGAGATGGGCGAGCGGTCACTTTCCTAGATGCCAAACGGAGTATAGACATACATTGTGCTCGGCCATGCATACAAAATAGAACTCTTACTGTGGCAGGGTAACTGATGGTGGTTGTTATATTCCGTGGAATAACTCGGCCTTCTTCATGGCGATCATGCAAGATCACGAGCAGAATGTCTGATCGGTACTCGACTATCGCGAGTTGAACGGATTTGTGGAGGCATTAACTGCTAACGCGCAGGTGTACGTGAAATAACTCACAGAGTCGCGACGACAAGGGCCGATGTGTCGCTTCTGGATCCGAGAAATGTCTAACTATAAATCCACGCCAAGACACTGTAGCGATTCTGACAGTGATTTTAAAGGCTAAGCGGTTTTGCTTTTTATATATGCGATTGGGTTTTGGCCTAAAGGTGGCGCTGCTCATAATGAAATCCGTAATAGACGCGATAACGTTCTGAGATAAAACAATCAAGAGTGCCACGTGGGCATACGTCGATAAAAATTTCCAAAATGAACGATGAGTTTCTGTAACACTTTTCAGATGACGGTCTAGTCTCTAAACATCGAAATTAACTCCTTCACCAGCAGAGGACAGCGCAGATAATAAAACTTTATTCCAGCCTGGGGGCAGAGAAGTGATTTATATGTATTTTATTAGATACGTACTGATAATTTAAGTGAAATTAAATAATTATTTGATTTTTGGTAGATTTTTTGCATTTTCATTTTAAATATAATTGTTTTTTTTTTACAATTATGTGCCTGAATCGGAAAGCGAATCCATGCTCTTGATGTTGTTAGCCGGCAACCCCACCAATTCACCCACACAATTATTTGGCAAAAGCATTTTATACACAATTAACTTCGTATATTAAATAATTATCCAGATTACACAAATCTATGACGCTATAATGAATTGATTCTGTTCTTATTAACTGTAATATTTACATTAACCGATGGGTATATATATATATATCATTAGGCGTATAAAGCATTATACACACCCGTGTCGTTGTCGTTCTTAACCCAGGTTCTTGATCGTGTGTAGATAACACACTTGGAAGCTTACGTTAGTTTATAATTAAGGTGTATTGAAAAAAAGAGAGACAGTCATATAAAACATCAGAGTGATAACCCACTTGTGTAGTCGTGAGAGAGAAAGAGAGAAAGGAAGAGAAAGAGAGAAAGGCACAGAAAGACAGAAAGGCAGAGAAAGAAAGAAAGAAAGACAGAGAAAGACAGAAAGGCAGAGAAAGAGAGAAAAGCAGAGAAAGAGATAAACGCAGAGAAAAACAGAAAGATAGGAAGATAGATACATAGGCAGATAGATCGTGTATCTCTTTACATTGTACACAACCGTCTCTAGGGTTCCTCGGGGAATGGCCACTATCGCTCCGCTTGCTTAAGTTGTCAGCCAAAAAGAGACAGAAAATTCCCCCGCCAGAACTCACCTGGTTTCATCGACTTCAGCTTTGAGGCCATCTCTTACCTTAAGGGTGTCACTTAAACCCTTTTATTCAAAACACTCCTTCGCTATTTAACAATATCGAGGTAAATTCACGTCGTATCTACCGGGAATTATTTTTAAATAGACCTCCGGTAAACACAATTAAAACAATAGATAGAGGAGATAAAATATGGAGGGGAAGAAAAAGAAAGAAAGAGGAGAGTATGAACAGAGTATAAAAAGAAGGAGTGGTATTAGTATCAGCAGTGTAAGAGGGTGACGTAGATAAATGAATAACATAAATAAAGAGGGCAAAGAAAAAGGGGCGTAACAGGAGTCTATGTTTAACGGTTTACGGTGGAGGGATTATAAGACGAGAAATTTTCAGAAGAGGGTAATATAAGTAGTATTAGTAGAAGTCATAATAATAGTAGCAATTATAAAAATGGTAACATAGGGTTCAGGGCTGGGAGCGGAAGTACACATGGGCCATCATTTCTAATCGTCGGTTGGACGTTATAGTTAGTATTATTATTTGAACGTCCTTTAGCTTCAAATATATCCTATGTTGCAGAAATTTATATCATATGTATAGAATTCTCCGGGGAAGACAATGGAAGTGGTTCTTTTTACGTTACTCTCTATGTACCCCAACTCTAAATAAACCATGGGAACAAACCCCCTTAAAACTTCAAATACGTATCTCCGATTTAGTGGAACCATATTTATAAGACACTAATTCAGAGTTTTCAAACATTTCAGTTTCTGCTGACTATATAATGGGGGGGGGGCGATGCAGTAAAAAGAAAGAACGTAATATAGTGAAAAGGGTCATAGTAGTGATTCTTTTTAAATCCCGAGCAACGTCAAGTTTTCCTGCTAGTCATTTATAAATGCTCGTAAAGAGTGAACCCCACACCCTAAATATGCAATTAATGGAATCATTAGTAAAATTCTCAAACCTTTCCTTAATTCAACAATATTTGGTACAAATAAACTTCAGTCTATGCTTGACGTCAATTTTCGGTCATGTATGCCTAACAATTTTTCTATCATAGCCGTTAAATGATACGCGGGGACACTTTGCCGATCGTCTCATCAGTAGGATGTGTGATCTTCCCTCAATTGGCTTCGAACTCACCTAACCTTACATAACCACCCATATTCTTATATGTGGGTTTATTTCTAAGATAATATCTATCAAAACAATCCCTTATGGGTTCGATAAAAAAAAAATCACAACCATGAATAATTGAATGCTTAAAAATGTACAAAATATCTGACAAAATTATCAACTTCATGGATGGCGACTGTAACGGATAGTTGAAGAACAATACCTGACAAAGATAAAAATACAGAAGGATATGTTCCATCGAGACTTTCTATCTTCACTACATTGGATCATAGTTATGATGCCACTCAACCACATGATCATGAGGTGTAATACTGGATATAAATTCATGTATATGTTTGATGTCAAACTACTTGCAAAAAATCAGTAGAGGACTAGAGTCAAAATCAGGACAATGCCAAGAAATGAGTTTTGCAGTTATTGGCAATTTGCACGTTGTATCCAGGTGGGCTTATGATTGAAACTCTGTGACAAGTCAATCATAGACTAAAGTTTATTGGTCCCCCGATTTATAAAATCGGGGGACTTATGTTTTGAGGCATGTCCGGCCGTCCGTCTGTCCGTCCGGATCTTTCTCCGCAACCATCCATTGAATTTCTCTGAAATTTTGCATGAAGTTGTAACTTTGTTCAGGTTAGAAAGTGACATTCTCCGATTTTTGAAAAAAAATCTGGTTAGCTTCACAATAGGTCAAAAGGCCCCGAAATGGCAAAAAATGACATTTTTTTCCCCATAACTTTTCATCCATCCATTCAATTTCTCTGAAACTTGGCCAAAATGTGGAGGCAATTGTTCCTAATAGACAATAAGTATCGCTGATCTTGGAAAAAATCTGGTTCGCGCCCCCAGGGGGTCAAAAGTCCCTAAAATGGCAAAAGATTACCCTTTTCTCCCATAACATTTTATCCATCCATTCAATTTTTCTGAAACTTGGCCAAAATGTAGAGGCAATTGTTCTGGATATAAAATGAGCATCCTTGACCTCAGAAAAATTCTGGTTCGCGCCCTAGGGGGTCCAAGGGGGGTGGGGTAAAAAAATGCCCAAAATGCCCCAAATTGCCCAAATTTATTGCATTTTACACTCGCCACATCGAGTCACATACAGAGGCTTGTTTGTATCAAATACGATTGGATTGCAGAAAATATTTTAAATGTTATTAACGATTCCATGGGTAGACATTTTTTTTGGGGGGGGGGGTCTCCCTGTATAGTCATGATCTGCTTTGATTATTTCGTTTTATAGCATATCAACTCTTATCGACATATTTAATACCGAATCCAATCATTTTGGTAAAATTTGTCATGCCTTAAGTTCTTATTATCTTCAAATTAAAATCCATGTTATAAATGTATGGTTAGAAGAGTAATTTGTTTTGTAACCAGGTGATACTTATACAAGGCCTGGCAATAACACCGAGAAAAATTTTAGTAAGGAATTTATTAGTAATGTCGAGTAATTAGTTAATTAGCAAATACATATTATTAGGAAGCGACTGACAATTATTGATTTATTTACATAAAATCAAACCATCATTTAACCCATTCCATGTATCTTCAATGGTAAAAAGTTAAAAAGATATTTTTTTAAAGATTTAATTCAAATGTTATTGGATATCTAGCCATGTTAGCGTTGACTATAACTGGCAGATTCCAAAAAAAACACTCTCTCCTAGTCAGAGAATAAATGCGTACGCTATACAGGCCGGTATTAAGGATCGCCTTGTTTGGTAGCTATTGTAGAATTAGCAATCCTTTCCACATTTGAAGATACATAGACCAGAGGGTGCTCATACATAATTACCGACATTTTTCTCCAAACTAAGTGGTGCTGAGATCGGGACTATAAAAGCTGGAACACAAAGAGATGCTCTCTCTTTTCCATTCTTTGCCTCGCTGGACACACGTGCACGTAATAACGCACACAAATTCAAGGTGCGTGAAACACGTTCTCTTAGCTTCTTCATACGTAGCCGCGCGCAATCGTTTTCAGACTTTTTAGACCTAAGTACGCATTTTTACGCACGCAATCCAACCGGGGGTGAAGCCTACCGCTTTTATTCCGTTGTTTCGTGTATTCGCTTGTACAATGAAACATGGATTGAGGGACGCAGCATATATTTTGTAAACAAACAGCTTGTAGATGATAGATTCATTATATACGGCATAATCGCGTTGACACATCGGTTTTTGGAGGGTTTTTTTAACGTAGTTCACCCCAAACAAGGCAGGTCGCCACTGTAGACGTAAGGGGCTACCGAGAAGAAAGAAAAGGGGAGAAGGTTGGGCGGTCAACCTAAACTGGGATCTGCGCAGCGAGATGTCTGTTTACATTAATTTTAAATTTCTGCATGTCAGTACTGTCGGGGAAACCGGGAGCAGGGAGGGAGTTCCAGAGGTCAGCAGCAGAGGAAAGAAGCTATTTGAGTAGAAAGCTCTCCGGCATCTGGGGACCGCCACAGTGAATGGATGGGATTTAGTTGATTGTCGAGTTGGTCTAGTGAATTTACGTCGAGGTTCTTGTTGGATCATTGAAGCTAAGCGACGTTTATCCTGTCCAGTACCAGATGGGTGACCATTTGGGAATAACAGGTGCTATATGTGCATCTGGAAAGCAGTGGCAACCTACCAGACCTAATGTTTCTGGCTAGACAACCACATTATAACTCGAAACACGATCAACGAGTTTCACAGTTGCTATGTGGGGCTGCGACAATCTGAACAAGTCACGCTGATGTCTATACATAAATGATCAATTGCATTTTCTCAATAGATGAGACCGCAATAGGTACTACCATTTCAAGATAGTGGAATCTGGTAGGTTTAGCAATTATGGCTGATACCACACTCTCTAAAGATCCCTAATTAGGGATCACACCACCGGATACACTGTTGTGTCATACCCTGGACGGTCGGATGTTTGTGGGTAGAAAGATCTCGAATGGTTTATATGTTTAAAAAAAGGGTAGGCATGGTGGAAAACGTAGAAAGAGCCAGGAAGTATGGATTTAGGAAAGATAGGGTAGGATTAGTGTAGGGGCGTTTAATCGGAATCGGGAATCGAAAAAATCGGAACTCTTACGGGTATCGGAATCGGCAAAATAGTTCCGATTCTAAAAACGATACTTTAAAACATTTTGTTTTGTTGTTTTAAACTTAATTTTCCATTCCTGGTACTAATGATGAAATCTTAAATATTTATCGTTTTTAAACTATCAGTAAAACTAAAATCTATATATATCAATAACGAATTTAGGTAAAAATGTCACGGTAAAAATGTCACGGTAAAAATGGCACGGTAAAAAGGTCACGGTAAAATGGCACAGGTAAAATGACACGAGTTAATAAATAGGAAACTATGGCAAAAGTGAAAAATATAAATGAAAATCTCACAATGAGTTTATCAAATCACTATTTTTTAATCAATTACGAGGAAACATTTTGAGAAAAAATAGTTAGAAAGATCTGTTCGTGTAATGTACGCCCCACCCGCAAGTGTACTTTTACTCTTGCGAAAGTATATACACAAATTAGATAGGGTTTCTGTGTAATATAATTTAAAAAAAAAAAAACATTTCTATAATTAAATATTTAAGATTTTAAAGGTATCGGAATCGGTACTTGTATCGGAATCGGGAATTTAAAACAGAATCGGTAATAGTATCGGAAAATATTGGAATCGTCCAATATCTAGGTTGGATAGGGGCGACCAATTTGCCCAGGTTTGCCAATACTAGGGTTATGAAGTATTACCTTGTGTAGATAGTTGTATCAACTAGTATAGAAAGAAAAATGATAAGTGTCATTTAATGGCGTTCACAATACGTCGAGAATGAAAGCGAAGGAAAATGAAATATAATTGAAAAATCAAAGACA
>OY744533.1:63321195-63401195 GCA_963556195.1 Sepiola atlantica | reverse complement strand
TATAGCAAGTTGATTATACTGTCCTAAATAAAACAGATTACAGCACTAAAACAAGTAACATCATTTGCAATAAAACAAAATGCCAACTATTTACAAGAAAAATACTGAACATCTGAAAACAAATTAATCCAATAATAACCGCGAACAATGCCGAAATAGGAACAATAAAACTCAGTAAAATTATTGTTTACTATAAACCTGGCTATATATACGGAAAAATAAAAAAAATATATATACCCCTTAAGACCCATAATCTCACAAATACCTGCACCCGTGTATCACATAGCAGAAACAATCAACAACATCATCCAACCATATATACCGAATGAATACAATATAAAATCTACAACCGACTTGATAAACCTATTAAAATTAAACTAGCTATATATACGGTAAATAAAAAAATAAAATATACCCTTTAAGACCCATAATCTCACAAATACCTGCACCCATGTATCACATAGCAAAAACAATCGACAACATCATCCAACCATATATACCGAATGAATACAATATAAAATCTACAACCGACTTGATAAATCTATTAAAATTAAACTACCCCCAAACTGCATAACCGCCCCCCCTAGACGTCAAAAACGTATTCACTAACGTCTCGATATAATACAATGTAAAAATAATTATAAATCAAGTTTTCAAGCACAATACCATACTCACCCAGCAAGAAAGTCCCAAACCCTCTAAAACCTCCTACTAACATGCATCTCCCAGGTCCCATTAAACGACTTCATGGGTAAAATATACATACAAACTGACGGCGTCTGGATGTGATGCCTATTTGAGGAATGTCTTCATAATAACCAAACTGAAAAATATATATAGTACCGACATTGGTCACACAACAACAACTTTCTCCAGACGTCTTACATATCATCTATCATACACCAGAGCAAATCAACACCACATCGTTTCACACAACAAAACACTACAGTCAGTCGAGACAAGAAAAATACTAACAACTAACACTAAAATCATACACAAATAATTGTACACGCCGACAAAAATAATAGAAGCAACATTTATAAAAAAGAAACAACCACAATGTTAACAAAACAGCTTTTAATATCGGCACTAAATCATAAAAAGTCTTCCAAAATTAAAAATAATAAATAAACAAGTTTGTTGAAAAGAAGGTAGGCCCCTCTACAGGGCTGGAAAAAGAACCTTACATCTGATAGTATCCTATATCACTATTCGTCCGTACATCGAGTATTGTTGCCATATATGGGCTGCTGCGACAAACATTTGCCTCCCCCTCTTGTACAGGGTACAAACAAATCATTTCTAACCTAATAGGTTCCGCACTGTCTAGCAAGCTCCAGCCCCTGTCTCATCATAGCAATGTCGGATCGCTGTGCTTGTTTTACAAGTACTTCAACAGAATGTGCTCCGACGAACTTGCTGCAAGGTAAATACCCCCACAAACGCGGCAAGCAAAAAAATATATACCACCCCTTCACTGTAAAAATCTGTAAGTGTCGGAAGATTTTCTACTCTTCTTTCCTCGGGCAGCTTGCCTTTGAAATTCCCTCCCTGCTTCCTGTTTTCCCGACCGTACAAGCATGCAGAAGTTAAAGTGTAATGTGAACAAGCATCTTGCTGACCAACTTCCCATTAAGACTACCCCCCAAGAAAACAAAATCTGACTTCTATCACAGTAGTTCCTTACAAATGTGAAGAAAACACAAGAACTAAAGGCACTGAAACGCCTCGCTTTACTTGCCATAGTAACGTATTTCTATTTTCTATTCGCTTATGTCGAGATCGTCTTTCTAACCTGTGCTAGATATGACCTCAACGTGTATCCAATGGTGTGGTCCCAATTTAGGAAGCTTGGAGTGTGTGGAGTAACCCCTAACTCGTCATTACACCCAAGTCCACTTTGAACCAGAGCAGTAATACCTGCCAGGGTTCCATCATAGGTTTGAATATAATCAGTCATGGGTAAGGACATCTCAAGTTGCAAGGCATCGCACTGATTGAGGGCAATATTAGGGAATGGCGGCTCAAATGGTTTGGACATCTGTTGAGAGCTAACAATGATGTCGTCGCGAAACTTACCTTCGCATTAGAATACGCCGAAAAGCGAAAGGGAGGAGGCCGATGATGAGATGGGCAGACACCCTGCACAAAGATTTCTTTAAAACCGGCCTTCAACTGGTCAAAGCCTGTAATCGTGTCAATGGGAGATAAAAATGCATCATTACGGACCCCGCCGTAGCTTGAGATTCGCACATAAGAAAGAAAGAAAAAAACGAGAAGTCCTGGCTAAGTCAGAAAACTCCATTCGTGGCATTTTCATACTCGGCGACGATCCGTTCTCGGCATTTAGTTAACTAAATAGGGACTGCCTAAGGAACACATGTCTTTCTTTGTTCGCATAAGGTATGGCCCAGCTCGTTACTAGAAGGTGCATCCTCCCAGGTAGTATCTCCTCTCTTTTTGGAAAGGTCGGTTTATTGTAGATCTCCTGAAGCGCCTTTACCGGAGAATGCAGACGGATCCGTTCTTGGCTAGTTTTGTATCAAGTCATACTGCCCCCCCCCCCCGCCCGGAGAAGATGGCTATCACAACCTCTCGGTCCTTATACCATATCTTGCTTTGGCGGTTAGCAAGAAAATATTGACTACACCCGTTTATGCCACCCCAATTTTGGAGCTTTGTGGGTGTGGAGTCAACCATTTCGTTACAATTACTCCCAGGTCCACTCATAACCGGAGTGGTAATACATTTCGTGATATCATCTATAGTTTATTGACAATTTGGATTATTTGGATCATTCGGACTACTGTTCTCATCTTGGGTGTTATTTTCTACGTTTCGGCCTATTTAACCTCCGACCTTCTTAAAATGTGTCTTATCGAACTTTGGAATCCGTGAGCCGAACTCAGGAATCTGTACGGAATTTCGAGCTGAAGACTACTTAATCCACGGGGTAGATTGTTCTCGTCCCCTCAGCCATGATCGGGTAGAAGTCTTAAGTAAATCTTAATTATATTCTTAATATCGCCAGTACTGAAATTCCCGAGTTCGACACAAAGATTCCCGAGTTCGACAAGAATCACCCGAATTATATTCTTAATATCGCCAGTACTTAAATTACCGAGTTCGACACAAAGATTCCCGAGTTCGACAAGAATCACCCGAATTATATGCTTAGTATCGCCATTACTGAAATTACCGAGTTCTACACAAAGATTCCCGAGTTCGACAAGAATCACCCGAATGATATCCTTAGTACCACCATTACTGACATTCCCGAATTCACCACAAAGATTCGCGAGTTCGACAAGAAACAGCGGAAGAATTTCGGGGGTTACATCGGCCGAAACGTTGCGAGAATAATATCAAAGAAAAGAACAGTAGTTCGAATAATCCAAAAAATTCAAATGATCAATCTTCATCTAAAAAACACTGAAACATATCGACGATTTGTAAAAAATATTCAATAATATACGCATACAAAACTAATGAATCAATAAACAATCTATATACACGTATATATTTACAGCATTAATAAATATAGAAAGATATTAAATGTTTTTAGCACGACATCTATCAAAATGGCTGAATTCGGCATTACAAAAATACGAAAAAGGTTGATATGCCGTAAAACAAAACAACAAAGCAACTTAATTTATTACATAACCTAAAAAAAGTTTCAATATTCAACCGATCTAATATCAATGTGTTGATGTTGTTTTTATTTCATAAACATAATTGTCGACTAATCTTAAAACTATTTCAGCTGAACATGATTTTTTTGGGTGTTTCTTTCTGTTGCCGCCAAGGTTTATATAATCGATTGCATATTGATAAGACCATCAAAACAGTGAAGATAATCGTCTCACATGAAAGGAATTTTCGCGGGAAAACCAATAAAAAAATCGCCATTTCTTGTTACACCTTTTCACATCTTTTTTTTCTTGTTCATTTTTTTCTTTTTATGTTTGCTGTCAAAATTGGGTTGCTTTTCACTTTGTCCTTGTTGCATTTTTATTTTCATACACTTTCTTATTCATCTTGTATGTTACTTATCTCCTCAGCTCTTTTCCTTTTTTCTCCTGCTTATATATATATATATATATATATATATATATATATATATATATATATATAATAGAATTAACGATAAGTGAATATCGTAAAGTGATCTATCGTGATAAAGTTAAGCTCAATACGTTGAGTAGAGCAATCAATTTTAAAGAAGGAAAGATGAAGATAAAAATGTGCATAAAATTTCATAAAATTGATACAAATTTTATTATTTCTGACGAGAAGAGTTTTATCTTTGAAAAACCATGGTTTAAGGATTAGTGTAACTCTGAACTTTCGATGTAAGAAAATTTGTATCAATTTCATGTAATTTTATGCCATGTTTTACCTCATTCTTTCCTTCTTCAATATATATATATATATATATATATATATATATTATATATATATATATATATATATATATATATATATATATATATATATATATGGGCAAAAAACATTGTTAAGAGTAAAAGAATTCGTTTGTTTAATTATACCTTTATTTATTTTTTCAATTTTTCTGATGGTTTTTTTTGTATCAAAATCAACAAAAAAAATGTTCCATAAGTTTCACGAACGTTTTCGAAACCAATTAAAAAAAAATACTGGAAGCTATCTACATAAAAACAGAACGACCTAAAATTAATAACATAACATAGGAAACCAATGGTAACATTTTAAAATGCTTAACGTAATGCGATTTTGTTCTGTGATGCCATCTAGCGTTGCTGAATTTAAATCGTCAACGACTTCCTGGAACGATGCGAAAACGTTCTTCTTTCTCCAGCTTTTTTGTTCATTTGCTTTTGACAGCTGACAATCATCCTCAGACGAATCAAAAACGTGCGTGAAACCTGTGAACCTTATGGAACATTTATTTTTTTTTTTGATTTTAATACAACCAGACCATCAGAAAAAATTGGAAAAATAAAAAAGGTATAATTAAACAGACAAATTCTGTTATTTTTAACAATGTTTGCATAAATGAGAAAATACTGCCTAAATACACACACAATATATATATATATATATATATATATATATATATATATATATATATATATATATATATATGGGAAAATGAAAAAAGAAAAACCAAAAAGGGATGTTTTTTATGTGTACATAAACGCTTCGTCTTCATTTATAAAACTTCATCAGGATGATAATATAAAGAAAAATGTCATGCAAGTACAAACACATATAGGGTTGACATATTGGGAAGAAGGGAAGAAAATAGTAGCCACTACTGGAGACAACAGTAGGGTGGACGTCCGTGCTTGGTGGAGTCAATAGTGAGGAATGAAAAATGAATTTTTATGAAAATGAGTGGGGAAGAGTGGAAAGATGGGGGTGAGCAAGGATACTGTTGCTGGGTGTAAGAGAAAGAGGTAGAATTAGCTAGTATGAATTGTGGACTGGGTGAGAGAAATAGAATTCAGTGTAAACTAAGTACAAAACTTGAGTGCATTGATAAATTGGGACGCATGTATGGACGTACGAAAGATCGCTTGAATTGCGCAATTTGTGACGGTGTCACCGCGTACAAGGTGAGTGCAAAGGTGTTCTCACGCTCGCTATGAGAGGGGGCGAAAGATGAGGTCATAGGTGAAACACAAAGGGGATCTAGTGCAGTTATGAGATCCGTTGAAAGGTCAAAGGGGTCTCTTACGTCACAGATCCTTTGTGTGAAGATTTAGTTATTTTTGGTCAGTTCCCGATTTTGGCGGAGAGAAGTCGACACGCCTAGCCGGGTGGCTTTGTGTGAAAACTTAGTTTTGAGTTGAGTTCGGGACTTTGAACGCGAAAGTCAAGACGCTTAGCATGTAGCTCTGTAATGTGTAGTCGGGTGGAAATTCGCCAGACATGAGCAAAACTTGCTAGAAAATAGCTTTTGTTAATGAACTGTGTTAAAAATGCCTGTTTAAATGACTCTTAAAAACATGTTTGAAATTGACTATTGAAAATGACTATGAGAAGTGCCCTACAGAAAATGTTTTACAAAAAACGTATTATTATTTAAAAAGATTGTAATCACTATTAATCCTCTCATGAACTTTTCGTATTGTTTTCTGCCCGGAGAGGATGTAGTTCGAACTGTTTGAGTGGTTTCGGAGAACTGCCTCAGTCGGGCAGGATAGTGCAATTAATAATCAAACTCCTCCCCCTTTTTATGTGAGTATGCAACAGTACCACGTTGATTTCATGTGATCTTCTGTAACATTACAAATATATATATATATATATAAAAGTATAATAAAACACAAGAATTCTGTTTTGTTTAACAATGTATCCTTAAATTAAAGAATAATGCCTAAATACACGCACACCAATATATATATAAAGTTATATATAAAGTTATCACTTTATGCTGACAAGTCCCGAAACATATACGTACATAGATAATAAACAAAACAAGTATTTATTATTATATATATATATTTTTGATTTTAATTTTATTTTATTTACTTATATATATATATATTTTTTTTTTATCTGTCTATGAATTTTCCAACGAATGTTAAGTCTGTAATGTCTTGGATTTAGTTAGTTGCTCTGGGAATTTAAACTGCATTTTACCTTTTTTTTTTTGTAAAAATAACTTAAAGCTTCTTTAGACTATATATTGGGTATTTAGATCTGTATGGCTAGGTTTCCTTCCTCTTATCTACTTACCTTTCTGGTACCAAAGGTACTCAGGCTTTATTTTTTTATTTTTATTTATTTATTTATTTTTTAATGCAATTTTGATTCCTATATAATTTTATTGCTAGCTACCATATTGCAGAATGGTTCTTGGGTTTAGTGTTTAGATAGTGTTATTATTATTATTTTTATTTATTTATTTATATATATATATATATATATATATATATATATATATATATTTATTGTTATAATTAATGTAATTTGATATGCAAATTAACATATCATACGGTAGTCTTAATATTATTATTATTTTATTATTATTATTTTATTATTATTTATGTATATATTAATGAAATTTTAAGCTGAATTATTTCGACACTTGATTATTGAGGGAATGGTAGTTTAATCACTACCATTGGAGAGCCATGAATATTATAACTGTCCTGTTTTTAAATCTCCGAAACAGTTACATGGTAAACAGCTGATGATCCCCGTGTTAATATTAGACGCTTAAGGTCTCCTGTTTTTGTTTCACTCTTAGATACATACCCCCCTTTTTATTTTTTTATTTTAATTTTATTTTATTTACTTATATATATATATATTTTTTTTTATCTGTCTATGAATTTTCCAACGAATGTTAAGTCTGCAATGTCTTGGATTTAGTAAGTTGCTCTGGGAATTTAAACTGCATTTTACCTTTTTTTTTGTTGTTGTTAAAATGACTTAAAGCTTCTTTAGACTATATATGTATATATATATATATATATATATATATATATATATATATATATATATATATAATATTGATTACGTACATAGATACTAAACAAAGCAAATATATATATATATATATATATATATATATATAATATTGATTACGTACATAGATACTAAACAAAGCAAATATATATATATATATATATATATATATATATATATATATATATGATATTTGTTTTGTTTATTGTCTATGTACGTATACGTTTCGGGACTTGTCAGCATAAAGATATAACTATTCACTACTGGTCGCGTTATTCGAAACCGCGGGCTCCGGGTATGTTACAACTCAAATCCCGACATCTAGACCCCCACGGCCAACGCTTAAGAGGTGGATAAACAGTGATAAGTTTAACACTTATTTCGGCGGCTTGACGTCAAGCGAGCGTTCAACTTAATGAAAGGACGATGCATTTATAGCTAGCGACGTCATGCTGTGTTAATACTACACTTACAGTGCCTATCTCTATATTTGTTTTGTTTATTATCTATGTACGTATATTTTTCGTCCTTTAATCGGGACTCATCTGCATAGAGATATAACTATTCACTACTGGTCGCGGATTCGAAACCCCGGGCTCCGAGTATGTTACAACTCAAATCCCGACATCTAGACCCATACGGACAACGCTGAATAGGTGGATAAACAGTGATAATTTTAACACTTATTTTGGCGCTTGACCTCAAGAGAGCGTATTTGTAAAGCATTCAACATTCACCCTCTCTTTCTCCTCTCTCTCAATTTATAAATAGAAGCATATATATATATATATATATATATATATATATATATATATATATATATATATATATATATATTTATTTTGGTACAGAAAAATTAGTACAACATTCGTACCGTCGGTTTCAAACACGGAAGGACTTAGCAATGAAGAGAGCCTCTCTTCATTGCTAAGTCCTTCCGTGTTTGAAACCGACGGTACGAATGTTGTACTAATTTTTCTGTACCAAAATAAATAAATATTACGCTCTTAATTTTTAATTTTTTAACTTTAATTCTTAACTAATCGAGCACTCTGCTGGGATTTTTCCTGCTATATTACAAAGAAGGTATATATATATATATATATATATATATATATATATATATATATCGTAAGCTCGAAACGCCGGCGTATGTAAGTATAAATAATTTCATATTTCTTTGTACATATTGTTATACAGCCCCTTTAAGAGATTAAAGTTGAGTACTGTTCGGAGATATTTAAAAACGGGCTGTCACTTAGCTATAAGCAAGGTTCCGATTACATTCGTCGAACCCTCTAGGCGTTCTGATGTTTGCTGTCCGCTGTATTTAGGCATAAATATAACTTAATTTACTAGGTATCACGTGATAATTTCCGATGGCCGTGGGGATTGAGCGAAAGCGTACGAAGTCTTGGTTGAATCTGTGAACCGGGTTCGCGCTCTCTGACTTCTGAAATTGTCCCTTCCTACACTGATGAGAGTGTACGCTCGAAACACCGGCGTATGTTGGTATGAATAATGTAATATTCATTTGTGAATATTGTTACGGTTATGCAATATAATTATCCATCGACACGCATTTTGCCGTTCTACGGTAGATCAACGAAATTCGAAAACGGGACAATAGTGGCAGTAGTCGGTCACCCTTAGAATAGTGGCATTAGTCGGTCACTCTTACCAATGGGCCATGAAAACTCGTTAGGGTTAGTGCGAGATATATCGCACATACATGCTATAATTTTTATTGTTGTTGTTTTGCAACATTAATAAACGAATGTATTCAAATATCGTTGTTTTTTTTTTTTTAGCAGAGAAGCACTTACCTAAATTCTAAGAGAGAACGGAAGTGTCTGTATTCATGAAAGATAACGTTTCCCTCTACGTATGTAGGTAAATGCTTCCCTGTAAAACAAGCGATATTTGAATACGTCCCTTTGTCAATATCGCAAAAAACAATTAGAAGGATATATATATATATATATATATATATATATATCCTTCTAATTGTTTTTTTTCGATGCGTACATAGATAATAAACAATAAAAAATATATATTATTTGTAGCTCCTAGAAAAACCCGTCTAGAAGAGCACTGTAAGTATAGTATTAACACAGCATGACGTCGCTAGCTTTAAATGCATCGTTCCTTTCATTAAAAAAAAGTCGAACGCTCTAGACGTCAAGCCGCCGTATAAAGTGTTAACATTATCACAGTTTATTCGCTGTTCAAAATTGGCCGAGTGGTTAAGGCGTCAGATTTGAGTTGCAAAATACTCGTAATCCGGGGTTTCGAATCAAATGACCGGTAGTGAATAGTCATATCTCCATGCTGATGAGTCCTGATTATTAAGGACAAAACGTATACGTACATAGATAATAAACAATAACAAACATTTATTACATATATATATATATATATATATATATATATATATATATATATATATAAATTTACTTGTCTTATGCGTGTATATTTGTATGTAGAGGATTCGCTCTTAGATTAATTCACAAACCATTCTGAATTTCGGAATACAGCTGCTAAGAGTGGGTAATGCAGGCTATATTTAGTTTAATTTAGTTTTATGAAATGGGTAAATAGGAAGTGGAAGCATTCTGTGAGAATGCAAGTTAATTCCTTTCTTGTGAAATGTTAACAATAGGTATGAGGCATCAATTAAAACATATCCCCTAAATTTCGGATTCTTTGGAGAATGTTAAGGAATTTTAAGAGAACTAATATACGTACAACTTACCGTTTGAAAATCCAAATATTTCAGATTTGCATTGAATGTGATTCGTAGTCATTCGAAACCAATTAAGCAAGAATTCCTGAATTTCAATTTTTTTCTGAAATTTCTCTAAGCTTATGCCTTAAATTGTCGACATTTTCTAGAATAAAAATAATGTAATGGGTTTTTATCAAAATCGAAATAAGGATTTTCTGCGGAAGTTTTAGTATCGTAATATTTATATTTTAATCTTTATAAAGAGACATAAAAGTGGTGCAAAACTGTTCTGTTCGAGGAATTAATTTTACCCGCTCTACGGCGGGTATTCTTATATCAGGTTGGAAAGAAAGTAATGTCGTTTTTGTCCAACACATTTATTTCATCTGAAACATTCACATTAAGGCATTTTTAATCTTTCGAATGATTTCCCTCATTTTCTACGACTTTTGTCCAACGATCAACTAGCTTCTTGATGCCTTTTTCAAACAAATTATCTGATCTTTTAGAGAAAAACAAATTTAGGTCATTTTTGAGTTGGTCGTCATTTTCATAAATGTTATTGTTTAAGTGATGATGCAACGCCTGGAAAAGATAGTAGTCGGATGGAGCAATGTCAGGTTAATAAGGCGGATGAGGCAAAACCTCCCAATTGAAACTCATTACCTTTTCCTGAGTGAATTTTGCTGTGTGAGGTTTCGCGTTATCATGCTGAAGCACTACACCATCCTATTGAGTAATGCTGGTAGTTTTTTTGATAGAGCAATTCTTAGATCATCCAGCTGCGAACAATATGTTACTGCTGTGATTGTTTGATTAGGATCTAGTAACTCATAATGAATCAGTCCTCTCATGTCCCACCATAAAGAGAGCATAACCTTCTTTGGGTGTATTCTTTGTTTTGGAGCAGGCTGTGGACTTTGGTTTCGGTCTAACCATTGCCTTTTGCGTTAGATATTCTTGTAATGAACCCATTTTTCATCTCCAGTCACAATTCCTTCCAAAAATTGTTCTCGATGATTCCTGGAAAGCAAAGATGTGCAAACAGTCAATCTTTGATTTCGTTGAGCGTCGGTCAAATCGTGGGTAACCCAGAGTCCAAGTTTTGAAACTTTTCCTAACTCGTGAAGCCATAAAATAATTGTTGTATGGGTTGTATTGAATTGTTGAGTTAATTCTCTGCTGGTTAACTTTGGATTGACATCCACAGCATCTTTAATGGCGTCTTTATCAATTGATTTTGGCCTTCCTGAACGTCGCCAATCTGACAGGTTATAGTCTCCAGAAGAAAATCTTGCAAACCACCGTCGACATTTTCGATCATTCAGAACATTTATCCCATAGACAGTTCCAATATTCCTTGTAGCTTCTGCAGCTGAGTTTCCTTTTTTTAATTCATAGAGCATGCAATGTCTCAGATGCTCCTCACTAATATCCATTTTTTGATGGCTGAGACCGTTAAACATAATATTTTCCAACTAATTAATATATGTGAAAGGCAAAGCAAGATATTAGACACCAATTCACCCAAAAATCTAGAACTGTGTACAACTAGGAGGCTGCAAAGTGATGAAGTAAAAAATACGACATTACTTTCTTTCCAACCTGATACTATAGGTATTATGACGCAGTATCCACAGATTATCCTTTTGTTATACAATATTAGAGGAAGTAAAAGCCAAAATCATTAATTACTGATAACTATGACTCACTACTTTGTTTATGAAACTCGTCCGACATCTTTTTTTTTTTGGTACTTTTTAGGAAGCGTGTTTTAATATATTGTTAAATATATTAATTTTCTTTCTTCCCATTAATAATATATTACGCCATATATTATCCTACTAACACACGTTATCTAATGACGAATCTTAACTGCGTGTAACGTCCATGGTTACAACAATTCTTTTCATCCATACTGTTGTTCTTAGGATATGATTACATCACGTTGACAAACCGGTTCTTCTCAGATGCAACGAAGTTAAGTTAAGCAACGTTCTGCTGATTATTACATGGATGGGTGACAATTTGTGAATACATGATGGTGTAAGCAAACACCCCACTGATATGTATTAATCGGTGCCAACGTGGCTGGGAGTGTAATTGGTGGCAAACTAGCGCCTTGTCACGAGTGGGGGCAGACAATCTGTCCCGTTTACTACGATAAAACTGGAAACGTACCTGTCCTATGAGTCTTGAAGATTTACTTTACATTTTACTTTCTTGTTTTTGTTCTTGTTTGTGTTGTTGTTGTTCTTCTTCTTTTTCTTTACCACTCTTATTTCTTCTTCTTCTTTTTCTTCTCTATTTCTTGTTCTTGTTATTCATTTTCTACTCTATTCTTCTTCTTTTTCTTCTTCTCCTATTTCTTCTTCTTCTTCTTCTTCTCCTATTTCTTCTTCTTTTTCTCCTATTTCTTCTTCTTCTTCTTCTCCTTCTTCTTCTCCTTCTTCTTCTTCTTCTTCTTCTATTTCTTCTTCTTCTTCTCCTATTTCTTCTTCTTCTTCTTCTTCTATTTCTTCTTCTCCTTCTTCTTCTTCTTCTTCTTCTTCTCCTTCTTCTTCTTCTTCTTCATCTTCTCCTTCTTCTTCTTCTTCTTCTTCTTCTCCTAATTACTAGTATATTTATTTATCTTCTTCTTCTTCTTCTTCTTCTTCTCCTATTTCTTCTTCTTCTTCTCCTATTTCTTCTTCTTCTTCTTCTCCTTCTTCTTCTCCTTCTTCTTCTTCTTCTTCTCCTCCTTCTTCTTCTTCTTCTTCTTCTCCTCCTTATTACTAGTATTCTTCTTCTTCTCTATCTTTTTCTTCTTCTTCTTCTTCTTCTTCTTCTTCTTCTTCTTCTTCTTCTTCTTCTTCTCCTCCTATTTCTTCTTCTTCTTCTTCTTCTTCTTCTATTTCTTCTTCTTCTTCTATTTCTTCTTCTTCTTCTTCTATTTCTTCTTTTTCTTCTTCTTCTTCCTCTTCTCCTAATTACTAGTATATTTATTTATCTTCTTTTTCTTCTTTTCTTCCTCTCCTCCTCCTCCTCCTCCTCCTCCTCCTCCTCTTATTTCTTCTTCTTCTTCTCCTATTTCTTCTTCTTCTTCTCCTATTTCTTCTTCTTCTTCTTCTTCTTCTCCTTCTTCTTCTTCTTCTTCTTCTTCTTCTCCTTCTTCTTCTTCTTCTTCTTCTTCTTCTCCTCCTAATTATAGTATTCTTC
Source organism: Sepiola atlantica (assembly GCA_963556195.1). Classification (NCBI taxonomy): domain Eukaryota; kingdom Metazoa; phylum Mollusca; class Cephalopoda; order Sepiida; family Sepiolidae; genus Sepiola; species Sepiola atlantica. The sequence goes on along the minus strand of OY744533.1, from coordinate 63,387,805 downwards.
TTCTTCTCTATCTTTTTTTTCTTCTTCTTCTTCTTCTTCTCCTTCTTCTTCTTCTTCTTCTCCTTATTACTAGTATTCTTCTTCTTCTTCTATTACACTTTTATTTCTTCTTCTTTTTCTTCTTCTTCTACTTCTATCTCTACGTCTTCTTCTACCACTTCCTTTACGTCTTCTGTTTCTTTTTCTCTATTTCTTTATCGTGTTCTTTTTCTCGTCTATTCTCATTTCTTTTCCTTTATTCCTTCTTCTTTTTCTCTATTCCGCTTCACCCTTTCTTTTTCTTTGTCATTCTTTTTCTTCATTTTTTAAAATTACTTTTGCTATTATTTGTTCTTCTTGTTTTTTATTCGACTTTCTATTTTTCTTCTTTTTCTTTCTATTTCTTCTACTTTTTCTTCTTACTTTGATTCTACTTGTTCTTTTTCTTCTTCTTCTTTTTCTTCTTCTTCTACTTCTTCTTCTTCTTCTTCTTCTTCTTCTTATTATTATTATTATTATTATTATTATTATTATTATCGTTCGTCTTTTTATATTTCACTCCCGATCTAACCTTTCATCCTTGAATGAAACAAACGATTTTCGCCTTTTCTTCGTTCTCCTACGTGATCGCATCGATCTTTCCCGCCAAGCAATCATTACCTTCCTGCGCACCTCACCAACCATTCTACCACCCTCGTTCCGCTTGATTTCCCGTTTACTTCCTGTAATCTCCCCTCGCTTCCTTCGTTTCCGGAGCGGATTTCCTCCCGCATGCAACAAAAAACAGCAAACAAACACTAGTCGGAAATGATTCGAACCCCGTTTCAACACAAAACAATTATAAAAGAAAAACAAAAAACGCACCCATTCAATCTACGCGGTTAACAATGAAAATGCAATTTCAAATTTACGCGTGGTAAACTTCATCTTGACAGACCAAGAAAACTGCTATTTAAAACTGTATCATGGCAGACCAAAGAAAATGTTATTTAAAACTGAATCGTAACAGACCAAAGAAAAATATATTTAAAACAATCTTGACGGGCCAATAAAAATGGTATTTAAAACTTAATGACACACCACTAAAAATGATATTTAAAACATAATCTTGACAGTCCAAAGTAAATGCTATTTACAACTTAATGACAGACCAAAGAAAATGCTATTTAAAACTTAATCTTGACGGGAAATGCTATTTAAAGCTTAATCTTTACATACCAATTAAAATGCTATTTAAAATTTAATCGTGACAGACCAGGCAAAATATAAGTTAAAACTTAATGTTGACAGACCAACGAACATTCTATTTAAACGTAATCTTGACAGACAAAGGAAAATGCTCTTTAAAACTTAATCTTGACGTACCAAAGTGAAATTCCATTCAAGACATGATGGTGACAGCCTAGGGAAATGCGATTTAACACTTCATCGGTAACGATAGCTGAGTTAATCCTTTGCCTGCTTAGTCGCATATGACAGAAACATAATTTTGTCTCTCGTCGCGCATTTCTTTTTCCGCCGACCAATCAGCTATCATTAAGACACCAACTGATGTGGCAACCAGTATAAAAAAGCACGCTCTTCTTTTTACACTGGGGGCAGCAGCATTACCTTAAAATCCTACCCCTCGTCAATGCAGTAGTGCTGTGACCACGAGGAGTGTCAGAGCTATGCTGACGGGAACTTCCTGGTAGGAGGAATCCAAGGCAGATTGGTCTGACACTTAGCGGTATAAGGTTAAATCTGCACCGGCTCTGGTGGCGTTGTGTCGTGCTTGCCAATACGTCCGCGGAAATCTACGGTAAGCAAAGAGGTTTAGGCATGTATCGCAATGCAGAGTGAAGTTAACAACGTTGCGTTGGCTTGACGAATGTGAAACGGACACTCATTATCTACAGATGATCACCTTTCTCGGCGACTTTGAGCAACTGCTGATCCTTGTTGACATCGGTGTCGGACGTAATCTGAAATCTTTCAAGTGCTCCGAATCTATGAAAGAAGATGATTCGGCATCTCCGTGTACTACGCTACATTCGGGTCCAACAACAACAACAACAGCAGCAGCAGCAACAACAGCAGCAGCAACAACAGCAACAACAACAAGAATGAGAACAGTAGCAATAACAGCAACGGCAACAACAACAACAACCGTCAGAAGACTATACCACAAGTAGAAGCAGCTACCTGGCGACTAGATTCTGCAATCGCAGCAGCTCCGATCCTACCAGCTACACCGCAGCGACTTTGCATGCCACCGTTGAGTCTTGCTATTCTCGATGTCTGGAGTTAAAACTGCGCCCATCGAGGAAAATCCTGGGGCACGATCTTCGTGAGCTCAATGCAAAACTCCGAATCGCTAAACAGCACCAACAACAGCAGTAGAAGAAACAGCTCCGATCCTGCTCGCAACAGAACCACCAACAACCGTTGTTACATTTCAAACACTGCCGTACGGATCATCATCATCATCATCATCATCATCATCATCATCATCATCATCATCATCATTACATTAGGCTGGGTTAGCTAGTTCTTTGAGAATAACAGGAAATGTAGCAAGCGAAACTCGCTGACCCTGGGGTGAATATCAATCTCTCGGGCTAGGATCAAAGTGTAGAACCTGTTCCGTCCTTGCCCAGTGAATGAGAAATGGATGTAAACGATCAATTTTTTTCGCGTTCAAGCATGACTTCTTCTTTGTCTCGTTCTTTCGTTTGATCGGACAAAAGCTGGATAGTAAGAAATGTACTTTGGGTTTACTTTCGGCCGCCTCATAACTCTCGCTCCCCTTTATTTTATCCTTTAGTCCTCAAATTCCATGTGCGGTGTTTCTGACAAAAAGGGAAGAATTGCTGTTTTTGGGGGTCGTAATCTATCAATCTATAACTTATCGTTGGATATTTTTTTATCTTGAACTAGTATTTTTTAGCTCCTTATATCAAGTGAATTCATGCCTTGTCTGGAGCAATTTCTATTAAAAAAATGTATGGACCCTTGCTACATCTTCTTGCAGTGTCCGTTCATCTCCTCCAATTACTTGGTTTATTTCATGGATCATTTTGATTTTAGTACACGTGATTCCTCTATAAACTGTACAGATTACCTGTTTTCATACATTTCCATTTTTATAGGATATCCTGTAGTTTCAAATACAACCGTCAGATCTATTATAAATAAAGATTTGTTATATGTTTGTCTGAAACTAAAACTATATTATTACTTCTATTAATATTGTACAATTGTACTATCCCTCAATGCTCAATTTAGGGCGGTAGAAGAGTTGTATCTGTTCTGTTGTTATGAAACCATCCTCCAATGCGTTACCTTCTCCTTTTGTGGGTATGTAGCATGTGATCGTTAGTCATAATACCATCCTCGCATGCTCTACATCCTCCTTTTTAGAGGTAGTGTAGTATCTGTTCTGTGGTAATAAGGCATTTATATGCATAGAATAACCTACAAGGCGCATCACAAAAATACGGTGAACGTAGCACCATTAATTGACGTATATTTGTGATGGAAATAGAAAACAGTTGTTTATAGAAGCTGGGAGAATCTTCACAACGACGTAGACGGCCTAGAAGACTTTCAGCTGACATTTGAATAACTTCAAGTTGGATATTGAAGTCACGTTATGCTCCTTGCTTTTTACTGGTCCAAAAATTGGTTATTTTATGATGAAGATATTTTATTTGTACTTTGTTGAGGATGGTTGTTAGTTGTGCAATTATGTGTATGTTTTCTATATTTCCTGTTGTCGTGTTATGCCCCTTGCTCTTTACTGCGAAAGGTGTTGCAGCAAAAGTAAACAAGTAGAATTCCAACATTCTTTAGGCTCACATAGATAGTCATCTCCCCAGCTCCAGCTGGAGGGGGAAAAAGACGGAACCTCCATTCACTTCGATCTCAAGTATCTTTCTGTCGTTTTTACCAATTCTTTCTCGATCGATGACGTAATTCTTGACAATTGCTTTCTGTTGTTGTTTTACTCACATTCGCCCCAAACAAGGAACATTTCGATTTGGACGTAAGGGGCTAATATAAGAGACCATGTCTACAGGGACACTCTAAGTAGGAAGTAGAACGGCGATATGTTTGTACGCATTACGTTTAAATGTATGCATGTTAGTACGGCCAGGGAAGCAGGAAACGGGGAGGGAACTCCAAAGTCCAGCAGTCCGAGGAAAGAAACTATTAAAATAGAAATAGAAAACATTCTTCTGATCGGCATAGCTCAAAATACAAAACAATAACATATTTATACTTTACATTCTCGTCTCAACCTTGCAATTATCAAAACAATCAAAGACTCATTCCAAAAGGCGACGTCTACTCGCACCCTTATCTATACCGCGTTATAATCTAGGTTATACTTCTTATTTACTATCCTTTTTGTTTCGACCACCCTGGGGTAATGTGGTTACATTGTTTCAAGCTTTCATCAACAGAGTTTTTAAGTATGTTATGCCTGTTATTTCTGTCCCATGTAATGCTACAATAAACTCCAAACGGTAAAATCAATGCAGATGTCACGTCTAGTCTGCGTTCTTACCTGCTAATAGTATTATATAAATTTATACTAGCTGTTTCATGTCCGTTCTATCAGAGACCAAACAGGCATTGACTTGTCCGATGCACTACTTGTGGTCATTTTACAATTTCTTGATAATGGACACTGTTAATCATCTTATTCTTTCATTTCTTTATTCCTCTCATCTGTTAATGGTTGGTGAGGTGCGCAGGAAGGTAATGATTGCTTGGCGGGAAAGATCGATGCGATCACGTAGGAGAACGAAGAAAAGGCGAAAATCGTATGTTTCATTCAAGGATGAAAGGTTAGATCGGGAGTGAAATATAAAAAGACGAACGATGATAATAATAATAATAATAATAAGAAGAAGAAGAAGAAGAAGAAGAAGAAGAAGAAGAAGAAGAAGAAGAAGAAGTAGAAGAAGAAGAAGAAGAAGAAGAAGAAGTAGAAGTAGAAGAAAAAGAAGAAGAAGAAGAGGTAGAAGAAAAAGAAGAAGAAGAAAAAGAAGAACAAGTAGAATCAAAGTAAGAAGAAAAAGTAGGAGAAGATAGAAGTAGAAGAAGAAGAAAACGAAGGAGGAGGAGAAGAAGAAGATAAATAATAATACTAGTAATTAGAGAGAGGGATGGAAAGGGGAAGGGAAGGGGGAGGCCAGAGTAATAAACGACGGATTAAATAAAAGCGAGAAGTCAAACCACATAGAGTGAGAGAGGGTGAAAGTAATATACAGTTAGTAAGAGATTGGTCAGTTGCTTAGTTAATTGCAAATTACGGCTAATTAGGAAAACTAAGATATTACAATGGAAGTGTTTTTCAAAAATAACTCAATCCCAAAACTGAAAGAATAATTTAGCAGATCTTTTCTGTGATTAAATTATATAGGAAAAATCTATATGGAAACAAACGCTGAGTAACTCAGTTATAGTATACATACATACATACATACACACACACACACACACATATATATATATATATTTATATATATATATTTATATATATATATATTTATATATTTATATATATATATATATATATATATATATATATATATATATATATATATAAGCAAACATTGATAAACACAACATAATTTCGACAGCGTGAGTATGAACTCCCTACTTATAACACCAGATATTACGACCATAAATCACATTCAATAACAAAAACGCCGAATAAAAACAACACTAGCGACCCATTACTGTGAAACTCAAAGAAAGCGGAAACTCGCCACTAATCTAGTGGAAAATAGTACAGCAGGCCAGTACATGTAGAAATGTAGATGACCCGTGTACATCATGTTTGAAAGAGAGTTTGAAATTCTAAACTTTAAAGATATTTAAAACCTATTAAACTGTAGGTGTGAAATGGCAAACAACTGTATACACAGAATAAACATTATTTTACGATAACCATGCGCAATAAAAAATAAAGTAAAGTAAAATAATTAAATAAATAAAAATCTAAACTAACCCACTACCTAGTATAGCAACGAATAACAAAAATAGAAATAAAACGATTTCACACACGCACGTGTTAAAATAAGGTCACCTGTTAATTCGACACATTCATAAAAGGGGTGCGTCACCACTATACAAAACGAAACAAAACAAGATGTCAAGTAAAGGTCAGCCGAACCTTTGTTTAAAGAAGCCCTTCCATTGGCTAATAAAAAAAATTAACCCGTGGGAGGGAATAACAATGAATCTGATTGGTTATCTTGCTAGACTAAACACCACGTGGATATATAAACACACTCAATAACACGAATTCTTTGCACTTTAGCATGGCGATTCTCTACGCTGATGAAACGTAGACGCCTCTGAGTAGCTTTATTACCATAAATATATTTACATAACTCACTAAATTCTCACTTCTCTCTAGTCAAAATGAATTACTTTCTCCTCGAGGAATCCTCCTTTTTATAAGCTTCTAGGACCGACTTCTACGCCAGTCCTGAAATGGAAGACTTACATCAAATCCGTTGCTAAGGTAATTGGGAACATTTTTGATCATTCTATGGCTCACTCCTGACGCAATCTCCTACCTGTATAAGAGAAAGATACGTCCTAAGTTTGAGTACTGTTGCTACATCCGGGGTGGTGCCGCTTGGAGCACTCTTTCTTGTCTTGACAGAGTACAAAATCGAGTTCGCAATCTAGTTGGGGATGATCTCTTCTCGTCCCTACAGCCTCTTTCAGACAGACGAGATGTTGCTAGTCTCTCTCTACTCTATCGTTATTTGTGGTCGGTGCTCAGCTAAGCTCCAATCTTTGTCCCCCATTGCAAATCAACCACAGCAAATAATTTTTCTCTATATATATCTCTCTCTTCCTCTCTCTCCCTCTTTCCTCTCTCTCTCTCTCCCTCCCTCTCTCTCTCTCTCTCTCTGTACCAAAAACTAAACGGAGCTTCCATGAACAAAGTTTTTTTCCTAGGACATCTCGTCTGTGGAAAAAAAATTCTACGAGTCTTCTTCCCAACCGACTACCGCATAGTCGTCTTCAAGTCTGATGTAAACAAGTATTTGTCCTCTTTGATAATCAATTCTTTTAAAGTAATCTTCTGCCCATTCCACTCATTGTGTCCGGTCCTCTTTGTGGTGGTGATATTCGTCTAACTGATTATCTCTTTAACCCTTATCCTCGAATGACCCCAGGGCCTTGATAAGCGGAGACCCATCAGTAAAGAAAAATTATCCAAGACCTCACCAAGTCACTGAATTGATTATTTTGATCATAAAGTTGTTATCTCCTTAAAGTCATTCTTGTATTACACCATTTATGCTTAAACATTGTTTATTGGGTTTTTAATTAAAAGTAAAACCGAAAATTCTCACATCAAAACATATCTACGAACGTCAACGCAGACACCCACGCAAAGTCAATTAAGACCTCTTACAAAGTCAATTAATGCCTCTTACAAACTCAATTAAGACCTCTTACATACAAACAAGTACGCAACAATTGTGCATAACTCACTAGATTCTTACTTCTCTCTAGTCGAAATGAATCACTCTCTCCTCGAGGAATCCCCTTTTTATAAGCTTCTGGTCTAGTTATTATAGTAAAATATTGAAAAAAGACTGTCGGCATGTACGTGTATATAGTCCGCGACCTTTTCTGCTAAAATGCAGAAATGGCAAATATGTAGATGGGGATCTGTTCAGTCCTCCGAGGCCTTACCTTCTCTCTGAGGCGCTCCTACCTATGAAAGTCGAACTACCTTTAAAACTTCAAATATATCCTATTTTGATGAAATTTATAGTATACGTATCACATTTTCTCGGGGGGGGGGGGGGAAACAATATAAGTGGTTCCGGATCTCTACATTACCTTCTACGTGTCCACACCTCTAAGTAACGCATGGGGACAGAACCTCTTTAAAACTTCAAATATGTGTAGACGATTTTTCTCATGAGTGTTATTTCAAAAGTTGACTATATACTCAAACTGTGGATATTTGTTATCTTGTTTGTCCTCGTGAACACGGGATGACGTCACAAAAAGACGACGCGATAGATAATAACGTTCACGACATGAATGATGACGTCACTAAATGATGACGTCATCCATTCAATCAGAAGTGGGAAAAACTCACAGTGGATATACATCAGGAAATGATCACGTCACAAATTATGTTATCCATCTTTTCATAATCATATAGACATATGGGGTATAACAATACGTAATGGATGACGTCACAAAATGACGACATTTATCAAATACAAGAGAGAGTGTTGTGAAAGAGACCCTTTACTAAACTAAGATCTTGCCCCCTAGTTATCTAGCATATATATATATATATATATATATATATATATATATATATATATATATATATATATATGGGAAAAGAAGGATGAAGGTAATCCGACGTAATGGGAAAATGAAAAAGGAAAACCAAAAAGGGATGTTTTTTTATATGTACATCAACGTTTCGTCTTTATTTATAAGACTTCATCAGGATGATAATATAAAGAAAAATGTCATGCAAGTACGTGCACATATAGGGTTGACATTATGGGAAGAAGGGAGGAAAGTAGTATTAGAAATTACATTGTCAACCATTTATAATGTTAATTTTATTTCACCCATTGTGTGTATATGTTTGTATGTATGTGTACGTACGTACTGTTTGTAGTCTCGCGTGTGTCTGTCTGTCTGTCTGTGTACACGCTGCTTACCCGACTGCACACCCCCTTCCATCGGAAACAGCTGCAACCAAGCCTTTTTCCCGTCGACACCCACCCTCCCCAAAGATAAAACTTAAAAGTAAACACATTCTGAGAGACAATCGAAACGAGGTGGGTGAGAGGCGGTAATAGTTAAGTGTGCCCCTGACTAACGACTTCTTTTTTCACATCGATCTATATAATATATCGAAAACTGTGGGTCGGGGGCGGATGTGTTGAGGGGTTGGCGTTGCTATGACAAATATTTGTCGATGCTGTCGTCTATTGAAGACATAAAGCACGCTCGGTTACCCATGAGCCATGAGCCCACACAGGCAGACAATTTTTTTTCACCGACCTTCAACTTTTTAACAGCCACTAATTTTTTGAAAAGAGCGGGCGATATCACCCACCCACCCACCCATCCCCGTATATAGTTTCGACCACTTGAAATGATTGCACCAATTCCAAATGTTTGTCCGTTTTACTGTCTTTCTGACGTACCCCTCTCTCTCATATTATCTCTCTCTTTCCCTCTTATATATATATATATATATATATATATATATATATATATATATATATATATATATATATATATATATATATATATATATATATATATATATATATATGATAAAAATTGGAATTAATATCAAAATGAAAAACGTAAAACAAAACATATTATTTATGTATTCATGAACGTTTCGTCTTTATTTCACGACTTCCTCGGGATGAGTGGCCTGAACAAATAAATTCACAAGTACAAATATTTGAAGCAATAGGATAAGTTTGTTTTGTTTCAAACAAACTCTTCCTACTGTTACTGTTTCAAATATTTTTACTGGTAGGAAGAGGTGAAGCTCAAAAGGCTGCTCATGAATAGATAACTTATGAGCTACAAATAGATGGTAGCATTAGGAGAAGTGCGGGGGGTGGTAGCGGTCGGAGTTATTAAAACCATTAGAGAGAAAGTATCGGTAGCCCCACACATAAGATCGCACGAGCCATAGCCGATATTCTAAATATGTGTCATCCAAACACTGAATCCTGTTGATATATTAATGACATCCTAATTTACAAATTTAGATGACTGTCAATCACTTAATACTTTAGATATACTGATGGCATCCTAATTTACAAATTTAGATGACCTCCAAACACTGAATCCTTTAGATATATTAATGACATTATAGTTCTCAAATTTAGATGACTGCCAAGCGCTTAATACTTTAAATATATTGATGACATTCTAATTTTTCTACCCGAAGACACACAAATTGAACATCTCAAAATCAAATTAAACATGGTCGAACCCCCCCCCCCCACATTAAGTTTACTTATGAAGCAGAGAAAAATAACTCGATATCATTTTAGACATACTGATAATAATTTCCAACAATAATTTATCATTTAATGTGCATCGCCAAAACCACTCAAAGTAACGACTATATACATTTTATTCACACCATGACAGCAAAAATAAAAACAGACATGATAATTTTTTCTTTCCCGCATCCTTTCAAAATCTGTAGTCCACAATATCTAGACGAAGAATTTAAATACATCACAAATTCACTGAAAACATTGCAACACCCTACATAATGCAAAAAAAAGCTCTACAAATATTTTCCAAAAACAATAAGCAAAGTTCATATATACCGGACACTTCTGTCATAAATAGACATCTTCTCTTACTTTCCCATACCAATAGTACAATAGTTTGCAATACTCTAAATAAACTAGGAATTCTAACAATACAAACTACATCACAAAATATAAAACAGACATTAAAAACAACAAAACATTAAAACAAACCCATCTAATGAAGATATATAAATTATGTGATTACATATACGTAGGGGAAACTCAACGAGGACAAAAAAAGGCTTGGTGAACATGAAATTAACAATTCTCTAAACGCAATGTTCACCCATGCATTACAACACAATCATTTCTTTTAATATTGGGCGGGCTAGACTCGTTAAATTTATTTCAAAAAGATCCCGACGAATACTTCTATAATCAGTACTCATTATGAACCCTAACACAATTAAACAACATAATGGCTTCTACAACTTGTCTCCTTTAATCAGCAAACTTATTTAATCCGAGCTGAACTTGAATTTAGATCCAGGCTAGCTATTTTATACCACACTCCCAACATACTTTACAGATGATATCGATAATAAAATGTATGAATAACAAAAACCAAATAAAAATAAATACATAAAACACACGTTTAATTTAATAAACAATGTATGCATTTCAAATACTAACAGCTATGTTTAGTTTCGAAAACCATCTTTTTGAGCCCATAAGCGACCATTTAGGCTTACATCACGAACACTCCCACCTACTCCCTAACCTAGCCCCTCACTTTTCACAGTCAACTATACTTCTCCCACTGCTACCATCTATTTGTAACTCATAATTTATTTTTCATAAGCGCCCTTTAAAGCTTTACTCCTCCTACTGCTACTGTTTAAATATTTGTAGTTGTCTGTTTATTTCTTCAGACAAATCATCCTAGAAAGTCTTGAGTTAAAGACAGAAAGTTGATGCATAAATAATACATTTGTTTTTCGTTTTTTCATTTTCCATATATATATATGTATATATATATATATATATATATATATATATATATATATATAGGCACGTGATTCTATGCTGAATCTACGACCTGTGTTTGATGCCATGCGACCACCTACAACCAACCACAACTCCTGCACTGATGAGGGTAGAAACCCGAAACCGTATCGTCTATAGGTATAAAAACACTTTAATATATATATATATATATATATATATATATATATATATATATATATATATATATATATATATATATATATATATAGACAGATTCGCCAAACAAATGTCTTTGTCTATACAACACGAATACACGTGTTGTTGTATTTTTCACCAGATCCATCGATACGAAAGGATGTTCTTCCTCCCCACCATAATACTTCTATTATTAACTTATTTAAATGTAGTTGTAGTTAAGACTACGTTAAGAGGACATCGCAAAAGTTGGACATCCGGGTAAAACAACACGTAACCACAAAATAGTCGTCGAGCAAATTATTTACCAACTGATGCTTTGAATAATACATACGGTTCTTCCATCGCCGAACATCTCATATTAACCGTTCCTGTGCCTCAAATTTCAGTGTAAACTTATTTTTCATCCTCAGTAAGTCACAAGCTCCCTTTCATTTAAAGATTCTAGAAACTATTTACATTAATTCTCTGCGAGCTTCTACTTGTAAGTAAACAAAACTTCTTGGAATTAATGTAGTTTCTATTTAATTCAATGTTCCCCTTTCTGTCGCTATAATATCCACAGCATTTTTGTTCATCCTTACCTCGGTTTAGCTGTGTTGGGCGAGGTTAGAAACCAGTCAGCTTTCCATTTCATTCTTTTTTTATTTCATCAAGTTTAAAGATAAATATGGCCCTTATATAGCAATAGTATATATATATGTATATATATATATATATATATATATATATATATATATATATATATATATATTGTGTTTCAAAAAATCAGATCAAATCAACATAATACCCTAGGTTTCGAGTCGTTGTGGTGTCAGAAAAAGCAAACAATGTAACGTAAAAGAAACTAACCATTATATCTCAGCAACTATGTACCACAACAGCTCGAAACCGATGGTATTATGTTGATCTGATCAGATTTTCTGTAACATAATTAATAAATAAATATTATGCTCTTACTATTAAATAATTGAGAACTCTGTTGGATTTTGATTCTTCAAAACTAAACCAAACACACACACATTCACACACACACGCAAAACACACACACACACACATTTTGCGTATCAATGTGATAATAGTGTAAAACCTTCCGGTGAGAGGCGCGGATATGACTTTAAAGCCTGTTATACTTTTACAGACAATATCACAAATGTAATAAGCAACGTGTTGCCTGTGTTTTATTCTGCTGCACATGCACTCGTTGGTGATTTACCAGGCCGGTACGTGACATGGTTACCAAATTGTATACTTAGCATGTTAGATGTAGTTACCACACGCCCCACCACCGTATGACTCCAGAGGTTTATAATGCAACGAGCTACACACATTGTCGGTATAGACATAAAGATCACATATTCAAAAGTACGAGCATAGGAACACGATTATGGTGACCAACGCTTGTGCGATACAACAACCACACTCTGATAATCGGTAACTATAAAACCAGTGACAGACAAAAAGTACGATGACAAGTAGTAACTTCAACCGCAGGTGTTATATTGGGGGTTTACGTCCCCTAGATGCCTGCCTTGATGATGGCTAAAGAGAACATATCTCCTTGAGCATATATATATATATATATATATATATATATATATTATATTTGTCGCTCCGCGTAAAATAAGTAGAGCACTCTAAATGGTAGTACAAACACAGCATGACGTCACTTGCTTTATATGCATCATTCCTTCTTTAATAGAAGTAGAATGCCTCGACATCAAGTCGCTTTTATATGTGTTAAATTATCATTGTTTATCGGCTATTCAAATATTGGGCGCGCGGTTAACGACGTTGGATGCAAGTTGAAAAATACTTGTAATCCAGGGTTTCGAATCGTACGACCGGTAGTGAATAGTCATATCTCTATGCTGATGAGTCCTGATTGAAAAGGGACGAAACGTATACGTACATAGATAATAAACAACAACAAATATTATATATATATATATATATATATATATATATATATATATATATATATATATATATATATATGAGGAATAAAAGAAACAATGTTTCATATATATATATATATATATATATATATAATGAGAGGTGTGTAATACGTATATATTCAGAAAAAAATAAATAAATAAGTAATTAAAATAAAAATAAACGAAAACAAAAACAATCAGTTCTAGTAATGCATACTAAAATATTATTTTGATAATTCACGCATACATTTTTCTCTCGTTTTTCATTTCTACCTTATCCCTGGATGTGTAGAATTTGGTATATTCGGACTACTGTTCATATCTTGCGTGCTTTTATCACAACGTTTCGGCCGATGTAACCTCCGACCTTCTTCAGTTGTACCTTGTCGAATCCGGGAATCTTTCTGTCGAACTCAGGAATCTGGGCGGAATTTCGAATGGAACTCTTTATTTAATCCACGGGATGGCATCTTCTCGGTCCAAGGACCAGTGGCGCAGTGGATATAGTACTAGGTAAAATCTGAAGGTTGAAGGTTCAATCCTCAGTGCGGGCGATACGAAAACTTGCGAATTACTGAAGACTTCTTCACAGTCTCATGGAACGAGAACATGCTACCCCCGCGGATTTAATAAAGTGTTCTGTTCGAAATTCCGTCTAGATTCCCGAGTTCGAGAGAAAATTCCCAAGTTCGACAAGGTACACCTGAAGAGGGTCGGAGGTTGCATCGGCCGAAACGTTGTGATAAGGACAGTAGTCCGAATATACCAAATTCTATGCATCCAGGGAGAAGGGAGAGAAAAATGTATACGTGAATGATCAAAATAATATACAGGGTGTTTCAAAAGTCTTGGGAACATAACGATTTTTAATAACTCAAAAACTATTAGGAGTTGAAAAATGAAATTGGTACCGTTGGAAAGGTTAAAGTTTCAAGTTTTGTGGGGAATCTTCAAAGTTGCTCAATATGAGCACCATTCGTCACACGGCAGACATCTTGTCGATAGTCCATTTCCTGCCAAACGCGTTCCAGCATCTTGACGTCAATGGTTCCCACAACTGCCGTTACTCGAGCCTTTAGTTCGTCAATATCTCTTGGAAGGGGCGGCACATAGACTTGTTGCTTGACAAAGCCCCAAAGGAAAAAGTCACACGGGGTAAGATCTGGAGACCTAGGAGGCCAGGGCATGAGAACGTCATCACCTCGCCCAGATCTCCCAATCCATCTACCAAGCAGCCTTGTGTTAAGAAACTGCCTTACTCTAAGACTCCAGTGTGGTGGTGCACCATCTTGTTGAAAAATGAAGTCATCAGATTCTGCTTGTTCCAACTGAGCCATTAACCAGTCGTCCAGCATGTTGAGATAGGATTCACCAGTGATAGTTGCCTCTTCAAAGAAGAACGGTCCATAGACACCTTTCTTGGAAATTGCACAAAACACGTTCACTTTTGGTGAATCTCTTAGTATGCATTACACACGTCAAAAAATACAGAAATATTCCTTGCGAGATAAAAATTAGGAGAATGTTAAAAATTAAGTAGGGACGTCATTGTTAACAAGAAAAGAAATGACGCTGAATTTAAAATAAATTAAGCATAACAGTTGAAAAATAACAGTCAAAAACTATAAAAAGGTACGGTTAATTAAAAGCTATTTACGCCATGAGTATTCAATTTATTTACTTATTGTTAGAATAGTTCCTTTTTCTCTGTATGCTTCATTATGGCAAAATTTGATAAACTCTCATCTACATAATTTACACTCATCTACTGGTTTCTTCATTACTACACAATTTGAGTAAAAATATTATCTATTTTTATTTTTGCTAATTATTGTTTGGAACTATGTGCATTACTTATCAATACTTCAGATAGTTTTAAAATAATTAAATAATCTATTAATTTTTATTATTTCAAAATTATTTTTTTTAAATGTTTAATACTGATTTTTTTTTTCTAAAATCAGCTTACTACGTTCTAAAGAGAATAATACTTTTTTTTTTTGAAATCCCGGAATTTGAAGGACATACATTGATTTTTTATTGAATGTTATAAAACTCTGAAAATAAATATGTAACTATTTATACATATATGTGATGCGCTTCACCTTCTTCTAACCACTATATATATATATATATATACATATATATATATATATATATATATATATATATATATATATATATATATATATATAGTAGAGGAATCCCCGCCCCACGACGAGTGAAATAAATTCCAGAACAGTTTTGCACCACTTTACGACAATTAAACCTCATTTATGTCTAGAATACTTATTCTAATGTTAATGGAATTCCATTACATGATTTTGATCAAAATTGGAATTAAGAATCAGAATTCATTATTTTATTTATATATATATATATATTACAGAAGATTATAAAATCAGCGGTACCGTTGGTTTCAAATAAACAAGGGATCAACAAATGATCGGTCTATGAATCTCTTCAGCCGATGTTGTTCTCTCTCTCTATCTCTCTCTCTCTCTCTCTCTCTATATATATATATATATATATATATATATATATATATATGTGTGTGTGTGTTTATCGTTCAAGTTTTAAAGTATTGCATGGAAAGTTAATAAAATGGAAATATAAGCCAAATTAGCAATACAAGATTAATTTATTTTTTCTTACATTAATCCTATCGATTACGGAATAAAATTCCTTCTTCAGGGGTGACCAGTATTGAGTCATTTTTTTTTTTTTAATCAAAAAACAAGAATAAAGAAACTTATTTCTTTGTTAATTTGATAAACGTCTTTGATGGTACGACGTTATCACCTTGCTGTTATGAAATGGCGGGTGGGATTCAAAACCGGTGTCGAACGAGAGATGCGTTGGCACGCGCTCTCGAGTAATGTGTGTGTTTATCATTCAAGTTTTAAAGTATTGCATGGAAAGTTAATAAAATTGAAATATAAGCCAAATTAGCAATACAAGATTAATTAATTTTTTTTTCTTACATTAATCCTATCGATTACGGAATAAAATTTCTTCTTCAGGGTGACCAGTATTGAGTCATATTTTTTTTTTAATCAGAAAACAAGAATAAAGAAACTTATTTCTTTGTTAATTTGATAAACGTCTTTGATGGTACGACGTCATCGCCTTGCTGTTATGAAATGGCGGGTAGGATTCAAAACCGGTGTCGAACGATAAACACACACATGACTCAATACTGGTCATTCCGTAATCGATAGGATTAATGTAAGAAAAAAAAATTAATTAATCTTGTATTGCTAATTTGGCTTATATTTCAATTTTATTAACTTTCCATGCAATACTTTAAAACTTGCACGATAAACACACACATTACTCGACAGCGCGTACCAACGCATCTCTCGTTCGACACCAGTTTTGAATCCTACCCGCCATTTCATAACAGCAAGGCGATGACGTCGTACCATCAAAGACGTTTATCAAGTAAGTTTCTTTACTCTTGTTTTTTGATAAAAAAAAAAAATATGACTCAATACTGGTCACCCTGAAGAAGAATTTTATTCCGTAATCGATAGGATTAATGTAAGAAAAAAAAAATTAATCTTGTATTGCTAATTTGGCTTATATTTCAATTTTATTAACTATATATATATATAAATATAGAGGCAAAAATGCCTTCAAAAACCATGTATTAGATGCGAGTAATAAAATAAAAATAAAAATAAAAATATTACGAAACATTTAACAAAGTATTTCAAAATACCTTCCGTTTTTTGTTTTCTTCATCTTCATTTTTTTTTTAGCTAATATTTCGCTTGACAAAAACAAGCTTCGACAGAGCCAAGACAAATAAAGGTATAACCTTTTTTTTCCATAATTTACTTCCTGGTGTTGGTGAAGTGTCACGTCCGGTGTTGTGGACTATTGTTGAAAATGTCTGTTTTAAATAGAATAGAACTTGATTGCGCATGGTCGACACGAGTTATAAATTATTTTTCTTTTTCTTTTGATTTAATTACTCGCATCTAATATATGGTTTTTGGAGGCATTTTTGCCTCTATATTTATATTAACTTTCAAAAGATGCTTTATAAAATGAACTTTCCTTATTTATATATATATATATATACATATATATATATATATATATATATATATATATATATATATATATATATATATATATATATATATATATAAAGGGGTGAATCTAAATCATTTGGTTATTAGATAAGTATCTGACGATGCTGTTAACATGTCAATATGGGGAAAACTTAACTAATTAACAATTAAGTTCTCTAGAATGTTTCAACAAACGAAATGGCTTCATCAGAAGGAGTAAAAGTAATTAAATGACGAGTCTAGATATGAGTATTTTGCGTTACATCCTTTCATTTCCATATTTGAAATTGAAAAGGAAGGCGTTAATTGAAGACGTTTTAAATATTGACTCATAATCAAACGAACCAATGAAGAAATGCAATTCGAAAAAGTGTAAAAGTGAAAGCGAGTTGTCTTCCCTTTGTTTGTTTGTTTTTTCACGAGTTTAAAACACTTGACTTTTTAGTTTTTAAAAAGGTTGTCTGGAGCGATTTCCATTTAAAAAAGAGGTAGTATGCTCTGGCCTATAAAAATAAAATACCTGAGCAGACCTGTCGGCATTCCCGTATAGGGACGCCTCAGGCGAGTAGCAATAAACTAACTTATTCTCAAAGCACGATAAGGTAACGCTTGGGAGAGTGGACTTCCAAAGACTGCACAGAACCATATTCCATCTTGACAGATGCAAGGGCACCAGCTTCAAAATAGCCCAGACCCCGTCGGCCTGATTGACGAGGACGTATCCTCGACTTGTATAAATAGCAAGGAAACAGTTACAGACCCTTATCTATTCTTTTGTTTCTCTGTTACGCCAGTGTTATCATCACTTTTGTTTTCGATCCGCTTTCTTCGTGCATTTCATGACTTTATCTTAACACCCTAGCTAAATGTACAATCATGTTGTTTTCTTATTCGCTGTACTCAACGGTTGCACTTGTTTCGAGTTTTTGGTACTCGGTTGCTTGCTGTGGGCGATTGTTCAACGCATGCGTCATATAAGAGAACCCGTGAAATGCAGGTGGGAAACATTCGTACGGTTAGATTTGACGATTAACCTGGCGAACAAACCAGGCACCTGTGACTGATTTCCTAAATTATTAGCTGTCACAAAGTCCCCAACCTGCCATGCCGGTCAACTTGGATATATTTGTTTTAAATAGCATGTGGGTGTGGGAATTGGGAAACGGTGGTGTACCATGGAAAGACAGCGAGGAAGAGAGGGAAAACAAAGAAAGAGGGGGAAGAAAGAGGAAGCGAGTGGGAGCGAGAAAGAGAGAGAAAAAGGAGAAAGAAAAAAGGGAGAGCGAGTAAGAGAGATAAAGAGAGAGAGAGAGAGGTGGGGGGAAGAGAGAGGGTGCAACCTGGATATATTTGTCTTTATAGCATGTCGATGAAAGAATTGGGAAGAAGGGTGAAATATAGAAAGACTGATATATATATATATATATATATATATATATATATATATATATACAGAGAGAGAGAGAGAGAGAAAGAGAAAGAGAAAGGTAGTAAGTGCGAGAAATAGAGAAATAGATGAAGATAAAGCAAGAGAGAGAGAGAAAGAGAGAGAGAGAGAGAGAGAAAAAGAGAAATAGATGAAGATAAAGCAAGAGAGAGAGAAAGAGAGAGAGATAGAAAGAGAGAGGGTGCAACATAAATATATTTGTTTCAATCGCATGTCGGTGAAGGAATTAGGAATGGTGTTGCACTTTTTAAAGATAGAGAGATAGCGAAATAAAGAAAAAAAAGAGACAAAGCGAGTAAGAGCGAGAAAGAGATAAAGAGAAAGAAAGAGAGAGAAAGAGAAAGGGAGAGTAAGAGAGAGAAAAAAAGAAAAGTGAGGTAGAGGGAGGATAGTTTTGAACTTCAACTGACAAGGTGTACTTTAGCCTTACACCCAAGGTCATCGCTGATTTGATAATATAGGCCCGTCTGAGCCCAGACATTTTCGTTTCCAAATTGTCCGTCTTGGGCACGCCTCTCATTCACCACGAGATGGAAATACATCGCCTGATGTAATGTAAACTTCCTCATGCTAGCGAAAGAAATGATCAGGTGACTAAAAGCTGATGGACATGCGTTGCAATTAGAATAGGCCAGGTGTTCGTATGGTCTCGCCACACGCACTGTTTTCTAGTTCGCCATAGCAAATATTGCATAGCCAAAAGGTTGCGCTCGGCTTTTCGATGCATCTTTAAATGTCTACGAGAGGCTATGTTAGTCTGTCAGTATGTCACGCTTAGATTTGAAATATAATTTCCGTGTGTCTGTCCCGCGTAAGTTTGAAATAGGCTTTTCATCACTAACCATACCATATCTGGACAGTGTGCAAGAGAAAATCTCTAACCTTATAAGTCTCGTCATGTCTACCAAGCACCAGCATCAGCCCCATCGTCGCAATGTTGCCTCCCTGTGCTTGTTTTACAAGCACTTCCACAAAATGTACCCCGACGAACTTACTGCACTTGTACATACCCGTAAATGCGACTAGCAGCAAAATCACACCCCTTTACCGTAGAACTCCTCAGATTAGGAAAACACTTTCCATTCAAATAGATTCTTTTCCTGGACCGTCGACCTTTGGAATTTTCTCGCTGGCCCCCGTTTTCCTCGACTATATCAAAACGCAGAAATTTAAATGTAATGTGAACAAACATCTTACTGCACAACTCCTGATATAGGATGCCAACCATAAATCTGTCCCCTAATCACAGTAACCTCTACGTCTCAGTGGCAATATGCCTTGTTTGGGGTGAAAAATGAGCAAATTATTATCTTATTATAGATGCGTCCAATCTTCATATGAGGCTCCGGTCATTAGTATAAATGTCACGCTTCCTTTTACCTAAGAGCAAAGTGTTCTGATACTACACTTCACCGTTTCTGTCCTCGATCAGTGAAGAAGTAATCCTTCTAGACTGAGGCATTTTAAAAGAGTTACCCTTCTTGGGGAGCTGGATTTTCCCCCACATAAACACCGATATGTATCTAACTGTGTCCTCCTGGGTAGACAAGTAAATAGAGGCTTGTCACGCTTCAGTTTTTTTTTTAATAAAGTGTAGCGAAATATGTTATCATAGCGTCAATTAGATGGTACAAAAACAAAATATTTGCTTGTCAAAATATATGTTTCATGTCAGCTTAAATGCTATTTAGGTCCAACTTTTAAGATATCACAAAATAACTTTAAATGTTACCAGATGCGACCGCGCATCCTTATAAGCGACTCTATATGTTCGCCGTCCCGTCCGTTGGTCTGTCACGCTTAAGCTTGACATAGCATTTTTATCGCTAATCGTGAAGATTGAATGGACACCTAGTATTATAGATGCGTCTAAGAATCTTTATAAGAGGCCTTGTCCGTCCGTTGGTCTGTCACGCTTAGGTGTGAAATAGAATTTACATTGCTAATCGCGCAGATTGAATGAACGCATGTCGATAATATCCATTCTTGTGCAACGTTTTTTTTTTTTTTTTAATTCTTTTTTAACATAGTTCACCACAAACAAGGCAGGCCGTCACTGTAGACGTAAGGGGCTACTAAAAAAAGAGGGGTGAAGGTTTTTGGGGGGTGAGGGTCAATCTAATTTGGGAGCTGCGCAGCGAGATGTCTGTTTACATTAGTTTTAAATTTCTGCATGCCAGTAACGTCAGGAAAGCAGGGGGAGTTCTAGAGTCCACTAGCAGGAGGAAAGAAGCTTTTGGAGTAGAAAGCTCTTCGGCATCCGGGGACCTCCACAGTGTATGGATGAGATTTGGCAGATTGTCGGGTTGGTCTAGTGAATCTACGCCGTGGGGGCACCAAAGCAGCAGGCTCATCAGAGCACAATCCATTGAAATACTTGTAAGACAGGCACAAGGAAGCAACATTGAGGCGATGGGACAAGGGCTGGAACTTGGTGGATAATGAAGGACCTATCAAGTTGAATAAAATCTTTCGCAGACGAAAGAGTAGAATTATTTGTTTGTTGATTAGTGACATTTTATAAATGGGATAAGGTGTCGGGATTTGTATGTTTTTATTGCTAAGACCAAAGTCACCAACGACCGTATATATATATATATATATATATATATATATATATATATATATATATATATATATATATGTGTGTGTGTGTGTGTGTGTGTGATTTTTTGAAGGCTTACCAAGCATTCCGTTCATGAGCCCACTCAACACCACAAAAGATTTTTTTCATTCAAAAATTATTTATTCATCATTTTTCAAATTAAAGAGTTTTTTTTACCTACACGTGTTTCACTACCAAGCAGGTCCTTGTTTGGCAGATCAGCTTGGCTCATGAACGGAATGCTTTGGTAAGCATTCAAAAAATCACATATAAATGCTCTGTACCCTGTAATCGAGTATCATCGAGCTTGTTTCATTGCTCTAATCCCGGTCTTCACGGAATAATCTTTATTCTAAGTGAAAAATCCATATATATATATATATATATATATATATATATATATATATATATATATATATATATGAATTATTTATTTAAAAACTATACATTACAGATTCCAGAGATGCACTATGGTTTCATTTACACGGGTAGGCCTTTACTGTTTCGTAAAGGCCCTTATAACCTATTTCAAATCATTAGCGTTTCACGGAACGAAGACAGTTCGAAAAATAGAACAGTCGGCGATGATCACTGCTTTTATTGTCCGGTGTTTTCTCTCAAGTCGTCGCTTTTGGAGGAAGTACAGTGTTTACGAGGCTGTCTATATGGATGTATGGGCCTTAATTGTTACTTAGATAAAAGCAGTGATCATCGCTGCCTGTTCTATTTTTCGAACTGTCTTTCATAATTAGTTTATAATAGAGAAAGAGAGAGAGCGCGAAAGAGAGAGAGAGAGTGTGTAAGTGTAATTGTAGAGAGACAGAGAGAGATAGACAGAAGAAATGAGAGACAGCTTTAGTCTAATAATAGCTATACGTTTATTTTGTCTGGTGTTGAAAAAGGGCCGAGTATTTAACGATTCGATTCCTCAATTGAACTGATAATGATGATAAGTTACAAGAAATAAACTAATGTCGTCATAAATGTTATTTATCGTGTTTACCTGTCATGGCGTTTCTTTTTCCATGCAACTTTCAGACGGGAATAAATGTCGGGAGATTGCATGGAGCATAACACATACGTAACAGGTAACACAACAAATACCACCTGGGATAACATTTATTCATTTGTTGTCATTTATATATATATATATATATATATATATATATATATATATATATATATATATATATATATATATATATATGTGTGTGTGTGTGTGTGTGTGTGTGTATGTGTGTGTGTGTATATATATATATATATATATATATATATATATATGTATATATATATATATATATATATATATATATATATATATATTGAGAGAGAGAGAGAGAAAGAGAGAGAGAGAGACAGAGAGAGACAGACAGAGATGGAAGGAGATAAAGGGAGAGAAAGAGAGAGAAATTTAATAAAACTACTATACTATAATTTTAGTTTATCTATGTTGAGACGATTAATCGGAATCGGGAATCCTAAAAGTAGGAACTTTTTAGTGTATCGAATCGGAATATTTTAGCCTTATTTACGATTCCCAAAACGATTCTTTTAATTAAAAATAAAATTAACTTAATTGTCCATTGCTGGTACTAATGACAAAAAGTATTTTAAACTACCAGTAAAACTACAATTCATAAATCATCATGAATTGAGGTAAAAAATATCACCAAAAAAAATGCACGGTTAAATGGCACATGTAAAAATGATGCAGGTTAAAATGGCACAAGTGGGTACATACGAAAAAGTGGCACAAGTGAAAAATATAGATAAAAATCTCCCAATGAGAAAATAATGTATATCTTTGAACTATTTTGAACATTATTGTCTCCACTTATTTTGCCTGTCATTATGGAAAAAGAAGGTTTCTGGACTTAGTTTTGTTTTATCTTGTGTTTATAATTATTGAAACCTTCAATTATATATTTCCTGTATCGTATTGATAAAGAAATATTGTGTCGATGAAGATATTCAGTTAATTGTCAACCTTCTACCTTGATCACAATAAAATTGAAATTCACACTGACCGGATGTGAGCCTTTAACATCCGTTTTGGATGATTAGAGATTTTTGTTGAGGTACCATTTTAAAGATGTTTAACTTGTCTGGTGTTATACGAATAAAGCCAAATAAAGTATGGAAAATAAGTTCATAGAAATGACTGTAAGTCTTGAGAATTAAAATAATGTTTTTGTTTCCAACAAATGTAGAATTATTAAAAATGCTTTACTTATTAACTTAGGATTTAACTCTTTTGATTTTTGTTATGATATTTCACCCCAAACAAGGCAGGATGCCACTGTAGACGTATGGGGCTACTGAGAATTAGGGAGTAGGTTTAGGGTGTCATTCTAAGTTGGGAGGTGTGCAACGAGATGTCTATTTACATTAGTTTTAAACCTCTGCATGTCGGTACTGTCGGGGAAACAGGGGGCAGGGAGGGAGTTCCAGAGTTCCGACATCTGGGGACCTCCATAGTGAATAGATGGGATTTAGCTGATTGTCTAGTTGGTCTAGTTAATTTACGTCGAGGGGCATCAGAGTAGCCAGTTCATTGGAGCATAATCCACTGAAGTATTTGTAAAACAAGCACAAGGATGCAACATTACGGCGATGGGACAGGGGCTGGAGCTTGGTTGACAGTGAAGGACCTATTAAGTTGGCGACTCTTTTTTTGGAGCTTGTCAAGGAGGGAGAGATTAATAGATGATGCACCGGCCCAGATGTGGCAACAATACTCCATGCATGGACGGATGGTAGCTTTGTAGAGATACAAGATAATGTCAGGTGTGAGGAGTTTACTAGCACGGTAGAGGGAGCTCACCTTCTTGGCTGCAGCCTTGGCAATGTCTTCAATGTATTTGTTCCAATTCACGTTACCTGTGAAAGTTAGGCCGAGGAGTTTGAATGTTGAACTCTTGGGTAGGGTGTTATTTGCCATGACAATCGGTGGTTGAAGAGGTTTCTTGTAGTTATAGAAGCTTTGTCTTTGCGGCATTAAAAGTTACCAACAATTTATGACCCCAATCCACTACAGCCTGGAGGTCATTTTCTAAGGATTCAGCCATTGACTCGGATATGATCGCGTCCGTTTTGCCAACATAACGAGAGTAAAGCGTGGTGTCGTCAGCAAATAAACCAATCTCAGACACTATGTCATCAAGTAGATCGTTTATGAAGATCCAAGGATAGATCCCTGGAGTACACCAGCATTTATGTCATGTTGCTTAGATGAACGGCCATCGAGGACAATCTGGATTTTTCTTTTGGTTAGGAAGGATCTAATTATATTAAGTAATTGCCCAGTAATACCGTATGATCGTATTTTCAGTAGAAGCCCTTTATGCCATGCCTTGTTAAAGGCCTTGGATATATCAGGTACTACTGCCCTAGCTTCTCTTGCCTTGTCGAGTGTATGATACATGCATTCAGAGATGACCGTTAGGATGTCTGCAGTAGATCGTGCTTGTCTAAATCCATACTGGCGGTCAGAAAGAGGTTTAGCATTAACTAAGTGCCGGACTATCGCTAGGTTGATTAAGGATTCAAAGATTTAAGCTAAGATCGGGAGTAGACTGATTGGGTGGTAGTTCTTAGGATCGGTTCTATTCCCAAAATTCTTCTAGACTGGTGCCACAGAGGCAATTTTCCAGCTATCGGGGAAGCAAGATTCAGCTAGGCATTTATTGTAGAGTATGGAGAGGACAGGGGCTAGTTCAGCAGAGCATTTCTTTATTACTATTACAGGTATGAGATCAGGAACACACACAATATATATATATATATATATATATATATATATATATATATATATATATATATATATATATATATATATATAGTCCCGGAAGTTTCTCAACCATTAAAACTATATAAAAAAACAAAAAAAAACAACTTATAGTCCCAAGTCTTCCAGTGGAAAATCACTCATGTAAGTCAATTTATTTTTTACAGTTATTATATTAGTTTATTTCTAACACTATTTTAAGGGATCATCACTTGTTTACCATGAAAAACTTTTTCGGGAATTTAATATATATATATATAGGTGAAGTGAAAGAATAAAGATAAAGATTATATATTTAAGTTATACCCTATCTTGAATAGTCAATACTCGATATACGAGATAGAGCAATAGTATAAGTAGATAAGTGATGGAGATAAAAATTTGATAAAAGGCAATATTTAGTAAAGCATCAATTGTTAAAACGAGGATTAATGCTGAATGCAACACAGTTATTTTCTGTCCGGAGGATAACCTTTCTTTTTTATGAGCACTGATAATAGCCCCATCAAGAAATGTCAATGCCTAATACGTTTCAAATATGCTTGGTAATGAACTTGTCAGAGCAACATGGAATCGACTCAGCACAATACTTATCATATCCGTATTATGTACCGTATATATTATACATATATCATGTAGTATACATACATACATATATAGAGAGAAATTACACACACACACACGCACACACATATATATATATATATATATATATATATATATATATATATATATATATAAGATAATGGTAGTTTGCATGAATTATTGCTGGTAAATATCATGTTGGTATATATAAAGGCTGATAGCGATGCAGTAAAAACCGGAATGGTTATTGTTACACCGGCCGTTCTTACACAGGAGAAACTACACCGGTTGTCACTATAAATAGTGCGAGTCACCAGAAGACAAAGTACAGTCTTGTAACTGTCTAGCCAACAGCTAGTCACTTTCTTACTTTGTTAATACACTTGTTAAACCAACCCTCGACTTGACTTCCTTTATTTATTATTTACGGTGGAACAACTTCACAACAGTTATAAACAGTATGAATAAAAAATAAACGATCAAAGATTGTATTTGGTTTACGAATATTAAGAAAATCTAATTATTTTTCAAAAGTTCTTTCACATATCAAATCCTTAAATATGAGACTTACTGCTAAATATCAATAAAACTATTCGGGGTGGTACAACATATTTTCATAATTTCGTCAGAAACTTCGTCCCTTCTCAAAAAAGGAATACAAACGTTGGACGGTCGGGCGTGGTGAAGAATTCAAGATGGCTGCTCTTCTCTGTAAACATGAAGCTCACAGACAGATAGATACCAAGCTCAGACAGATAATAAGAGGGAATAGCAAATACTGCCAATATTTTATGCTTTTATTTTATTAATATTTATTTCAGTTTTACTATTATTATTTAATATTTAACATTTACTCATTTATTTTAATTCTATTTCATTTATTTTAATTAAAAGAGGTGGGAAAATTAAAATAATTATAATCATATATTATTATATGAATTAATTAATTAACATTAGGCTGTTATCTAATAAATATCAGATATATTTCCACATGCATACTTAAGTACCAGAATTAGATTGATTTCGTAATTGGGTAGTATAGAGCGCGGCAGACGAAAAGAATTTAATAAACCATGGGTAATCTCCCCTTTATCGCCAAGGCTCAAAATGAGACGTGGTAAGAAAATTAACAAAATTGAATTGAAGATTGGAATCTTGTACTTATATCTTGTATAAAGTTTATAATTATTTTATTAAAAAATGTCTTTATTTTTCATGATTTATTTATTTATTTGTTTATTTATTTATTTATTTGATGATGTTATCCAGTGTTAGATGTTGTTATTGTTACTATAATTGTTATAAGTTTATTATTTTATTTTTATTGTTTTTATTCTATTCTTGTATTGTTTCTATTGAAGTTACTAATGTTTTTATTTATTTATTTATGTATTCATATTTTTTATATCATGCATTTCTTAATTTATCATTTCATAATATTTATTTCATGTTATATATATATATATATATATATATATATATATATATATATATATATATATATATATATAAATTATTCAAGTGTCAGCAGGGATGGATCGGGGATATATTAACCAACAATAGCGGGGCATACAGACTAAGATAATTTGTAAGAATAAGGTAATGATAATACACATACACACATGCATACTCACACCAAAATAATCTTGATTAGACATTGTATCAAAGTAGCATCAGATATCTCATTCAATGTAGGCAACTGTAGGATCTGGCTAAATATATTAATTTAGATACTTAAATCTTCAGGTATCACTCGATCTCGGTGTAATAACAGCAGTAATGTGCGACTAGGTAATGTGAAATAAGAAACAACAAACGTATAAATGAGGGGGTAATATAGTCTAAGATGAGTTCAAATGAGATTTGGTAAAAGTAGCCATATGGACATAAAAACATAATAGACATAAAGAGACATGAAGATGATTAGAGATGTATGTGCAATTCAGTCCAATATGAGTTCAAGTGATATCTGGCAAGGTTAGTTATGAGTTGGGGGGGGGGAAGTTATATAACGAAAGCCGGAATTCAGTTCGAGTCTGTTATTAATTAAAGGTTTGTGTTTGGAGATAAGAAGACTTTTCGAAATCGTTAAGTTCCCAATGTTTCTGACCGAGGCAAGTATGCGGACTGGGATATTCTGTTGCGTGCTTTTACACGAGATGATGTGTTTGTAAAAAGAGGAAATGCGAGTATTGAAGTGTTTGTCTGACTTGCTATATTTTTCTCGCTTCTCTTCACGAAGTAAAATTGTTTCGTCCAGCGGCTAGTAAAAGGCACGTGTTTTACACGGCAACTTTTGCATGACGGGATGGAAGTATATATATTTATTCATGTATATGAATATACTAATAAATTAACATAGGTGTTTATCATAGAGTGGAGAATGTGTGTGCGTGTAGAGAAGGAGAGAGAGAGAGGCAGAGAGAGAGAGAGAGAGAGAGAGAGAAAGCAAGAAATGAAAAAGAAAATGGGTGTGCAAAACATTATAAAAAACCATCATAAAAAACTGGAAAATAATAAGTTGACAAATTCCGGATGGTACTTTAAATGATAATTGAAAACGTCATGGTTCATAGTTGATAGAAAGAGGGGGGATAAGCTTTTCGGTTGAGGGCAGGTGTTTAATTGTAAACTAGGGTGTGGTAGGGCGTTGACTTAAGGTGTAGCTGATCAATGGATCGAAATCAATTTAATTACTTGTGAGAACAGGCGAGTTCCTTTATTTTCGTGTATATTGCTTAGCCGACATATATGTATGTACAGTTACGGTGACAAATGCAAACGTGGGAAATGCTGCATAGATGCATGCTGCAGACGACAGGAAAGCGTTAGGCACTCTCATTCGTTCAGGAAAACAACTACCAACTATAAAGTCACATCTGAGAAATCTCGTCTTAACAAGGTGAAATAAATTATAATGTAAATAGCTGGGATGTTGATTTGAGTTTTTTTTTTCTTTTTAACTTTATTCTCGCTCTGTATTGCATTGCGCTATCTTACTTAAAATTTCCTACAAGTATTACTCTATCCTTTCACAGATCCAACAATATATATATATATATATATATATATATATATATATATATATAGAGAGAGAGAGAGAGAGAGAGAGGGGGGGAATGGTAGTTTGCTTGAAGCATTGCTAATAATTATAATACATGTATTAAGAAGGCTGAAGGCAATGCAGAGAGCCGGATTTATAAGAAGCTTGAAATAACAAAAATTAACAATCGAATGAGAGCACTTACAACTATTTATTTAATTTTCTTTTCAATCTTACATAAACAGCAAATATGATGTTGGCTGCGTGTGGTGCGCAGATGATGAGTAAAAATCATTTGATATTTCGGGTAAAGTATTTCCTTGTCAAAAATAGGCACAAAAGAAAGGTTTGACTGTGTGGAATTCACTTAGATGGATACCTTCGGCCTTCTTAATATATATATATATATATATATATATATATATATATATATATTAGATAAGTGATGAGAATAAAAATAGGATAAAATACAATATTTACTAAATCATCAATTGTTAACACAAGTGTTATATTGCATTTTACCTAATTTTTATTCTCATCTCTTATCTTCTTATACTATTGTTCTATTTCGTATATCGAGCTTTGACTATTCTTAGATAGAATCTAATTTAAAGATATAATTTTATCTTTATTTTCTCATTCCATGCATATATATATAAAGACCACCCGAGAAATCCTCTAGGCCCTTTGAAAAAGTGAGTATTTCTTTAAAACGGGGTTCATGCTGGGAGGCCAGCCCACTCGAAATCATCCAGACTTAATATCTACTCCAGATAAGAGATCCTCTGGTCAGTAGGTGTTTTCGTATGCCCAATGATAAAACAGCTGTTCATGTTCAAGTAAGCTGGCTGTGTTGTCTATCTCAAATTACATCAATATCTCTCTATATATATATTCCAGCAAGTCGGATTAAACGTCTCCGTTTGAATTTTGTGGGTGTCAGATACAGCTGGACTTTAAGCTTATCACCTACAACGTGCAAACAGCGTTGTTACAAACAGATTACCCTGCACGTGTTTCGTTCTGTCAGTCGTTCTAGAGCAGTGCATTGGAAATCCTGATTGTTGCGGGATCATCTTCTTCACTGATTGAAGGAATAACTTCCACAATCAGGGCAAGTATGGTTTCAGCACCTAACCAACAACGATTCTCATCTAACATGTAGACAGATATTCTTGGTTATACTCTAGTGGGGTCTCACGTAATTCTAAACAGATTGACGGTGAGGGATACCATCGCCTTTTGGAAACTATGATTTATGATTCCTTGAACGTCATTCTACTAGCCACTCGTTCACAATGATATTTCATGTATGACGATGCCCCCCCCTATTTCAGTCGCATAGCCCACAGGTACCTTGACATATATTTCCCTAGTCGGTGGATAGGAAGCTGTGAACAAGTTACATTGCTTCTACGTTCATCTGATCTTAATACTTTGGATTTCTGCATTTTTGCCTTCCTGGAGGTAAATACCCTCGACTAATCCGACAAGTAGCCGGATAACACTCCTTCACTGGAGAGGTTCTCAGATGCCGGAAGGCTTTCTACCCTTATAGCTTCTTTCCGCGAACCGCTTACCTTTGCACCCTGTTTCCCCGACTGTACTAACATGCATAGTTTAAGTGTAATCTGAACAAGCATCTCGTTGCACAACTCCCCACTTATTATGCCCCATAAATATGGCCTCTAATTCACAGTCGCCTCTTGCAACTGAGTAGCAATTTGCCTTGTTTGAGGTGAATTGAAGTAAACAAAAAAGTAAGAAATAAAAGAAATCAAAAAGCCCTTCCGCACATCCATAAAAAACAGTGTTATAATCACAAATCAAAAAAATAATAGATGCTAAGACGTAGCGTATCTATCTAATTACACGGCATTTCGTGTTCGTACGTACGTTATTATCTTTCGCACCTATTTGTAGAAATGAAGTCGTCTGATCGCAAAAGATGAAATGCGAAAACGTAATTGCAATCAAATGTATGGTGGTGAAACTGATGACGAACTTAAGAAAAGGCTTGGTGAACATAAAAGAGATATAAAATATAACAATTCTCTAATTGCACTATTTTTCATGCATTACAACATGATTAGTTAAACTTTATACAAGCTGGACACATTAAACTCATTTTAAATAAATCTCCCCGAAGACTTCTTGGATAAGAACTCATTATAAACTCTAACACAATTAAACAACGTAATGATATCTAAAATTTTCATCCGCAAACTAATTCTAACCGAACAGAACTTAAATTTGGATTCAGGTAAGATATTTTACACAACGTTCCCAACAAAACTTTGTACATAACATCGATATTATTTTTTTAAAGTAACTAGATTCATTCCACTTCATAAACGCACTACACATTTTGAATTCTAACGTGTATTTTTCGTTCGGAGGAAAAAATAAAAACATTTTTTCAAGTCATGTTGCACCACATATTTTGAATTCCAACGTCTATGTTTCGTTCGAAGAAAAACAAAAACATATTTTCAGGTCATAGACGCACCACGTATTTTCAAATACTGACCTCTATGTGTTTCTTGAAATCAATCATCTTGAGACAGTCTTGAAGTAAAGACAAAACGTTAATGAATATATAAACACTTTATGCATTTTTCGTTTTTATTTTCCGTATATATATATATATATATATATATATATATATATATATATATATATATTAAGTAAATAACAGAATTGTATTGTTATTATGCAATTTTAATGTACAACGCTGCTCTTTTTCAAGTGTTTGTCGAAACTGGTTTAAAATTGTTGTACAATGTCTGCTGTCATTCTCTCGAACATGCTGGTAAAGTCAGCTGTGTAAATGCCGAAGCATATTGTCCAAATTAGGTGAACGTCAGCTCCCAATAAGAGTTTACGTGGAGGACTTCATCGTGACAGCGCCAGCAGTCACATGAAGTAGATGGCTTCTAAAAGGACTTGACGAAAACATGACATTGGCCATAATAAATTTCAAGCCAGCAAAGCCGATGGGACTTATACTGAAAAAAGGAAAAAATCGCAGAAAAAGTCAGATTTGCAATCACAGTGGCAACAATATCTACTCTAAATGAAAAGCCTGATAAGAGTTTAGGCAAGACTTTCAACAGTAGTCTGAAAAACACAACCCCTAATCCAGTAGACTAAGGACGTTGAGAACTGGCTAACCAAGACAGACATGAGAACTGGCTAACCAAGACAGACATGAGAACTGGCTAACCAAGACAGACATGAGAACTGGCTAACCAAGACAGACATGAGAACTGGCTAACCAAGACAGACATGAGAACTGGCTAACCAAGACAGACATGAGAACTGGCTAACCAAGACAGACAAATATGGATTGTCAGGGTGTTTTAAGGCACGTCTCTTTCAGTGTTGCCCCGAATATTATGGTTATTACTCCTCTGATATTTCTAGAATTTCCTTAGAAGAGCAAACTCAACGCATTGCAGATTCTCTTCAGGAGCCTCGCAGAAGAATCTAAAGTCAAAAGTACAAAAAAGGCTGCAGTAAGCAGAATCCAGATATTCCAAAATGACAGCTGTTGAAATTCAGACACGATCTGGTGAGAAATGTTGCTAACGGTGGAGGAGAGGCTCGGGCATCAAGTGATATTAGGGTCAGTAGCTAACGGAAAAACGGTGTTGCGTTACGCCCCTCCCTATTTTATATCAACAACGCCAAAAGTAAATAAAGATGCCAACTTATCCAGGCTGAACTGCGATACAGTACAATGGTCTGTCTTGGTCAGCAATGAAACTGGAAAAAATGGGAGAGTGTCGAGAGGAAAAGAATTACCAGGAGTTAGGCACAAGGCCAATTTTATCTTACTCCCACAAGGTAAGATGTGGCCCAAGGTCTGGTCGGGAAAGTGGGGTTTGAAAAGCCAGCGCCCGAGAGGTGAGCACTCTGGCCATTGAAAATTGCCTGGGCAGCCCCGTCGGCATTCCCCGGTAGAGGCGCCTCGGGCAGTAAGCAATAAACTTACTCCTCTCCAAAGAGGAGAGGCAAAGCCTGGGAGGGTGGACTTCCTAGAACTGCACAGGACCGACCCATAGACCGGCGTAAATTAAGCCCCGAAGGCCAAGACAATACCAGTTTATGGGGTGTAGTATCCATCGGAACAGATACTACACTTTGATCTTAGCCAAAAGGCCAAGAATGCCTGAATTAAATCTACTGAAAATTACTTGAAAATAGGCGCCCAATAATTTTTTTTATATACATGACAGACTAACACATATAAATCTTCTCTATATATAAAACTCGCTGTTTGTGTGTATGTGTTTGTGTGATTTTTGTTTGTTCTCTATAGAAAGAAAGGTTAGAGAAGTTCTTTATATCTTCAAATATTGAATCATGGTGTTTGGTTTGGTTGTTTTGTAGAGGAAAAAAATGTTGTTTTCGCAGAACATGATTGAGTTTTTCAAAGAGAAAGAAAAAACAATAACATCAATGTTTGGTGCATTTTAAGTCAGTAAGCCGTTATCTTCCAACAGTCTGCTTTGGTAGCACAACCTTCACTTAGGATGTTGGCAACCTTCACGTGGTTACTCCTGTATGTACCAGATGTCTTTCTAAAATTAATTCTAACTAGAAAGATATGGGGGAAACCAATGCAAATTATAGAATCATCTAATTCATACAGAATGAATGGATGAACACGGTACAATGGCTGAAGATACAGGATTAAAACGTATTGGGTTTTGGGATTTGTTTTTATTTTTTTATTTTTTTATTTATTAATTTTTAATTTTTCTCTCTTTATCTCTTATTTTTTTACTTCTTCTTTTCCTCTTCCCAAACTTTTTCTTATTTTTTTCCTTCTTTCTTCATTTATTTGTATATTTTCTTTCGCTCTTTCTTTTCTTACTCATACCTATCTCTTTCATTAATTTATTTTTCATTCAACTCCTTTAATTCCTTATATCTCATTTTTTTTATCTCATTACTAATTTATCTTCGTCTTCATCTTCCCCTTTCTTTGTTTATTAACATATTTATTTTTATTTATTCATATTTTAGCGTTCTTTAATCCAATTTTGTCTTTCTTTTTTTAATTTTCTTTCTTAATTCTTTCTTTCATTCCGTATTTTAAACGTTCCTTCAGTTAAATTTCTTTTGTTTCTCTGTCCTTCTTTTCTTCATTCTATTTTTCATTCAACCTTCCTTTCTATCTTTCAACCCATTTCTTTTTGGTTTTATTCCTTGTTTCTTACTTTCCTTCATTTTTTCTTTCGAATGTTCTTTCTGTCAATTTCCTGTTGTATTTTTTCTCTTTTCTTCATTTTTTCTTTCTAATGTTCTTTCTGTCAATTTCCTGTTGTATTTTCTCTGTTTTCTTCATTTTTTCTTTCTAATGTTCTTACTGTCAATTTCCTGATTCTAATTTCTCTCTTTTCTTCATTTCTTCTTTCTAATGTTCTTTCTGTCAATTTCCTGTTTCTATTTTCTCTCTTTCCTTCATTTTTACTTTCTAATGTTCTTTCTGTCAATTTCCTGTTTCTATTTTCTCTCTTTTATTCATTTTTTCTTTCTAATGTTCATTCTGTCAATTTCCTGTTTCTATTTTCTCTCTTTTCTTCATTTCTTCTTTCTAATGTTCTTTCTGTCAATTTCCTGTTTCTATTTTCTTTCTTTTCTTCATTATGTCTTTCGAATGTTCTTTCTGTCAATTTCCTGTTTCTATTTTCTCTCTTTTCTTCATTTTGTCTTTCTAATGTTCTTTCTGTCAATTTCCTGTTTCTATTTTCTCTATTTTCTTCATTTTTTCTTTCGAATGTTCTTTCTGTCAATTTCCTGTTTCTATTTTCTCTCTTTTCTTCATTTTTTCTTTCTAATGTTCTTTCTGTCAATTTCCTGTTTCTATTTTCTCTCTTTTCTTTATTTTTTTTTCTAATGTTCTTTCTGTCAATTTCCTGTTTCTATTTTCTCTATTTTCTTCATTTTTACTTTCATTCAATATTTCTGTCACTCTATTTTCTCTCTCTCCTCTTCCTTCCATTCTTAATACTTTTATTTCAATTTTCTTTTTAACCTCTAGTCTTTTTTCGCCTTATTTATTCCGTTTCGTTAATTCCTTCTTTCTAACGTATTTTCAAACCATTACCTGTTTCGTGTTTCCTTCCTTCTTTTCTTTTCTCCGTCGTTCTCTGTTTCATTCCTCTCTTCCTTCTTTCTTTTATTCCGCCATTGTAACGATCAGTCAATTTTTCCTTTCATTCGTTCCACTTATTCTTCCTATTTTTTAGTCATTTTTTTCTTTCTCTCTTGCAGGCCATTTTGTTAGCTCTTTCATTTTGTCCCCTTACTTCCTCCCATTTTTCGTAAATGTTTTTTATTTCTCGATTGCATGTATCATTTTCTTTATCCAATCTATTTATTTTATTGTTTTTTTTCTTTCCTTTATTTTTTCTTTCTTTATTTTTTATATCTAACACTTTTCTTTTCGTCTCTTTTTGATTACTCGATCTTTATTTTAACTCCATATCTCCCATATATTGTATTTCATCTTCTTCTTCTTCTTCTTCTCTCTATTCTTATATTCCTTCCTCTTTCTATTTTTCTTTTTCTATTATTCTTCTTCTACTTCTCTATTTCTTCTTCTTCTTCATCGCCCTCTTCTTTTTTCCTCCTTTTTCAACTATCAATTTCTTTTTATCTTCTCCTCCTTTCTCTTTCTCTTTTTTCTTCTTTTCTTCTTCTTCTTCTTCTTCTTCTTCCTCTTCTTCTTCTCTCATTTCTTCTACTCTTATTTCTGCTTCTTCTCCCTCTTCTTTTTCTTCTGTTTCTTCTGTTTATTAATTCTTCTTTATATTCTTCTCTCTATTCTTCTGCTTCTTTTTCTTCTTCTTCTCTATATTTTCCTCTTTTTTGTCCTCTTCTTTTCTTCTGCTCTTTCTTCTGTTACTCTCATGTATCTTCTTCCTGCTTCTTCTTCTTCTTTTTCTTCTTCTTCTTCTTCTTCTTCTTCTTCTTCTTCTTCTTCTTCTTCTATTACTCTTTTTTACCTTCTTTTTCCTCATTCCTTTTTTATCTTCACCTTCTCTCTTTCTGTTCTCATGCTCTTATTCTCTCTAAATGCTCATCCTTTCCTCCACTGCCAACAATCTACCCCAACCCACGCCGTAACCAATTACCACACAACGTTTGACGCGTGTCTTCCATACCAAAACCAGCTACGCCCTATTGACTACGCTGACCACCCTTCCCCTTGAACCGTCGATATAAGGAGGAACGTTGCGCCTACGCACAAGGCCAATAACGACAGAAAACGATGCAACAGCTGGTGTCATGGGGGAAGGGGTAGAAGGGGGGGAGGCTTCAAAAAGCTCATACATTGATGAAAGCTAAGCGACAATAAGACAACAATAGATCGTTCTTTTTAGGTCAGCGTCGAGACAGAGGGGGCGCCGAGGGTTCCGTCCCAAGGACCAAAACTGAAGAATGATCGATGAAAGTCTTTGATTCCAATTCGATCACAGAACGTTAGCAAAGGCAACAACGATCTCGTGTACAAGGATAAATTGCCTCAGACATCCTTGAGCAAGGTGTTCGCCTAACACCCCAACCCACTGGAGGTGCATAATTTCAGGCCTTGTTTTAACTATGTTCGCCACAAACAAAACATATTACAACTGAAGCGCAAAGGGCTTCTGTAATAGAAGCCATATTTATGGGGTTCAACCTGTATGGGGAGTTGGGGAACAAGATGTTTCTGTATAGTGGTACGGTCTCGGAAACAGGAACAGGAAAGGAATTCCAAGGGCAAGAGGTTCGAGGAAAGAAGTTATCAGAGCAGAACATATTTCGGTATCTCGGAGGGACTCTACAGTGAAGGGGTAGGCTTTTACTGCTAGTAGGTTGGATAGGGGTATTTTGTTGGGTAGGGGTATTTTGTTGGGTAGGGGTATTTTGTTGGATAGGAGTATTTTGTTGGGTAGGGGTATTTTGTTGGGTAGGGGTATTTTGTTGGATAGGGGTATTTTGTTGGGTAGGGGTATTTTGTTGGGTAGGGGTATTTTGTTGGAGAAACACAAGTGCAGTAAGTTCATTGGATCACATTTCATGAAAGATTATTTTTGTTTCTTATATTTTGTTATTGTGCCTACCCTATTTCCCAAACCTCTCAACTTCTTGAACTTTGCCTACTCTAACCCGATCCTGAATGTGACCTTAAACAACATCCATTGTGGAAGCTCCAATATAGGGTTTGGGGGGAGTTTAAAGTAAACCCTTAATTGCTATTGCCCTCAAGTCCACTATGATCCGGTTTAAGAGTATCTGCGAGGACCACATTCCTCGGTAAAAAAAATCCATCATTTGCATATTATTTTTTGAAAAATATACGACAACCAATCAACTTCATCTAAAAACCATTTATATATAAAACATTACATGTGCTGTATAAATAGATATTTGAAGATATTAATTACTAGATGCCGAATAACTTTTACCAAAATGACTGGATTCGGCATTAAATAATCCGAAAGGGTTGATTTGCCGTGATAGTAAACAATCAAAGGCTAAAAGAACATATCGATCAATTAAACAACGCTATCGATCACATGAAGCCATGTCGCTTATTCTTGGAAGTAAGTTCAAGCCATGTATTGGGTAATAAATATAACACACATCACTTCATCACTTTTAACAGAAAACAAAATAGAGTGAAAAATAACATGACATATCTACTTGTACCTGTGATTTTGACATCTCTATTAACACGTATCACCATTAACACCTACACCTAACTTATGCCACATGCATTACCAAGGCTTCATGAATGTGCAACTTCAACACTGGTTAGCATTGATTGTCACTGATATTTACTGCAATAAAGGTTGCTTCTGGCCTAACAGTGGTTAGTATGGATCGTCAATCTAAACCATGCCGCTTGTTCATCGTAGTAAGTTAAATTCTCGTGCCGAACAATAAATATAACTGTTGTATATTCACCTTACCGATGGAAGTATAAATCCGTCGTCGTCGTTGTTAGCCCAGGTCCTTTTCGTTCGATTATACAAAACCAAGTGGACGTGAATATTTAGGTTTTTTACAGGATTTATTTAAAAGGATTAAAACAGAAAACATGTTGACTTATGTATGTCTATGTGTGTGGGTGGGTGTGTGTGTGAGAGAGAGAGTAAGAGACTTCACTGCATCGGTCGCCCGACACCCGTTGTCCCAGTTTTGGGAGCAGCAAACAAAAACACGTCTTTCCTCGTTCAAATGTCGTCAGCTATGATAGATAAGAGAAGTTCCCATCGGATGTAACGTGTTTTGTATAACTTCCGCCCGATGTCACTCTCTGGCCCCTTGACCCCTAAACCTTTCTGGTAACACGACTACTACTATGTAACATAGCAAGCATCACTTTTAATCGTAATCAAAATGGAGTCAGACGAAAACAATTCAGGATCGGAAAATGGTTCCGTTACATTTTGGTACCAAACTGAATTCGCCGAAACGTAAAAGAAGTTAAACCAATCTTCATGTAATCAGTACTGAATAGTATCGTGTATTTTTGCTGTCAATTACATTCTTTAAAACCATAATGTTTTACATTTAGAAAGGGAAACAAAACTGTTTGACTTTCCGTTTCGATTTCAATATATATATATATCTCTATTTTGAATCTCTAAAAGTTGGTTCTTAAACAAACTATGATATTTGGTAGGTTGATTCAATATTATTTGGGATAGAGGTTCGAAATACCAAGAGAAATACGTATCTTACAAACTAAACTTTAGCGTAATACATCATAGTTTGGTTATATATCTTTGTGGAAATGCACGTGATATGTTGAAAAAATAGGTATCTTTAAAAAATATACTGGTCGCTCGTATTTTGATTATATTTATCTTTTGGGAAAAGCATAAATTATCTCGAGAAAATGCAATTTTATAAAATAGACTGGTAAGGCGATATCTCGTAGGTTTATTATATTTATTGTTTTGAAAGGCGTGAGATATTTAGCGATAATACATATTTTACAAAATGGACGCGTAACGTGATATTTCCGTTATATTTATTTTATGGGGAAAGGCATGAGACTCGTAACACGATATCTTCCAGTTCGGTTCTTTTTATTTTTCAAGAAAGGCATGAGATTTCTCAAGATAATGTTTGTGTTCTCACATAAGCATTGCCCTGTAACATAATATGCCGTTTGATTATATTTATTTTTGGAAAAGTATGACATTTCTATAGGGAATAATTATATTACAAAATGAACTGTAATACATTGTAATCTGATTAAAATTATTTTACCGGTAAAGCATGGGATGTCCCGATGAACATGTTACAAAATGGACTGGTTTCTCACAGTTTGAGTACATTGGGGGGTACAAGATGTTTATATTCTAACATAAGCATGGACTGGTAACATGATATGTCATAATGTGATCATATTTCTGACGGAGGGTCACAATATATGACTAGGAAATTGTTATTTTACAAAATGAAATGTACCGTAGTATATCGTAATTTAATAATTATTATTTTACCGGAAAAGCACGAGTAGCAACGAGAAAATTCTTACGTTATAATATGAATTAATAAGGTTATATCTCGCAGTTTGATTTATAATTATTTTTCAAGTTCTGAGAAAACACTTATGTCAGAAAATAGATTGATGACCTAATATCTCGTAATTTGATTATAATACTGGGAATTTATTAAATGGTAAAGTATATTAAAACTTTCTTAGAACTGCCCGTCTGTGGTACACACTACTACGGGTCGTCTTCCCAGCTGACTGCAACATGGTTGCTAACATACTTGTTGAGTCGTCTACTTAAATAATCAACCATCGTTACTAATCTTTAAGGTGTTGTTACACTGTACACGTGACAAACTCATTGAACTCGTTGAACTTTATCCCCGAGTGGCTTCCCGGCCTTGGTACCCGTTGAATCGTTAGTACATAAAAAAGGTTTTCAGGGTAAGTGTATGTTCGGATTCTCAGATGCACCTGTAAATTTGAGTGACAGCATGGATAATAAAATCCTGCTTGAAAAGTATGAGAACACAAACTGATGGGTTTCATGGTTGTCACGTCGTCGGGGTTAATGTTGAATATTTGAAACTTGGAGAGTTGATATGATACGCCACCAGTGACACATGCGTATAATTAAAAGCGTGCGCAAAGAATCCGAACTTGAGGTCGGGTTATTATAATAAAGAAATCTTCCTCCCGTACCCCCGGAAAGATAGCAGGGTGGAGGGGGGGGGCTTCTCGTTTCGGGTCTCTTAGAAGTAAACCCTCAAGAAACCTGAATGAATAAAAGAAGTACGAACGGAACGAATTGTTGTTGACCTTTTCCTCTCAATTTCAGAATCCACTCCTGAATCTACCCAGAATCCACCCCGAATCCACCCTGGAAGCTTTCGTCACACGACGTAACAGGTGTTCGCTTTGCCCTTCACCTGTTTTTTTTTTTTAACTGGTTGATTCAAATGATACAAATGAAATAACGAATTATAAACGAATATTGTATTTGAAATAAAATGTTGGACGCCCATATAATTTATATCGTAGTCAATTGTTATATCATCATATTGTAATGGAGCGTTAGTGTCTGTCTAAAACCATGAAATTGGAATATTTTGATTTTTAGATGTGAATAATATGTTAAAAATACACCGGGCGTTATATTAATTTGCCATGGTCAATTTTTTGATTTCATTTATTTATCTCATTTTAATTTAGTCATTCAATTGTGGGTCCCTATTTACTTGACTCCATACAATGATGAAGTTAAACACAGGGTCGTTTTTTTTTATGTAGGGAATAACCAGATCTTAAGATAGGGCACTCTTGATGGGACAAAGATAAAAAAAATTATCCCATTCTAGAAAGATTTCTTCTTTGATCGAGTACAAGATGTCCTCACTTTCAATTTTTCTAAAACACCCTTAAGTTTAAGCCTTAAATTTTTGAAGATTTTTAAATCAAAATCATGTAATGGATTGCAATTAAAATAAGTATTCTAGACATAAGGTTACTGTCGCATTATGTCATGATTTTAATATTTGTAAGACGACATAAAAATGGTGCAACACTCTTCTTATGGGAAAAGTATTTTCCAGTACTATATATGCCCGCCTGTAAAGACATAAACAGACTTTAATTCTCTTCTTCTTGGAAGTTCAGACTTGAAAGTTAAAAATGACTTGGGTCTGGGATTCGAATCGTGCGACCAGCAGTACAGTTATCCTCCCCACTGATGATTCCTAGGAAATAGTGAAACATATATGTATGTGGATAAGAACTGAAAATAATTATCATAATATTATATATATATATATATATATATATATATATATATATATATATATATATATATATATATATATATGAAGAACGTGAATGCAGCACGTGATTTGTATAAGTGTTTAAGGTTCATATTTTTTTTTTAAAAGCATCTATTGTTAAATTTAAGAAGGAATAGGTAAAATAAATACCTTTTGAAGCATTAAGATGCGATATCAATTTTTTATATAAAAAAAAATAATAAATCGAAACAGATTTTAAAAAATTTTTTTTTTATTAAAACTAGCATTTTTTTTTTTTTTAGTTTATTATTATATTTGATGGTGGGAAACAACAACTTGCCCATTTGGCCCGGCTGTAATAATAACAAGCCGGTAAAGAGATAAAAAAAATACAAATCCGATGACATCAGGATATATTACACACCGAGGATGCCAGGTTTTGGCGAAATATCTGTATCACTTTAAACTAACAAAAAAAAATGCTAGTTTTAATAAAAAAAAGAAAAAAAAATCGGTTCCGATTTATTATTTTTCTTTTTTATAAAAAAAATTGATATCGCATCTTAATGCGTCAAAAGGTATTTATTTTACCTATTCCTTCTTTAATATATATATATATATATATATATATATATATATATATATATATATATATATATAGTAGGTATTTTTATGGGTTTATATATTTGTATGTACAGGTTCAGCCATAAACTAGTTAACCGATTATTATGACTTTTTGAACACAGCTGCTAGGCGTAAGTGGTCTAAATGTTTGTTATATTTAGTTTAATTTAAGTTTATTCAAAAATGGGGGGGGGTGAAGCTTTTGCAAAAATAAAGATACCTCCGAGTTTGTGAAAATTTAGCAATAAATATTATGCATAAACCAATACATATTCCCAAAGTTCCAATTTCTTTGGATCATTTTGAAGTGTTTTTAATAAACAAAATTTCCCATTTCAAAATCAAAGTATTTCAGATTAGTATATATATATATATATATATATATATATATATATATATATATATATATATATATATATATATATAATTATTTCAACAATTAGATAACGCCGCAGCCCACAACCCATGAAAGCCACAAACCGGAAGTTATAGACTCGAGTTTCGCCCTCCTTTGGGATAATCAGTAGAACATAGCCGAACCCAGGATTTTAAACCCGAGTCACTTGGATGCAAGTCGAGTACTCTGTCACTGAGCGAATATATATATATATATATATATATATATATTAGAAGAGTATACGAATATCCGTCCCAGTACTAGTGAGGTCAATTCCACAAACCGTTTTGCATTACTTCATGGCCTCCTACGAATATTAAAAGCAAAAAATAATCACACTAAACCGTGTGTCTAAAATTGTTTTTCCAATTTTGATCAAAACCTATTACATGATTTTGATCCTAGAAAATCTCTAAAATGTAAGGCTTAAGCTTAAGGGGTCGCAAGCAGAAATTAAAATTCAGATAAATTTGCTCAATTAGTGTCAAATATCTTTGTGTCAAATTTAATGCAAATCTGAAATATTTAAATTTTCACATGGAAAATCATGCTAATATTATGCAACTTAATAACCTTGTTAAATTTGCGATATGTAAATTTGCGATATGTATTTATTAATTGGTGTCTAATACTTATTGTTATAATTGCAAAATAACAAAGGCTTCTATCCCGTCTTTTCCCCCTTTTGCACAAAACTAAATTACCTAAATATAACCCCCATTACCTACTTTTACGTCTAGAGTTTTATACGGTTTGGTAAACAGGAAGAAGTGAGGGAATTCCAAAAGCAAGTAGTCAGAGAAAAGCTACTAGAGTAGCAACTCTTCTGGCAGTTAGAGACTTCTACAGTCAAGGGGTAGATCGGGTAAATCGGGTGGGTCGGGGTATTTACGTTGGAGGGTACTACTGTAGTAAGTTCATCGGGGTACATTTTGTGGAAATACTTGTAAAACACAGGGATTTAACTCTGCGGAGATGCGACGGTGGCTGGAGCTTTGCAGACAATGCGGGACCTATTAGGTTAGAAATTCGTTTTTGCACGCTGTCGTCAGAAACTAGTTGTTGCCGAACCAGCCCAGATGTGGCAATAATACTTCACGTACAGACGAACGCCGGCTTTATAGAGATATAATAGGGATACTGGCAGATGTAAGTAGTTTTCTAGTTCGGTAGAGGGAGCCTACCTTATTTTCAGCAGACTTGGCAGTATCTTCTATGCATTTGTTCCAATTCATGTTATCTGTATATGTAACGCCGACGAGTTTGAATGTTGGACTCTCGGAAAGGGTACTATCACACATAGCAATCGGTGGTTTTAAAGGTTTTTATAATTGTTAAAGGAAAAGTGTGTTCTCTTAGTAGAATTAAATATA
The DNA here is from genome assembly GCA_963556195.1 of Sepiola atlantica. Lineage (NCBI taxonomy): Eukaryota > Metazoa > Mollusca > Cephalopoda > Sepiida > Sepiolidae > Sepiola > Sepiola atlantica. The sequence continues at coordinate 63,344,163 of OY744533.1, read as the reverse complement.
ACCATATATTTATGGCCCCCTTCCACTACAGACTAGAGGTCATTTTCTAACGATTCGACAATTTCTGTGGATATGTGTGCGTTGGATTTGCCGGCATGTCAAGAATAAAGCGTGGTATCATAGGCATATATGTCCATCTCGTACGCGATTGCATCAGAGAGGTCGTTTATGAAAATCAAGAACAGTAAAGGTCAAAAGATAGACCCCTGGAACACACCAACATTATTTCCAAGTAGATTTAAAAATCTAACTAATCTAAATCAAACTGAAATGAATTAATACAAGTAGGAAAACTTATGTTAACTTATCCTACAGATTATTACAAAGAGAGTTCTTACAAATAGTAGACTTAATATTCAGTTATAATACTACAGTAAACCAGCCCATCTGGCATAAATAGTAAGTGTATTCGCTAATGGGCTGAAAGACCAGAGTTCAATCCTCGGTCGAGTCGAGTCATACCAAAGATTTAAAAGATAGTACTTGATGCTCCCTTACTAAACACTCAGCATTATAAGGTGAGGATCAAGGGTAAGTGGAGTAATCCTGGGAAAGGAGTGGCGGCCTCCCCTACATCTCGGTGTAGTAGCCAATAAAAAGGGAGCCTTTGGGTCGTCGTTGACTAGGGTCGACCACTTTACTTTTACTACAAGGGATGGTCTGCTGTCTGGTAAATCACAAGCAAATACAAAATACAAACCTGCCATCGAATACAAGCCTTCATTTCGTGGCTCATAAAAACAAATATGCGTACGTGATTACTGAAGCAAGCTGAAAATACGTAGGTTTAGTCTAATTATATAGATTATTGTTATAAATTGCCTCCTATCAGTATCGAGAGACAATTGATACTCTTAAATACGAATACGTTATAGAAACAGATAAACATGCTACCTCAGCAATCAATTTATATATTAAAAAAATACTAAGTTACAATTAAGGCGATACATTAATGGAGAAAGCCCCCGTAAAATCGGTATTTTCCCCAAAAGGTACACTTGAAAGAATTCACCGGACGATAAAACTGCCTTCATTCCGTGAGTCGCTGAGTATTTGAAATGAATTTTATGGGCCTTTTATAAACAGTAACGGTCTCTCCGGGACAATGAAACCATGGTACGTCTATGGAATACGTAATGAATTGTTTTTAAATATATATATATATATATATATATATATATATATATATATATATATATATATATATATATATAGTCTAAAGAAGCTTTGAGTTATTTTAAACAAAAAGACAAAAAAAAAAAAAAAAAAAAAAAAAAAAAGAAATGCAGTTTAAATTCCCAAAGAAACTAACTAAATCCAAAATAGTGTAGACTTAACATTTGTTGGAAAATTCATAAATAAATAATATATAATAGTAAGTAAATAAAATAAAAAGGGGGATTAAGTATCTAACAGTGAAACAAAAGCAGGAGACCTTAACGTAAGCATTTAATATTAACACGGGGATCTTCAGCTGTTTACCATGTAACTATTTCGGAGATTTAAAAACAGGACAGTTATATGCATGGCTCTCCAATGGTACAGATAAAACTACCATTTCCCCAATAATCAAGTGTCGAAATAATTCAGCTTAAAATGTTACTTATATATACATAAATAAATAATAATAAAATAATAATAATAATAATTATAATAATATACTACCCTTAAGACTACCGTGTGATATGGTAATTTGCATATCAAATAAAATCATTTATAACAATAGTACTACTAGTAATAATAATAATAATAATAATAATAATAATAATAATAATAATAATAATAATAATAATAAAATACTATCTAAACACTACACCTACGAACCATTCTACGATATTGTAGCTAGAAATAAAATTATATAGGAATTAAGGTTGCATTGAAAAAAAAAAAAAAAAAAAAAAAAAAAGCTTTAGTACCTTTGGTACCAGAAAGGCAAATAGATAAGAGGAAGGAAACCTAGCCATACAGATCTAAATACCCAATATATAGTCTAAAGAAGCTTTGAGTTATTTTAAACAAAAAGACAAAAAAAAAAAAAAAAAAAGGAAATGCAGTTTAAATTCCCAAAGAAACTAACTAAATCCAAAATAGTGTAGACTTAACATTTGTTGGAAAATTCATAAATAAATAATATATAATAGTAAGTAAATAAAATAAAAAGGGGGATTAAGTATCTAACAGTGAAACAAAAGCAGGAGACCTTAACGTAAGCATTTAATATTAACACGGGGATCTTCAGCTGTTTACCATGTAACTGTTTCGGAGATTTAAAAACAGGACAGTTATATGCATGGCTCTCCAATGGTACAGATAAAACTACCATTTCCCCAATAATCAAGTGTCGAAATAATTCAGCTTAAAATGTTACTTATATATACATAAATAAATAATAATAAAATAATAATAATAATTATAATAATATACTACCCTTAAGACTACCGTGTGATATGGTAATTTGCATATCAAATAGAATCATTTATAACAATAGTACTACTAGTAATAATAATAATAATAATAATAATAAAATACTATCAAAACACTACACCTACGAACCATTCTACGATATTGTAGCTAGAAATAAAATTATATAGGAATTAAGGTTGCATTGAAAAAAAAAAAAAAAAAAAAAGCTTTAGTACCTTTGGTACCAGAAAGGCAAATAGATAAGAGGAAGGAAACCTAGCCATACAGATCTAAATACCCAATATATAGTCTAAAGAAGCTTTGAGTTATTTTAAACAAAAAGACAAAAAAAAAAAAAAAAAAAAAAAAAAAAAAAAGGAAATGCAGTTTAAATTCCCAAAGAAACTAACTAAATCCAAAATAGTGTAGACTTAACATTTGTTGGAAAATTCATAAATAAATAATATATAATAGTAAGTAAATAAAATAAAAAGGGGGATTAAGTATCTAACAGTGAAACAAAAGCAGGAGACCTTAACGTAAGCATTTAATATTAACACGGGGATCTTCAGCTGTTTACCATGTAACTGTTTCGGAGATTTAAAAACAGGACAGTTATATGCATGACTCTCCAATGGTACAGATAAAACTACCATTTCCCCAATAATCAAGTGTCGAAATAATTCAGCTTAAAATGTTACTTATATATACATAAATAAATAATAATAAAATAATAATAATAATAATTATAATAATATACTACCCTTAAGACTACCGTGTGATATGGTAATTTGCATATCAAATAAAATCATTTATAACAATAGTACTACTAGTAGTAGTAGTAGTAGTAGTAGTAATAATAATAATAATAATAATAATAATAATAATAATAATAATAATAATAATAATAATAATAATAATAATAATAATAATAATAATAATAATAATAATAATAATAATAATAATAATAATAATAATAATAATAATAATAATAATAATAATAATAATAATAATAATAATAATAATAATAATAATAATAATAATAATAATAATAATAATAATAATAATAATAATAAAAAAAAAATAAAAAAAATAAAAAAAAAAAATACTATCTAAACACTACACCTACGAACCATTCTACGATATTGTAGCTAGAAATAAAATTATATAGGAATTAAGGTTGCATTGAAAAAAAAAAAAAAAAAAAAAAAAGCTTTAGTACCTTTGGTACCAGAAAGGCAAATAGATAAGAGGAAGGAAACCTAGCCATACAGATCTAAATACCCAATATATATATATATATATGAAGCAATCCAACAAAAGATATAAGCGTCAACTAATATCTTATAATTAGTGAAACATCCGGATAAAAACAAATATATCAAAATGGATTGTATAGATTCAACAAAAAGTACGTTTTTGGGTTGATATATTTGATGTTATGTATTTTTATGTATTTGTGTATATAATTTTTATATTTTTTCAAAGCTTAATTTTATTACCTGTAGTAGTATAACTGCGGTAATGGTCCTCTGAAGAGAAGAATTATCTTTGAAAACTCATGAGCTAAGGACTTAAGGATACTTTGCTTGAACTTTGAATTCTAATAAAATTTGATTGACACCTTATTTTATTACTTCATTTTATATTATAATATATATATATATATATATATATATATATATATATATATATATATATATATATATATATATATGCACATTTCAACTTGAGTTGAACACAGATCTGAAGAAAAGAAGAGTTCCCGAAATATAATAATACCATACGGATTTTCCACTATTTTAGACAATTTTGATGCAGATATTACATAACATTGTGACATTGTGTAAATAGACAAATACATGTGTGCATGTAATATATATAAATGTGTATATATATATGTGTGTGTGTATGTATTCATTGTATTAAAAGTGAAGCTATTTAACCCGTTCCACCATTATATGTCCAGTTTTGCTCCAACTTGTGTCTATTCGTAACACCTCTGCATTGTATTGCATTCTAAGTATCACCTACTTATATACAAGTAAACAATGCTTCAGGCAAACTACATTAACCTCTTATATATATATATATATATATATATATATGTACTTTTATGTACGTATTAAATTACTAAAAGTATATATACATATCTATATATAAGAAATCATATCGATATAAATTAAATTTATATGAATTAAAATGATTCCCAAAAGAATAGCATTTCAATTACAAAAATCGAAGCTGAATATTTAGCATGAATAGAGCTTATGCACATATATTCATCTCAAAATACATAATTTTGCAATAATTAATACCTAAACTGAGTCATCTGGTTGACAAGGTTTTTAAAACATCTGTAAAGTAAGCAAAATGTCATGTAGTTTACCATAACAACAAGTTCTTATCTTCAGAACCTGAACTACGAACTAAAATGTCAAAATATGTAGAACACCTAACGGAGAAACAAGCAGAGTTAAAACTATAAGTCTATTGATCCACTATTCTATGAAGAAACTCTTTTAACAAAACAAAAAAGTCAATAAACAAGCAATGGGCGAAATAATCTCTAAAAACAAATTTTAAAAATTCCAAATTCGGTTACGGATAGCTTCCATTCTGAAGTCCAAATACAAGTACTGAAGAGTTCCACATTGAAAAAAAAACATTTTCATATTTTGAAGCTGGGTAGATCAAACGATTTGCTTAATGACGATATCAAGGAAATGACTATTTTAGGTTCAAATAAATTTCTATACTTAAGCGAAACATATTTTATCAAATCTAATCAAATGTACATTCATAAATGCATCAATTACTCATTTAAGATTCATAAGCTTGCCATAATCTAAGTGCAAATTTAATAAAATCAAATGTATCAAATAAATATACAGATACACATATCCCAGACAGACATACATATACACATATATATATACGCATACACATACACACATACACACACACAAACACACACACACACACACACACACACACATATATATATATATATATATATATATATATATATATATATATATATATATATATACGAGGCATGTCTAAAAAGTACCCGACCTTAGGCCAGAAAAAAATTTCAAATACGTGACGGGGGTTGGGACCCACATCCCCTTCAAAGTAGGCCCCTTGTGCTTGCACACACTTAGCCCACCGATTTAAGGGTTTCGGATATCCATAGTCTCCCTCTCCAAGCAAATATATTGATATCAAAGTCAAAATAGTCGGTCACGATTGAAATCAAATCACGTGTTTACACATTAATTAGATAAATACGAGTGTTTAACAAGTAATGATGTCTAAACTTATTAATCTGTTGGTTGACGGTCGGCTTAAATCGTTGTCCTATGGTGAGCGTGTAATTATAGTATTCATATTATTAGTGTTGTTTCATAAACACAGTGAATATATTGTCGTTGTTTTGCGGACAATATGTGAAGGCTTCGGATTGCAAACTGAGGTTATTATCTGCAGGAGGAAATGCCTTTAAGATATGCATTTTTATCTCTGGGATTTTCGTTCTATTTATGTATGACGTAGATTTCTGTAATAAGTTCGATTTAATTCTATAGGGTATTTCGAGGTTTCTAAATGATGCGATATGGGCGGGAATTTAAGTTCTATGAATGCGAAGGGCGGTATATCAAGAGAGACTGACTAGAGATTCTACGAACGTTCTCGGAATATGCCTTATCGCTACGTGTCAGTCTATTTTTAATTTCCCCGAACAGGGCAGAACTTTAATCTTATTAAAGGGCTTATAATATTAATTCTAAATAAATAATATTAAATTATTTTTACCTACATACGCTAGCGTTTCGAGCTTTCGCTCTAATCAGTGCAGGGATGATAATCGCAGACGGTATTACGGTTCGAACCCATGCCACAGAGTCAACCTAGACTCAGTAAGCAAGCCACGGGGCATTACCACATTCAAGAAGGGAATTTAAGTTCTATTTATGCGAAGGGTGGCATATCAAGAGAGACTGACTAGAGATTCTACGAACGTTGTCGGAATATGCCTTATGGCTACGTGTCAGTCTATTTTTAATTTCCTCGAACAGGGCTCAACTTTAATCTTATTAAAGGGCTTATGGTATTAATTTTAAATAAATAATATTAAATTAGTTTTACCTACATACACTAGGTTTTTAGAAACGGTAGACAAAACATAGCGGTTATATAGCAAAGAGATGAGACAAAGAAGTGGGAATACATATATATATATATATGTATATATATATACATATATATATCAGTATATATATATATTTATATATGTGTATATATATATATATATATATATATATATATATATATATATATATATATATATTCCCACTACTTTGTCTCATCTCTTCGTTATATAACCGCTATATTTTGTCCACCGTTTCTGAAAACTTCAACGAGCTCTCCAAATTAACGTCTTTTCTTTCAATGTTGTCAGTTCAACAAATCCGTATTGTCTTTCAATCGTCGATTAATCCCCCTCCCAAACCGGATTCTGGCGCTTCAAACAGGTTTTTGCCGATACAAAATGAAGCCAAGCAAGAAAACAAGTGGCAACAGCCGGCGATTCAACCGACAAGGCATCGCTCTACCCACAAAGCCCGCCCTCTCTCGTCATGCACTCGCCGAAATGAAGCCCAGTTAATTCGAAACTAGACAATGGCGCCAAATCTTTCTTTCTGCCTTAGCGACAAATTTTATTGACTTAAAACTTTACGACTTCACGTTCCGCTGTCCGCTTTAATGTTTGATAAAACGTCTTCTGATTCGTCCGCTTTTCGCTACGTTAAGTATAAACACACACCAAACGGGTGTGCAGGGATTGCGTGAGGCCCGCTGTCACCCGGCAACTTAGAGGTTTGCGCAAAAAGATAAGATTTGTGCTGTTAAATTATTATTATTTACGCACTAGGAGTTCTCACACAGGTCATCAGTGATTGCTCACCGACAACTGGTGGTATTCCCTGGAGTCTGAGTGGCAACAAGTCTCCCCAGATTTCCAGTATTCTCCACCTCTTTTCGATAGCCACCGCAAATAAATTTGCAGTATCACAACAGCCGCTTACTATTGATTTCTCGCTGGTAAGGACCATTGGCTCTGGGATTTGGGTGGCAATAAGCCTCCCCGAGTTCCCAGCAGTCTCTGCACTTCCAGTGGAGGTCTGGTGTGTGCTGTCCCTCTTCGGTCTTCTCATCCTCCTTGACCCTATGCAAATATTGTGTGTGGTGTCAGCCTAGGCTGGTACCATTTATTTATTTATTTTTTTTAAATATGTTTTATTCATTTTTGGGGGGCGGTGAGCTGATGGTGTTTCTTGTTATTTCTGTTCATTGGTTCATTTTTGTGTTGTGTCAGTTGAGGCCACAGTAATTTATTGGGGGAGGGGGAGCTTGTTAAGTGCTGTTTCTTGAATTTTCTGTTTCTTTGTTTGTGATGTGTTCTTTCGTTAGTTTTGTTTTCTTCCTGTGTTAGACACTGTGTGACCCTTCGTAGCTTATGCGGGTTAGTTTCCGCATCCAATGATTTTTCTTGAGATTGTAGCTGTTTTGATCATTGCTGTCCTTTGTATAGTTCCAATGATCCTTTTGATTCCAATTTCTCCCAGTCTTTTTTTCATGTTTTTGGGGATTGTTCCTAATGCTTCTACGAGTGTTGGTATTACACTGACTTTCTTCATGCTCCATATTCCTTTCAGTTCTCTGGCTAGTTCCGTGTACTTGCTTCGTTTTTCTGTTTCTTTGCTTTTCACTTTGTGGACTGCTGGAACGGCGAAGGCTACGATTTTGCAAGATTTTTCTTTCTTGTTGATTATTATAACATCCGGTTATTATTATTATTATTATTATTATTATTATTATTATTATTATTATTATTATTATTATTATTATTATTATTATTGGTGTTGCTTTTGTTAGTGCTTCATGCCTTTTGAGGTCTCTCTTTTTCTTGTTTTTTTAACCATACCTATTTACTTGCCTTCATACGAAGACAAAGTTTAACACAAAGAAGCTTGTTAATGTGATGAAAATCCAGCTCTAAAAAAAGCACTAGATTGGAATAAAGAATAAAATTTGCGTCACTCTGAAAGGATTTCCTTCCTGTGACCAAGAAGAGAAGAGGTACCACATTTTTATCTTAGCCGGGCAGCTGTGCCTATATCTGCGTTTAAAAAATACACCAAAATTAATCAACACGAATACTTACCATATGTAGATCTTCTTCTTTCGTGTGAATCAGATGATTCTAGTGTTGGCATTAGTTTCCCCGATATTTTTTTAGTTAGTAATCATTCTGGAAAGACATCGGGTACTTACGGGGAGGACCACGAGAAGGTTGCCAACATCTCTAAGTGAAAGTGGTACTGTGGAACCGACTGGATTCGAACTTGGAACACTCAGGCCTTCAGTCCACTTAACCACTGTCACCTCTCACCATATGTAGATAGAGATATATCAGTGAGAAGTATTAAACTCTTGATATAAATTCTCTCCTTTGACCAGGGATAGAACAGATACTATATTTTGAAATATATATTTTATATTCAACAAATTAGGCAGAAGACCATCAACATGTTGAGAGTGGTGGTTTGGTGGTCATCCTGTCTTTATCTTATTCTCAACTAAATCCATTTTGGCCCATTCTTCCGAGCATTGTTCCGTTAAGTATTTTCTCTATTTTCCCGCCACTTTTGCTTTAGCAGACACCGCCATACCACGTTTACTCTGTGGACCATTCACCCAAACTATTTCTAATCGCTTTAAATGATATTATTTACGCAAATTTTTACAATATAGTGAAACATGATAGGAAGTAGAGCAACAGAAAACATCCTTAAAGAAAGAAAAACAAAGAACGCAATTAAAATAAGGGGCAGGTTAGTAAGCGCCGCTAACCCTTTCTAACAATAGAGCGGTCACTTTTTTTCGGTTTGTTTAAAACCGATCAAAAGCAGCTCAATCTCTAAGTAGGAGTGGGACTTGAGTGAGATGAAATGGAATAAGGGATAGCGTTTGGGAGTGGATAGTGCCCTTCAAAAATAAATACAATTTGGGGGGAGACCAAAGTCAAATTAAATGTGGAGAGGATCTCAATTACCGAAAACATAAAACAGGGGCGAAACCCAATCACTTAACAAGCTAATGGGCTACTGTACCCGGAATTGGCCCCTAAAAGACCCGGAACCGCGTGCAGGGAAGACGTACTCATACCTGACTCCCTTTCGTGTTCACTATTTCGGAACTTGCACCGACCTTTTGTGGAATTCCATAGAATCCAATCTTTATACTACACTTTTATTGTAGCCCGAAAGCTAAACCGACAATATATATTTTTAATTCAACTACATTCAATTAAAAATAATATCAATACGCAACCTCCTCACAGTCATGTTTAAAATAGCAATGTGTGTTCAGTTAATCGTATGTTTACTATTAGTGGGTACCTTAGCTAGTATTAATATTAGTTAAAATGTATATTGCAAACAGGATATATTCTAGCCAAGAGAGGTTACGATGAGTTTGCGAAGTTGACCTGCTAGAAGGTGGGCTGGGTTCGTGAGAATCGAAAGTGATAGAACTTAGGCGGAAATGACGTCCAACAGAGGATTAAGTAAGTTGTTGTAATCTCGAAAGACTTGTGTAGAAGCTTGGGTCGACAAGCCGCATTTATAAGATGGGTTAACAAAACGTTTAATTAAGTTATACGCTTCTAAAATAAGTCTCTCTCTATATCTATATCTCCCTCCCTCTCTATCTCTCTCAGATGCCCTCTTTTCTACTTACTAGACCACCAAGTTGTGATCGATTTAATAAAACATTACTCTTCGTTAAGATATGTTGAATTACTTAAATAATTGAGTGATTAATGTGATAAAAAAAAAGAATGGCTTTTGATTGTGACTACGAAATTGACCTCAGTCCTCGGAATAAAACACACATGTACTTAATGAAGATGCCGGCGAAAAACGAAGGTATAATTTTTTAAACTTTATTTGATTGCACAATTGAAGTGAAATAAATTTCATAAGAAACTGACTGTATAGGGTTCAACACGGAAACGACTCCTTAGGCCAGGGGCGGGCAACCTTTTCAGGGTGAGGACCAGATGAGACTTTCGGACGGAGATCGCGGGCCGGAGTGAAAAACGAAATCTCAGAATTACTATATTTTGTTTACATGAATAAATTGTAGAAAAATTGCATTGAACACTAAAAATCTGATATTTTTTCTCATGAGACTTCTGTATGTGATATTATAAAAGGCGCCGACGAAGAGTCATTTTAGAATCATAAAAAATAATGACGGGGGAAGTAGCAAGTTGATCCAGCATTCGTTTTGACACACCTCACATAAGTTCTGTTTTATGCCCTATCTTCGTCTCACGTTTCATCTTTGCCTTTCTCTTTTTCTTTTTCTATTTTTTTATCTCAGGCCAATGATTTGAAATTAATAGTTAAAGAAAAATGAAATATACATGCATCATCGCTCGCTGATATTCATACATTTTTAACCCACTGTAAATCTTTTACGTTTATGTCACAAAATGGTAGGAGTTTTACTGGGATGTCCGCGGGCCGGATTGCAATAATAAAGCATAACAGGGTGGCGGGCCGGACGCTAAGCCTTCGCGGGCGGATGTGGGCCGCGAGCCGGAGGTTGCCCACCCCTGCCTTAGGCCATGTAGCATGTATATTATGCTTTCTTTAACAACGAGGAGGGATTCGGCAATTACTAACGTAAAAGGGGTTGATTTGATGTAAAACATGAAAAACATAACTACCCTTTTCTACTTAGCCCATTCTTTGTTTTTCTCTCTCTATCTCTCCTCCTCGCTCCACTTACTCTCCCAACCATTATCATACAACCTTTCTTTCTGTCGTATTCCCTCTTTCTCCACCGTCTGTCCCCATGCTAATTTCCATCATCATATTTTCTACTTACTTTCATTTGTTCACGATTTCCCCCCTCCCCACCATTCATTCCCTTCTCCCCCTCTCGTTCTCCCTCTTTCTCTTTCCACCTGTCCACCCTTATCCTTCTTTCAGTTTTTCTCCATGTCAAATTTTAAATAATATTCTTTTGTTTCCGAATAATTTAATTAGATTTTTATGCATAATTAAAATTGACCTGCAATTTCCTAATTTGTGAAGGTGTGGGTGGGGTGAGGGCGTTCTCGCTGTAGAGTGGGGTGGGGTGAAGGTGTTGTCGGTGTGGAGTGGAGTGGGGACGAAGTGTTAATAAGTCAATCATAATAATTAACAAAACGCGCCGATACACAATTAAATTTCGAGACTCGTTCCTCATTTTCGAGACGCAGCATCTTTCTCCCCCTTTGATCTTCATCGCTATTTTTTCTGACATCTTCTTTTTTTCCCCCATAGCTGATATTATTTTTCCCAGTGTTTTCTTTTAGATATTCTTTAAATTTCGTTTTCTTTTTCTCCAAATTTTCACAGTAAATAAAAAAGGTCAACTTTCACATGTTTTCGTCAAATTGCGAGATTGAACGATGATCTAATGTCCAATTTTACCGACTAATTTTCTTCTCTCTTATCCATACGATAATACAAGAGAACACATATAATAGAAGTAGTATGCAAGTGTACAAGGTTTAGGTGATATCATTATCATTATTATTATTATCATCATTATTATTATCATTATTATTATTTACTCACTAGGAGTTATCACACTGGTCATCGTCAGTGATCGCCCACTGCCAACAACCTGTGGTATTCCCTGGAGTCTGAGTGACAACAAGTCTCCTCAGACTTCCAGTATGCTCCACCTCTTTTCGTTCATCACCGCTGATGACCTTGTGGTATCGCAACAGCCACCTACCACCGATTTCCCGCTGATAAGGGCCATTGGTCCCCTCTGGGGCCCGAGTGGCAATTAGCCTCCCCAAGGTCCTAGCAATCTCTGCACTCTTCCAGTGAAGGTCTGGTTTGTGCTGTCCCTCCTCGATTATCTCATCGTCTTTATTTTTGGAGGGAGCAGGGAATGGGGAGAGTGGGGGAGGAAAGCTTATGGTGTTTCTTGCAATTTCTGTTTGTTGGTTCATTTTTGTGTGGTGTCAGCTGAGGCCGGCGTAATTTATTAGTAGGGGAGCGTATGAAGTGATGTTGCTTGCAGTTTCTGTTCCTTTGTTCGTGATGTGGTGTTCTTCGTGTTGTTTTGTTTTTTTCCTGTTGTAAATTCCATATGACTGGTTACCATTCGTAGCTTATGCGGGTTGGTTTCCGCATTCGAGGATTTTCCTCAAGATTGCAGCTGTTTCGATCATTGCCATTATTATTAGTAGTAGTATTGTTCTTGTTCTTGTTCTTGTTATGTTGTTATTAATGTAATTAATATTGTTGTTAGTATTATTGTTATTTGTATTCACTAGAAGTTCTCAGACAAGTCATCGTCAGTGATTGCTCACTGATAATAACCAGTGGTGTTACTTGGAGTCTGGAGTTATTATTGTTATTATTATTGTTACTATTGTTAAATAGTCCTTTAAAATCTCATTACTAAATGTTCTTAAAACTATTTTTCTGTTCTTTCGCGTCTTTTAGTTCATGCATGCGCCTATAAAAGTGGCGTTGGTGTGCAACCATTGTTAATATCTTTTAAAGTATGCGTGTGTAAGTATGTGAGCATTCGTTATTTGTGTGTAGATGTACAATCATTAGTTATATCTTTACACATATGTGTGCGTATGTGAGTTATACGGGTGTGGGCGTATAATCGTTAGCTACTCATTATTCTTTTACGTGTATCTGTCTCTTTCCTTTCTCTTTTTTGCCACAAAATGTTCAGTCAAAACTCAAACACAATTTACCTTTTATTTACCTTTGTTTCTCCTTCCTCGCTGTCGTGATTCGTCTTCTTCTTCATGTCGCTATATCGTCGCGTTAGTTTTTTCATCTTTCCGTCTCCGTGATTCGTCAGAGTGGTCTCGTGTGTCTCATCGTTGTATTTTGATATCTACCTTCTTTCTTTTTTCGTAGTTGGTCGCTATCTCATCAGTGTGTCTCTGTGAACAAACTTTTGTTTAAATCAACAAAAGGGAGTTGAAGACAGATTGTTCGAGAGGTTCAAAGGGTTTTTATTTTCTCTGTATTAAAAACAGACACGCAGAGGAAAGGCCTGTTATATCTTAACTACAGTTTGTCTTATACTTTAGTTACTCATTTACCTGTTACTGATTAGAGGACAATTGCAGGTCTGTACAGACAAGGGGTGGTCGCTTTCGGTTTCATACCGAGACTTAACTATAAGATTCAGCAAATCTTTTTCTACGTCTGCTTTCACTCATTTCCATGGGTAGACTCTTCGAAAGATTCGCTTCTTTGTGCGCAACAGCAAGTTACGTCATCGCGCCTATGACCGATCTGCTCTCTGTCTCTGACTTTTATTGACGCCAATGCTTTGTTTCCTTGATCTTAATTCCACCTATCCGTTACCCACCCGTGGGTAAGCAGATTCGCTTCCCCAAAGTTTATGTCAACCCGATATGCAATCAGCTATTATGTTTCCGACCGCTGAAGTACACGTTTTAAACACAGGGCCTCCCATAATCTAACACTATTATTGTTATTACTATTGTTATTGTTATTACTATTGTTATTATTATTATTGTTATTATTGCTGTTAATGTTATTACTATTGTTATTATCACTGTTATTATTATTGTTAATATCATCAGTATTATTATTGTTATTATCATTGTTAATATTATTGTTAATATTATTAGTATTATTATTATTGTTGATATTATTGTTATTATTGTTATTACTGTTATTGTTATTATTCAGTTGCAGTTATCACGCGTGATTTTTGCTGATAAAAATAAGTGGTCTTCCCTATATGCTGAGTGACACTAAGTCTCTCCAGATTTCCAGTACTCTCCGTTTTATTCTTCTAGAATCAAACTTACAATGAGCTTCCTGAATATTCCAGTCCTCTCCGTTTCTTTTCCAGTCGATGTTTGGTTTATGCTATCCCACCTCGGTATTTTCATCTTCCCAGATAATACGCGGCCACTTTCCGTCGAACCAATCGAATTTGGTGCGCCTGCCTTTTTGTATATATTTTGGAGGATGAATTATTTTTTTTAATTATTATTATTATTTACACAAAAAGAGTTTTCACACAGATCATTATTAGTGATTGTTTACTGACAATAACTATTGATTTATTGATGGCAAAGACCATTTGCGTTCTCTGGGATTTGAGTGGAAATACGCTTCCCCAAGGCCATAGTACTCTCCGTACCCTTCCAATAGAGGTCTGGATAGTGCGCTTCCTCTTCTCTCTTTCCACCCTCCTTGACACTTCACGACTATTTTGTGTTGTATCAGCCGACGCTGGCGTCATCACATTGTGTTTTCTAGGGGGTGAAGGGGGAACAGTTGATGAAATTTATCTCAATTTCAGTTCCATTGGTTTCTATGTTTGTTTTTTTAATTTCTGTTGCACCTTCCATGGTTAGCATTCGTAGTTTATGTGGGTTTGTTTCCGCATTTGAGAATTTTCCTTAAGATTTCAGCTATTTATTTGCATACATACTCGCAGAGTTCTTTTAAAATCCAATTTGTCTCAGTCTTTTTCCAGGTTTTTCGGGGCTTATTCTAGTGCTCTTACGATTATTGGTATTACATTAACTTTCTTCATGTTCCATATTATTATAATAATTATTATTATTATCATTATTTACTCACAGGGAGTTTTGACGCAAGTTGTGTTCTCTGTAGTCTTAGTAACAATAAGTCTCCTGAGAGTACCAGTACTCCTCAGAGTACCAGTACTCCTCGGATTACCAGTACTCTCCGCCTCTTTCGATAGCACTTGCAACGTATATTACATCATCTCAACAGTCGTTTATCCTTATTCCTCGATTGGAACGACCATTGCTCTACCCTGGAATTTGAGTTTGAATATCTATATATACTAGCTGTACCTACCCGGTGTTTCCCTGGATGGAATGAAGTCATTTTGGTTTGTACCTTTTATTTGTTTACACACCTTAAAACTTTTACAGAAAACGAAATAAAATTTTAGTTGTAATATAGACAACTCTTATTACCTTTACTTCAATTTAAAATATGAGTTATCTCCCTTTTCACATTATTTCAGTTATGCTCCTGACTAAGGACCCCGTTCATGAATGATGTGTCACGTGACCTTTTTCGAAACTGATATTAAAAACTTAAGATATTGTACATTTCTTTCGACGAAAAATTGTTTTGATTTCCAGTGCCGTGTAAAAGAAAGAGAATAAGTACTTAAGGAGTGAATCCTGTACATACAAATATATAAACATAGCTTACTTTATATATATATATATATATATATATATATATATATATATATATATATATATATATATATATATATATATATATAGTTATAGTTATCCTCAGACAGACGGTTTCGTTGTATCAGAGTATCTAGACAAGAACATGCTTCAAGCCGGAACCGAACCTACGACAGTCTAGTTGACAGTTGGAGAGTTGAACAATTCGGCCGTCAAGCAGGTGCCTTTAGTAATTGAAATCTTAATGCTTCTATAATATTGTCAACTACCGAAGAGTGCTCCATTCGTTTTTTAAAAGAGCTTTGCATTATTGCTCATAGCACTTTGCGATGCCACTTACCACAGTACTAACTCCAAGAGAGGGCATGAGTTTATATTATCATGGGTTTTTATATACTATATAAAAGCATATTAAGGCTCATTATAAGCCTAATAACTTCGCCCTTTTACGTTTCTACGTAGCTTACTTTCTATAAATATGTTTTCATACTCGTCTGGTGATTTTCCCGGGAAATGAAACATAAACTTTTCTGTGTAGCTTACTTGCTGTAAATATATTTACATACTACTACTAAGCTCTACTCATGTATTAAGCACTGTTGAAGTAAATGCTGAATATATACATACGTAATATATGGTGTTATATGAAATAGCAATACAACATATATATATATATATATATATATATATATATATATATATATATATAAGTTCTTATTAAAGATATATATTTAGGAAAATACTACTAATAATTTCCGAAATATTTCCAGTTTAACATTTCAACTTTATAGTTGCATTCCAATGACCACAGGAAAAATTAATCCAAATTCATAATTTTAATATTCACTTCAATGTCCTATATTTTCATCTTTCGGCTAATGCCTGTATTGTTTCTTAATTCTTCCGACAAACAAAACTCCTTTATATTTGTTAAGTTAATAGCTACCGTTTTATGAGCCGTTTAAAATCTTGGGTGTTCAAGCAAACTACAACATTCTTCTCATATATATATATATATATATATATATATATATATATATATATATATATGATTTTTTGAAAGCTTACCAAAGCATTCCGTTCAGGAACCCAATCAACACCATAAAAGATTTTTTCATTCAAAAATTATTTATTTATCATTTTTCAAATTAAAGAGTTTTTTTACCTACGCGTGTTTCACTACCAAGCAGGTACTTGTTTGGCAGATTATCAGGGAAAATTAAGTACCTTGAATAAGAATCACAACAACCGGCAATACACAATGTTGTGTTGCTTTTCTTGAGGTCACTTAAGAAGGGAAGAAAAAAAAATAAAGTAGAGAATAAAAAATTAAAAATTAAAAATAAAATTATGTTTTATTCTCTACTAGAAACAGTCCCGAAAAAACTGGAAAAAGACTGAGACAAATTGGATTTAAATATTAGTTTAATTTAAAAATAAATAAATATCTTAGTATCAATTGTGATGGCAAATATAAGAATAAAACCTATATGTTTGTAAAAACATGAATAAAATGAATTTTCTAAGTTCGAAAAAAATAACCAGGCTCCTTACTCTATAAGTGTAACTAGTACCCCCTCCGCCGACAATAAAATAAATAGTTTTCATTATTTGCTGTTTATTAAAAAAGTAACTGTAATAAAAAGAATAATTGGAAAAGCTTACCGAAGCAGACATCTAGCGAACATTTGTTGTGTTCAAGAATAAAAATGTGAAGCGTCCGTTGATAGTGATAATAAAGAAAGTATCTTAATATTGTAGAAAAAGCGGTGATTGTTTCATTATTATGACATGATAAATTAGGATACAGTGAACCTGATGCCAGGAGGACTAGTTAATAAGATGTGATAAAAATGTCAGTCTCCTTCTCTTTGAAAGTCCTATTTGGGAGAAGTTGGTAATCCGGATGAAATGTATGATTTTTTTTAATGAAGAAGAAATGAAAGCATAATTTCTGGAAACACGCATGAAGGCTTAGGATAATAGGATGGTGGAACAGATTAGCATATGAAAGTTTTGCTTATTAACCTATGATATCTGAATGCGGGGTGGTCGATTTTAATTTATATATATATATATATATATATATATATATAATGCATTTTTATGTAATTGTTTTTTATTGGTAATTGCAGCGTTCGTTGTTTTTGCTTACTATTACTATTTCGCATTGTTTCACTCCCTGAGTGATTAATATGCAGTCAATTACATTATTAGTCGCCCTTAACTTTATAGGACGTATTTTTCGTTAATATATATGTATTTATTAATTTTATACTTACATAAAAGTAAAAGTATATATATATATATATATATATATATATATATATATATATATATATATATATATATATAGTGTGTGTGTGTGTTTATAGAGTGTTTAGTTCATAAGTATTAATCCTATTAAGCTACGGTATTTATAAGATAGTACTAAATAGCAAGTAGAGCTGTATTTAAGCATAATTTTGTTTCAGTAAAATTAAAGTTGAGCACTGTTAGGAGATATTTAAAAATAGACATTTACTTAGCTACAAAGCAAGACTCTAGTCGCTTAATGTTTGCCCTGTAATTGCATACATATAACGTAAATTCTCCGTACCACGTGGTAATTTGAAATGGCCGTGAGGGTAGAGTGAAAGCGTACAGATCCAAAGGTGGCACTGCGAACCGAGGTCACGCCGTATGACCGTCTGAAATTATTCCTTCCCTACACTTGCTAAATATGTGCATACATGTTTCAGTATAGCTTTTTCAGGACACTGACAAAAAAGATTTTTTTTTAAGAATCATCTCTGTTAGTTGCCTGTATTAATAAAAATGTATACTAATATATATATATATATATATATATATATATATATATATATATAACGAGATAGATATATAGATAGATAGAATTCTTTGAGAACCAATGGTTGTAAGTTTTGCTCTTATCTATTTTTCTAATCTGATTCTGAACATCACTCACCCCGACCCACCTATACACGACAAATATGCAAACATGCAAAGACACAACTGTATTTCGTCTCATGCCAAATTCATTTTCCATTTTCTACACCCCCACCATTTGCAAGTTAAGTTCAACCTGCTGCATTGATGAATGAAACATTTGTTGGTGGCAGCTTTCCATCCGCAGCGAACCCAACACTGGTATTTACACTCTCGTGCATACGTACAGCCAAGAAGCTGCATACATGGCAGCTGTGGTGGGTGGTGCTTGAGGTGGAGATAAAGACGATACATTTTTATACATATGTTTATATATATATATATATATATATATATATATATATATATATATATATATAGATAGATAGATAGATAGATAGATAGATAGATAGTAAAAGTTAAGGGTTAACGAGCTCATCATGATGGTTTCTTTTCATTTATTGGGGATAGTATTGAGATTTCTTGGCTTTAAATTACAACGAAGTTATCTTGCTAAGCATACTAAGTTACCGACTGGTGACTACAGGGAGAGAGATAGTAATTCGCTCGCGAACGATCCTGGCTACAGCATACTGCTACTAGGTATGATGGGGGATGGAAAACTCATCCTGACCCATTTCGACCCTCCTCCACCTTAGATCCCCCAAACGGTGTAAATCTTCTCATTTTCCATGAACGAGTGTTAAGCCATGATGATTGTACCTGAATAGTCCTATTACGGGACGAAATAATTTATTTTGAAAAAAAATGTTTTTAAAATGTAATCAACAAAAAAAAACGAAAAATATTTAAAGATGAAAAAAAAACAAGAGAAAATGAAAATGTTTGTCATGAAGTTTAAACATTTTCAATTTTTGTTCCTGTGAACTTGTGGTGTTACAGATGTCCATATCAGATATGACTAAGCAGTCCAGTAATTATCGACTCCGAACGAATAAACCTCTTCTTGTCTTCAACCGTTGCCTCATCTTTGTCTTCACTATCATATAGAATAGCATGTATATTATCTTAACTGTCTCAAAGACCTGTGTTTCACTACATAGTTCACTTAACTGATTGATCTGAGACTCGTTATCATGCCGTCTTCTCGATGGTTCATTTTTTATGCACCCTTCGACCATTCCTTCTAGACAAGACCAAATGCATGAAGATCTTCAAAACATTATGATTTCTCAACATGACGTATTGGGTCTACAAACTTATGAGTAATCCGTTCAATTTGTAGAAGTGACTCGATTAGAGGCTCCCTGCCCATGTTTGAAATAAATATTCTTAATCTCTTGGCTTTTACTTATTTTTAAAGTTTTTCTTTTTTTTACAATTGTTAATATACATGTGATGAATTGTCTATCAGGTAATCAGGCAACCATTTATATTGTTATCTTTCGTACGATCTGGCATAAAAACATCTGTCTTCTTTATTTGAAAATAACTATAAACACACGTTGCATATTTTTAAAATAAAAGTCGACAAAACCTATGATATTTTTAAATCTAAAATTAGCTATCCCTATTGCTGCTTTTTATTCTATATTTAAAATGTTTCATATTAACATCTGGACTGAATAAATTATCCATGCATCTTTATCACTTAGGAAGTGAAACAATTGAATTAGTAGTTTATTACTAAAAGTAACAAACGCTACAATCACCATTAAAAACAATTATATAAAAATACATTATATATTTAGGTGATAAAATCGTACATATTTCAAGGCAAGGCGTCATAGTTCAGAGATAAAACTCCAGACTGTAGACATCAATATCGAAGGTTCGATCCTTGTCCAAGTTAGCCATGCTAATGACGGCTGTAAGCCAGAATCACGTGTCCATGGATAATTTTTATGTACGTGTAAAATTAATGTATATATATATATATATATATATATATATATATATATATATATATATATATATATATAAATGTATTATTACTCAGAAAAATATGAAATTGTTTAAATAATCAATATTATGCAATCACGTTCCAAAAATTCAACATCAACATATACATGTACATGTTTCAGAAATCTTTAATTAAATATTTTCTTTAGTACAAAATAACAGAAAGAAAAACTCCCTGTTATTTTGTTACAGGTCAAGGTAAACAAATAAATATCATGTATATATTTTGATTGTGTAGTCAAACACAAGTGTTTAAGCTTAAGTTATATTACATGATCCTAGCGTTCTAATATCTAATTCAAGAGCAATTAAAAATTGAGATATTTTCCAACAAAAATAAGGTCTCGTATCAAGCAAAAATGGTTTTGATTAAAAAATAACAGCCGTTTCTTCATAGCCACACAATCAGAGCATTGATAATTACAAAGACTGAATTTCATAGGCAAATGAATCATCAGATTTACAGAACAAAAAAACGACTCACCTTTGAACACTTTTTACCAAAACATTTTTTTACCACACACACACACATATATATATATATATATATATATATATATATATATATATATATATATATATATATATATATATATTGATACAGTAAAATTAGTACAACATTCGTACTGTGGGTTTCAAGCACAGAAGGACTTAGGCAGTCGGCTCTCTTCGGCTTCTGTTGTAATCTCTAAAGTATATATATATATATATATATATATATATATATATATATATATATATATGTATGTATGTATATATAAATATATATATATATATATATATATATATATTTTGATTTTATTCCATTAGTTGCGACAAAACAAGTTTTGTTTCATTGGTGCAAATAGCGACCAACTCATCGGGCTGGCAAAGGAATTCAAATGGCATAAATTTTAACCTCACTTTAACGGGAGATTGAAAATTGAAAATACATTGGAGGGGGAGGGGGACAGAGTTGGGGCTTTGTCTATAACGGTGACACGCGACATGAGAGGGGAGGGGGAGGACCCCAACAAGTCGTGTTTCAAATTATTACGTGGGAGGTTTTTCACGTGTCTGTGCTGTGATGATCTTAATTTCGGCCGGGGTGGGAGGAAGGGAGATGGAGCGACGGCCAGAGTGAGTTAAATTTAAAATGAGAATAAAATTATGGTTATAACCGTCATTCCTATTTTATTTTAATTCTAATAAGTAATTATCATGTGGATAAAAATGTTTGATAATTTTAATTTAGGGTATTAATTGCTACTTTTGCATTTTATTTATTTTATTTTAATGTTTTGTTTATTATTTGTAGTGAATTTTGTTGTGATTATATTTTTTTTAATTGTGATTATATTATACCGAGATCAATACTAGTGGAATCATTTTATAAGAGAAGTTTTCTGGTGTTACCAGTTTTATCATTAACAAAACCGATTATGACAATGATAACGCCTGCCAATCATATCTACGATAGTCGCAGTGATAACAGCCTTAATAAAAGCCTTAATAAAAATAAAAATAAAAATAAAGATAAATATAAATAAAATTAGAATAAAAATAGAAATAACAAGTTTGTGAGAATATTAAGGATAAAAACAATAATAATAATAATAATAATAATAATAATAATAATAATAATAATAATAATAATAGTAATAATGATAAATATCACCATCATTACCATCGTTCTACTTGTGAAGTCATTGGGCGAAATAAGTCGACAAGTGATGGTAGGCTTTTTTGTTCTACTACCAATGACAAGGACTAAGTACTAGTTAATAATTAAGTGTTCAAGGTAGTGATCGAAGGGTTAAGTAATTGAGATTAGATTAGTCCAAGTGATATCAGTGTTAATAGCTGTCCCAGTTATGGGTTTATGCTAGAATTGGTAGTATGACTGAGAGGCTATTGAGGCTGTGCATTATAGGTAGTACGTAGAGATTTGATGTTATTGGTAGTTTTGAGGGGTGGTTATATATTTATAGATTCATCATGACTTGTTGGGGTGGGATTGGGTGGTAAATTTGGGTGGGTGGGTAGGGGGTTATAGTGTGTTTTGGGGTAGTGTATAGTGGGGGTTTAATGTTATCATTCATTTTTGTAAAAAAAAAAAACAACTTTTAATTTTATTTTAAAGTTATGTGGGGTTGGTGTGGGGTTAAGGTGGGGTATGTAGGTTGCTAAGGAGGTAGAGTCTACTATGTTTACAGTTGATAGATGTCTCTTGTTTTCTATTTAAGAGTTTGTTTTTGTCCTTAAAGCGGATAATTCAAAAATTCGGACTTTCGCACAAACTTTTAACACTCTGTCCTTAAACTACATAGTTTCTGCATGGGAAACATGAACACCTCTTTTCTATCTATCAGATTTTGCTCCAGAACCACAAAAAAGACAAT
>OY744533.1:63306195-63316195 GCA_963556195.1 Sepiola atlantica | reverse complement strand
TCGTAAGTGCATCTTCACACGTTTGTAACTATCGATTCTTTGTGAACAGCTGCTGCCGATTTCGCTCCGAGGTCGACAAGTCCTGAAAGACAACTTCTATTCCAGTCCTGAGTCAAAATTAGGACGACATTTCACAACAAAAACAAACAAAACAAAGAATACAACAAAAAACACCACAAAAGTAAAACAAACAAACAAACAAACAAAACCACGTCAAGAACAAAAGAGATAAACAAACAACAACAAAAAAACTCACTGAAAATTTCTATGACGAATCCGAGCGGCGTTTATTTTTAGTTCAAAAACAAAAACGCAGCTGCATAGCGAACAGATCGAACAGTGCATGACAAACACGATACGTAGTCGAAAAACATGAATCAAAACAACTGCGTAACACAGAAGCACATCGTAAAACAAAAACGATTTTTATTAGATATAACTTAGTCGCAGAGACGTTTAGGCTGCGCAGACACTGCCTCAAAAGATTCAAAAATTCAGAGAATGCTGAACTGTAAAGAATTTTTTTATTATTTGTAATATTGGGACTACTGTTCTCATCTTGAATGTTATTCTCACAACGTTTCGGCCGAGGTAACCTCCGACCGTCGCACTCGGGAATCTTCATGTCGAACTATATATATATATATATATATATATATATATATATATATATATATATATATATATATATATATATATATATATATATATATATCTGGGAAGTAAAACTGCATTTTACTGTTTTTTTGTTGTTTTTTTTTGTTGTTTTTTTTTGTTTTTTCTTGTTAAAATGACTCAAAGCTTCTTTAGACTAAATATATATATATATATATAGTTATAAATACTAATATATAGTAATAAGTAATAAGAGTACACATCTAAAACAAAACTGGGTGTAAGACTCCTAATATCCATGTTAAGATTGTACTAAAGACTTGTGGCGTAACGGATATAGGTGCAAAGTACGAAGTTTCCGGATGTAACTAAACAAATCAAACCATATTAATATATTCTACCGTAACCGCTTGCATCAATACTTTAAACTTCACGAAAAACGTCGTTATAAACAAAATACACAGGCATATATCTTCTGTTAATACTAATAAAAGAACGAGATTCATCATTTACTATAAAACATTCACAACTTCTAACCAGATAGTCAACAATAACACCTCCCAGGCCAAACAACTAGTAGAACAAACTTATGTAATTCATCAGTTTCAGTGCCTTTGGGATGGTGTATCTCTTCTAATCATAAAACTAACTGTTACATCGGCCACACTTCTACAACTCTTTCCCGAAGGCTAACCTTACATCATTCCGACTCAAGTTCAATCTGCCCGCATTTGAAGCAACACAACTTCGCTATTCTCAATTCGTACAAGTGTTAGTCAATAACACGAACATTCTACACCACGACTCTAATGTAAAACGACTGAAAATCTCAGAGGCGTTGTACATAAAGGTCAAACGTCCCATAATAAACAATATTAATTATGAATCCAGTTAAAATATTTTAAAGTTCCTAGGCTAAAATAAAAAAATAAAAACTCTGCCTTTAACCTATTTAAAATATCGTAAATTGTAAATTTTAAATATTGTAAAATTTTAAATATTGTAACTTTTAGTCAACCGCGCGCCTAACACGTGATCATATTCCAAATACGGAATCTCACTACGCATGCGTTATTTTAAAATGTCATAAATTTACCGCACAACTCGAATATGCAAGTCCAACTCTCCGTCTAAAGACGATTGGGAGAAGTTAATCGAAAGTACTTACGAACAAAAAGTTGATCGAAACACCTACGGAGCCTACACCCAACAATTAGACAGGAATTAGACGGATTGTCTGAAAGATGGAGAAGATTTTAAAAATGATAAAATAAAAACATTTCATGATATACAACAACGACTATATATATATATATATATATATATATATATATATATATATATATATATATATATATATATATATATATATATATAATGAAACTTCACACTTGGAAGCGTTTATGAAATAGCAATAATAAGGAGAAATTTTAAAAAAATATTTGGAAAATCCTGGACAACACATTTCTTTATGTTTTTTAAAATATATTATTTATTTATTTTAAAAACTTTAGTACTTTCGGTGAAATACACCCTTGTCAAAAGTATAAGCTTTTTTCCCTCTTCTTTTTCGTTTAATCCTTCTTGATTGAGGCATATTTATCGCAGTCAAGTTGAAATTCGTCTTGATGTTACCGACGATTAATGTTGATATGCCGGTGTATTTAGCACGCAGTTACGTGAATAGGGTAGAATGAAAAGTCACGCTTGGAAGCGTTGATGAAATGGCAATAATAAGGAGAATATTTTGAAAAACATTATTCGAAAAACCTGAGCAACGCATTTCTTTATGTTTTTCAAAATATATATAAAGAAATATGAGACTAAAAGTATAGTTTTAGAGAATTGAACCTATAGTGAAATGATTAGAGCTCAATATACGGGATAGCGCAATTATGAAGATAAATGAAGGAAGAGAGATAAAGATGTGTGAATGACAAATCTATTTCATATTCGGTTGTTCAATGCAAGGTGTACTCGATAAAAGCATGTTTATTTTTTTCTTACCTTAAGCCAGGCTTTTCAAAGATTAAAATCGTATCATCAGAGGAATTACATAGGTGGATAAGTTGGCAGGGGAATAGCCAAAATTCAAAATTTTGAAAAATTAAAGAAACAATATAAAGTAATGATAAGTACATGTGTGTGCTTAAAAAGGTTATCAAAATATAGAGTCTGTCCACTTAGAAAAATTCCGTTGACAAAGTGTCCAGTGAAGAAAGATTTAAAGATGGAGTTCATCGTAGAGATTTCGTTGACATTGCGTAAGAAATGGTGAAAACGTATAAATCTAACAGAATGATGTTCAGTTCAACCGTAGATTTTAAAAAAGCGTATTACGGAAGATGAAATAGATTTGTCATTCGCATATCTTTACCTCTCTTCCTTCATTTATATATATATATATATATATATATATATATATATATATATATATATATATATATATATATATATATATAATAAAATGACGTAAGAAGCCCTTTTTAACAATGCGTGAAAGAATTTATTTCTTTTTTTTCTTTTTCCAATCAATTTCGAAGTCTACAAACTTCATCTTCAGGGATGTATTTTTTTTTTTTTATAAAATAAACAAACTTTTACTTTTGTTTATAAGTAGCATCGAGATGGTGTGACGCTCTCCGCCAAGATGGAATAGGGCGGAAGTGAAAAATATTAAGAACGATTATGCCAGGGGCAAGCCGGGAGTTATAAAGATATTGTTCGTTCTTTTTTTTTTTTTTTAAGCATTGAATAAAATGTAATAAAATGACGTAAGAAGCCCTTTTTAACAATGCGTGAAAGAATTTATTTCTTTTTTTTCTTTTTCCAATCAATTTCGAAGTCTACAAACTTCATCTTCAGGGATGTATTTTTTTTTTTTTTATAAAATAAACAAACTTTTACTTTTGTTTATAAGTAGCATCGAGATGGTGTGACGCTCTCCGCCAAGATGGAATAGGGCGGAAGTGAAAAATATTATGCCATATATATATATATATATATATATATATATATATATATATATATATATATATAATCCGGGTATGGTATATATCCACAGGGTATATGAGAGTGCTCAATAAATAATGTAATGTTATTTCAAGACCTGACGATCGGGAGCGCTTCAAATCGCTCTCGTGAAACAAAATCAATTTTGTAGTCAAAATGAAATAAATTATCATATATATATATATATATATATATATATATATATATATATATATATATATATATATCTTTACAGAGGTAGGTCATTCTTACAAGATTTCAATGTCAGGTTGTGATTCGCAGATGTCATAGAAGCTTAGATTTTAGCGATTTGACGCACAAGACCACCGGCTTACGTTTTTTCCATAGCTATGTTCTTCAATGTTTACAATTTGTAAGTGGTTACTGCCATGGGATCTCGTTTGGCTCAGTAGACCAGCCCTCGGAAGACAGGATCTCTTAAAAGTTCCACATGCATGTTAGGGTTTATATGTGTCTGGGATGGCACGTGTTGTGTCGTCGTCTTTTCTTCCTCAGGACACAAGTTGTAATTTCGCTGCTGCTTCAAATCTTCTTGTAGTCAAGGACAGAAACATTGGGGAAAGGCATGCCTTGGGAAATTGAGTTTTATAAAGAGAAAAAGTTAAAGAAGTCACACGTACAATTTACAATTAACTAAGTATAAGAGAGACAGATATTCTAACCTAAAGTAACTATTGGAGAGTCAAATAGATAGATAGACGGACAGACAGACAGACAGACAGATAGACAGACAGATAGACAGACATCGGCGCCTATTGCCGTGTACGAGACTCAACAGTTATCTCGTCCTAAAGATATTGTTCCGGCGACCGGCTGCGTTAAAATCCAAACACGGTATCATTCAAAATCAAACCGCTGTGCGTCATATTGATCCCACATGACGTCACATCCGTGGGATCTCATCCGCATATCGCTTAGAAATGTTTCCGTACCTCTTTATCTCACCCGCCAAGTTTCCCCTTGTGCCAGGTTATTCTCGCATACACTTACTGAACTTTGTTTCATACATAGGCATGTTTGCTTGTACTCGTACCTATTTACCTATGCTAAAATATGTACCAGCAAACCTACACACCGTTATCCAAAACGGACTGTTTCTGCAAAAGTCGTTTCAATGAACTACTCTAATCACCTTTCCTCAAATCACCCGTAACCGCCATAGACACGCTGTCGCCAAACCTATCCTATCGAAGCCATGCTCTACCTATGTCCTCGAAGTTAACGCTAAGGGTTTTTAGATTGCCATTAACTTTATCCTTTAAACCTTACGTTGCCTGGGGCCGTGCTATAGTTTCTCATATAACAGTTGTTAAGAGAGTCTGTTGTCTCCCACCATAACTATGTGTGCTGTCGAGCGCATCTGACTACATATGACGCGTATGTTTTTGCCCAATACTTCAGCTTGCTGTAGAACAGCGACGTCTGGCGTGAACGAGTGTGAATACTTTTTTAGAAGCATTCTAAGACATCTTTGGTAGAAACTTCCAAAGGCCTTGATGCGTCAACGATGCGTGGTTTGTATATGCATACGTATATACACAAATATGTTCATGTAAACATATATGTGGCGTACAAAACTGTAGTCGTGTTTCGGGGAAACCACCTTTTCACAGCCAAAGACGATTATGAAAATAATTTCGGACAATGGGTAGATAAGGTAAGGAAACCAAAAATAAAATCTACACGGCAGGTCTAAAGTAACACCTACAAATCTTCAACCGAACACGGTCATTTAACAGTCTAAAAATGTCACTGTCAGCAATAAGAGGATTGGGATTTGAAGGAACAATTACACGGCAGGTAGGAAATAGCTGGAGAAGCCAACACAAATTAAACGTGTTACTTTTACATCATCAGAGAAAGTTTATTTGATTTTTATTTGACTTTAGTTTTCGTTTTCTTTCTTTCCTCTACCTTCCGCATTTTATTTATATCTTTTTAATATGTAATAAGATGTTTACTATCTTCGCAAACAGAAATAAAAATGAAAACTTGTTATTTTCGTTCCCTTACAAATAGATTGATTAAATAAATGATATATTTATGTTATTAATTCATTGAATATATATATATATATATATATATATATATATATATATATATCCATCTATATATATATATATATATGTATATATATATACATAGATATCTATATATATCGTGCTCTCTCTCTCTCTCTATATATATATATATATATATATATATATATATATATATATATATATATAAAGAAGGAAAGATGAAGATAAAAAATTGCATGAAATTACATAAAATTACATAAAATTGATACAAATTTTATTACATCGAAAGTTCAGATCCAAGGAGTTACACTAATCCTTAAACCATGGTTTTTCAAAAATAAAATTTATATCAATTTTATATAATTTATGTAATTTTATGCAATATTTCATCTTCATATTTCCTTCTTTAAATTGATTGCTCTACTCAACGTATTGAGCTTTACTTAATCAGGATAGATCACTTTAACGATATTACACTTATCGTTAATTCTATATATATATATATATATATATATATATATATAATTATTGCTTCGTCTTTAAAGAAGTTTACCATCTCTTTAGTAAAT
Source organism: Sepiola atlantica (assembly GCA_963556195.1). Taxonomy (NCBI): domain Eukaryota; kingdom Metazoa; phylum Mollusca; class Cephalopoda; order Sepiida; family Sepiolidae; genus Sepiola; species Sepiola atlantica. The sequence goes on along the minus strand of OY744533.1, from coordinate 63,309,957 downwards.
TACTGAGCGGCCGTGAGCACGTAGGTGGCTCTTTAATACAGCTTCAGTCTCACATGGGCGTTCACATATGTAGTACAAAACTTTCCTTTGGGTACTCGGATGTTTACATTATGAATCCCTTAATCTCATGTCAGGCCACTTTTTGCATATATATATATATATATATATATATATATATATATATATATATATATATATATATATATATATATATATATATATATAGGTGTGAACAGTTGTCTCACACTGAAGATTCTGTTATAATGAAACGTGTACGAGCGTAGATAATAATTAAATATTTATTTTTAAGTATGTATGTATATACACACACACATATATATATGCATATATAATAATAATAATAATCCAGGTAAAACTTCCACAGGGTAGTAATCCAAAGAACTTCAACCGGGTTCATGAAAAGTGCTCAATATCAAATAGAGCTTTATATATGATTATTTTTATTTACACAGACATGTACAAAATCTGCGACACTGGCATGTCGATGTTATCGATCAACAGTTTGTATAAACTGAGATCTCATCAGGCAGAGTTAAAATCCGATCTAAACCGTAGATAATATTTGGAGAGAATGAAATGGAGAAAAAGAAGAAGAAAAGAAATTTAAAATTTCAAAATTTAGAGAGTCACGTGGTTTGGGACTGTTAAGAATAAAAAAAAGTTAAAATATAAAATATAATATATTTTATATTTTATATTTTAACTTTTAAAATATAAAATAAAACAAAATTGAACAAATAAACTAAAGTAAAAAGAGAGAGATATAATAAAAAGGGTAGAATGAAGATAGATAGATAAATAGAAAGATAGATAGGTAGATAGATAGAAAAAATGAGATCGTCTGTTGATTCAGACATATATATATATATATATATATATATATATATATATATATATATATACATATATATGAAAATATATTTATACCAATTAAGCTACACGGAGGCTCCCACGTTTCATCCCCGGGGGGAATCTTCAGGCTAAAATGCATTTTATCTACTTATACTATTGCTCTATCTCGTATATTAAAGATGTGATTTAATTTAAAGTTGTAATCTTAATCTTTATTTTCATATTTCACACACACACACACATATATATATATATATATATATATATATAGAGAGAGAGAGAGAGAGAGAGAGAGAGGGGGTAGAGAGAGAGATCAAATTACTTTCAGGCTTAATCAAATAAAACCCGTTATAAAGTAATAAAAGCATAGAAAAATGGAAAATATGCGTTTTTATCTTAGTTTTTTTTTTCTTTTTGTTTTTTTTAAATTCATCCTGGTATCTAATCTCTATAACTAACATACAGAGTTTTAAATATTACTTAATATAATGGAAGCCAATAAAAAACAACATAAATTACTATTTCTTTATAAAGTTCCTACGGTATTTGGTCAATTTTAAATCAATAGTAACTATTTAGTGCTTTACCTGAAGTTTAAAATAAAAACACCCAGACCAACATACTAGCCATTTCAGATTGTAATTTTATTTCATCTTGTCAAAGACGAGAATAATCAGATGTCAATCAATGGCTGGTCGTTTGCAAACAGTTAACAAATCACCAGCTATTGATACACATCTGACGTTTCTACTCGTGGAGATTTTAAAATATTTTTTTTAATTGGAGATATTGAAAGACCACTACCAGTGTACTGTTTTCTTTTGTAGCAAACGGTCACGAACAACGTTTTAAGTTTAATTTAAACTGTTTCAAACAGCTAGAAATGATTGAATACTAAATGAAAAAAAAATTTAATCATTTTTTATTTGAATTATTTGATTGTTTTCAGTAATAAATTTAAAAAAATAGTTTTTGCTTTATATTTTATTTGCAGTCAATAAGCTATTCCAGCAAATTTCAATCAATTTTAATCATAGAAAAGGAGTTCATGTGACTTATTTTTATATTCATGAACGTTTGGTACACGAGATACAGTCTATTGATGGCGACTTTCTACTGTGAATTCGGAATAGCAGCCTCTATGTCGGATAATGAAATATCACCAAAAATTTAAATAAATAAAATGAGGGAGAAATATGAACGAAAGAAAAAAGAAACTGAAATAAACACTTCAATAATCAAATGAAGTTTCTCTGTTGATGCCAATTTGTTCCAACCTGCCGTTCGATTATCCCTGAGCCTCAATTCTCTTATCGATTACAGTTAAACTACAGGTGTATTAACGGGTAAAATGAGCTTATTCAGTTCACATTTCAAAGCCGTGGCTTTAAACCTGCTGTGTTGTTATTGGTGCTGGTGTTGGTGTTGTTTTTGTTTTGATTTTTGGATTGTTTTTCTTATCTACCTATTGTCCAGATTTATTCTTATGATCATATTTGCCTCGAAAGCGGCCTCACCGAAACACGACTGCAGTTGCGTAAGCCACGTAAATGTTTACATGATAAATATTTATGTAATTTTGCCTAGTGTTGAGCACTTTTGAAAACATATTTGTTTTCAGTTCATATTATTAATACATCTGAATGGTTTATTAATACATACATACATATATAAACATATATATTGAAACATATGTACATATATATGTACATATATACATGGTGAATATATATATATATATATATATATATATATATTCAAATATATATATATATACATATATATATACATACATATACCTACATATGTATACATATATATGATTATGTGTATAGATTATATCTGCATGCATGTATATATACACACATGATGCATGCATATATATATATATATATATATATATATATATATATATATATATGCATATATATAACACATATATATATATATAATACATATATATGTATAAATAAGTATATATACATGTACATACATATATGCTTACCTGGCACAGTCTAAGTAGGTGTTGTTTGCCCCAGTTAGGGATACGTCCTTGACAATCAGCCGGACAATTGTTTGGTTGCTGCCCGGTTGAGGTAAAGTGTATTTCAATTCTATGAGATCAATCCTCCCAGGCTTTATTTTCTCTTTGAGAAGGGGTTAGATATTGGATAATGACGCGCCGCTATCGGGAAAAAGCTACAGTGGGGCCGCTCAGGCATTTTATGTAGACCAGGGTGCACTTATTTTAGCGCGCTGGCTTTTCAAAACCACACTTGACCCTGTGCCTAACCTCTTGGAGAGCAGATCAATAAATGACTTATATGGTAATGACGATTTACTGCATCTTCATACTCATTACTGTTTTCCACTGTCATCCGTTCCTTGTCCGTAATTGGGTAGGTGGCTTTTTACACCAACTGCCGATCTGTATAGCCTGTAGAAAAGATGACAGTCAAATAATATACCTATTCACAGAGTTAATGAGATCGCTTTTTGAAAAAAATGTTTTTGTCTTTTTAAGTCCTGAGATGGTTTTAGGGACTATATTACATATCATGCATTTTTTCAACTTAATTTTCTTCACCCCAGACAAGGCATATTGCTACTAGGTTACTGTAAATTAGGGACCAGATTTATTGGTTGGATCCTCAGTAAAGAATTTTTCTTTATAAGGGGCCGATTCAGCATATTTTACGGAATGATGTTGAAGTCATAGGCTGAAATGACATTTCTTGTCGATTAATACAAGTTCAGAGATAAGATAATGCTAACGAGATCAGTCTGGTGTCATCCATTTTCCAAACAAAATCCACAACAACGGCTGAGGAGAGTCAACAAGGTGCGACCGATTGTTGGTCGATTATTGATTTGAAACCGTCGGTATCG
>OY744533.1:63228695-63301195 GCA_963556195.1 Sepiola atlantica | reverse complement strand
TTAAAAAGGACGAAACGTATACATACATAGATAATAAACAAAAAACAAATATTATATATATATATATATATATATATATATATATATATATATATATAAGGTTAATACAACAAAAGGTATAAGAGGCAAATAATCTTTAATTAGTGAACATCCGGATAAAAATGAAGCTCAATATACTGGATAGAGCATTAATAGCAATAGATGAAGTTAAAGAATAGAATAAGGTGCGAATCAAATTTTATTACAGTTCAATGTTCAGACAAAGTACTTTAAAGTCCTTAACTCATGAGTTTTCAAATAAAATCTTCTCCTCAGAGGACCATTACCGCAATGACTTTACTGCAGTAATGTCATTGCGGTAATAGTCCTGGTTTTGCGCCATTGTTTTGAGTTGTCGACGAACTTACGTGGATAGAAGACCAAAAAGCGTATTCATCTTTAGAAAAGGGCGAGGACAATAAACGAAATTTTATTTTCAATATAAAACATTCTGAGATAGTATTGATTTGCTGTCTGTGTGTGCTAGTGAAATTGAAGATTGTGTTTGCATAGTAATATACAGAGATACAGTGCTGAATATTTTAGCAGAGAAAACCATATAGAAATTTCCAAAACCAGAGATGAAGTACAAAACCTCTATTGTTTTGATGCTAAACTATGAGAATGACCAGCCCCGCAGCAAATTGAGTACAAATATAATTTTTAAAAACATTAGTATTGTGGAATTAAAGTCTCAAAAACAAATCTCTCTTAATAATTTATTTTTATTTTCATATAGAGAAAAAACAAAATTATATTTAATTGAATTTATAACAGGAATCGGTTTTATTTATCGATTTAAAATTACGAGATAGACCATCAACCCACCAAACTTTTAGCAACACGGAGAAAGCGCGGTAACTGTTATTTTTAGAATTAAAGTGTTATTCGCCCTTGTTTAGAAATTTAATTCAACCCCAGAGGATATAGAGAGACTCAGTTGCTAATTCACTGAAGAATTTATTTACATGTCATAAGGCAGTGAACCTAATATTATTTAGTAATTTTTATTAAACGGTGCTTTTCGCAAAATGGAATTGAATATATAAGTGTATGGGGTGATTTATTGAAATGTATAATTGTGTCAAAAATAGAGGCAGATCACTTAGATTTAAATTGTAAGTTTTTTATTTAAAGTTTTCTTTCACTTCTTAATAAATTAAATAGAAGTTTTTCTAGACAAGAGTGAATTCATTGACATCATTACTAAGAAATTACTTTATTTATCTATTTTTTTCTTTTCTCCGCGTAAGGGATAGAAATGAATATTACATTTGAATAAATTACTTTTGTGTGTAAAATGACTCATCGAAGTACAGAAATAAACAACAAGTTGTTAAAACCAATACAAATTATGATTTTGGATTAATTCAACATGGTATATGAAATGCAAATATAAGATATATATATATATATATATATATATATATATATATATATATATATATATATATATATATATATATATAATGAATAATGCGTAAGTTTTTTTATCTATTCTTACTATATTAACATCAAAACTGACTAGGTCTATTAAATTCTAATTATACAAAAATGTTTTCACATACCGTATATAAAGGAATCTCCAAACTCTCTCAAACAAATTTCGATTCGCATATTTATTTTTCTAAGTCTCTAATAAATTAGTATTCCGTAATATATGTTTCTAATTGTTATTGCCAAATTTCCTTCTATATACGCAATCGTTTTATTGATAATACTATTAATTTGATTATTAATAAAATTATTTATATAGATTTTTAAAACTTTTAGAATCTCATTTTCAAAGGAGATAATTCACATGAAACTTCCGACATTAGTAAAACGTTAAACATCGTTGAGATGCTGAGAACAGATACTACACTTTGAAATATTTATTTTCACAAATTAGCCAGAATGCCAATGAACCATAACAAAAATAATGTTCTTATGACAAGGCATTTTTAAATGAATGAAAAAAATCGATTCAATCAGAACATCTTTTAATGGTAGTGTAGTATCGGTTCTGTTGTCATAAGACCGTTCTCCCAGGAATTACCTCCTCTGAAAGAGTTCAGAATTTATTTCTTGAAAAATTATAGGTATACATAGTTTGAAATAAAAACGCTTTTTACTTAAAATGCAAATTAATAAAATAGAATTTTCTATTTAAATTGTAACGTTTTTTAATTTAAAGTTTTTTCCCATCTTAATAAATCCGGTAATAAACATTCTCTACCTCTAATAAATAAATAATAAATAACAGCCATGAAATAAATAATTAAAAAGCAGCCATGCTGGCTTTTCTTCTCTTATTTGAAGTTAATTCTTATTTCAGTCACGTAAATTATTTAGAGTGAATTTTTAAAAACTTAAATCATTTTTAGTAATAAAAACAACAACTTTTTAAATGTTTTTTTGTATGCCAAGTTTCACTATACACGTGAAATGGTGATATAAAAATCAAGTCGAAAAAATGGTCGCCATCTAAAAAAGTTGAGAAAAAGTCTAGCTACCGAAGAACGATAATTCAAGTTTATAAACATGTCTTATTAAACTAAGAAAAATATGAAATAAAGTTATCTTTTTTCCTTAACTAGCATATTTTTTTATTAGTTTATGAGAATTAGGGTACTGCTTGCTTTGTTTGCAGCCTGAATGCAATGTTAGAAGACGGGTCGACCAGAAAACCAATATCTTTAGTCTGGTTCGCCTCCGTGAAGAGAGCTACGTCACCTGTCAGCTATGTTAAACAAGGAATGATCTAAAAGGACAAAGGAAAGAAATAACGGAATGAAGGAACGAGAGTAGAGGAAAGGATACATGATAAGGAAAAATGTAAAGAAAGCAGTAATAGAAGAAAAGGAGTGACAGAAGGAAAGGACAGAAAGGAGTTATAATGAAAGGAAGTAAAGGACAAAATAGAGACAAGAAAATAATGAAATGAATGAAGGGTTGAAGGAGGGAGAAATAAATAAAGAATATTAAATAGAGAAAGGAAATGAAAGAAGAAAGGGAATGAAGAAAGAAAAGAAGGAAGAAAAGAAGGAATGAAAAGAGGAGAAACGAAAAGCTGAGAAAGACATGAACAAATGGAAGCGATGAGCAGAAGAGAGTCCTGAAAAAAAGAAAGGGAGGGAAAAGAGAGGATATGGGAAGGAAAGAAAACAAACCGAATAAGGAAGCAAACAAAAAAAAAGAAATTTTTTTAAAGGGTGGAGGTATATGAAAGAGTAAAGAACGGAAGGCAGAATGGAAATAAATGAAATTAAGGAATTAGGAAGGAGAGAGAAAAGAAAGGAAATAAATAAAAGAGAAGAAAGAATTAAATATAAAAAAATAAAATGTAAGTAAATTTAAACAGAATACACACATAGGTGAAAACAGAACACTTCCCCATCTCTCTCTCTCTCAATATGTACCTCCACCCTTTAACAATAATAATAATAATGATAATAATTCTGAAATCTTAACTAAAATCCTCGAATGCGGAAACCAACACACGTAAACTATGAACGCTAACCAACTACATAGAAGTTGTAATAAAAATTAAATAAAAAACAAAATATAAAAAACGCCACTTGATCGAAAGGGAACTGAAAGTGCAGACATCTCATGAACTAAAACAGCACATACACACACAATGTGATGACACCAGCCATTCCCGATACCACACACAGGATTTTGAATGGCCAATGAGGACGGAAATGCTTAGGAGAAAGAGCACTAACCACACCTCCACTAGAAAGGTGTGGATGGTACAGGGAACCTGGGAAGGCTTATTACTACGAAAATATAGAAGACGATCAATGGTCGTTGTTAACAAGAAATCAATTGTAAGCAGCTGTTGCGATAACGCAAAATCATTTGCAATGGTTATCGAAATAAGTGGAGAGTACTGGAAATATGGGAGACTTGTTGTCACTGAGACTTCAGGGAACACTCCCAGTTATTGTCAGGGAGCAATCATTGTTGACGACCTGTGTGGAAAGTGGGGAAATAATAATAATAATAATTCCACCAAAGATGGAGAGCACCAACCAAACCTCCACTGGAAGGGTGTAGAAAGTGTTTGAACATTGGCGTCTTATTGGCATTCAAATTCCAGAGAAGACCAACGGTTGCTGCCAGCGAGAAATCAAAAGTAAACGGCTGTTGCGATAACGCAAACTAGTTTGTACTGCCGGTTACCGAAAGAGGCGGAAAGTACTTGGAATCTGGGGAGACTTGTTGTCACTCAAACTCCAGGGAATACTACTGGTTATTGTCAATGAGCAATCACTTATTAATGACTTGTGCGAAAACGCTTAGTGCGTAAATAATGAATAAATAAATAAATACATAAATAAATACATAAATAAATACATAAATAAATAAATAAATAAATAAATAAATAAATAACGCAAATAGAACGAATATGTTAGACTAGGAACGGCCACAATCACCGAGACGCGTTGAAGGATTGGAAGTAAAAATGAGGAACTGAAGAAGAAAATGGCGGCAAAAGTCATTGTTGTGTTTTCGCGCCTCTCGAAGAAAGTCGTGAAGAGAGAATGTGTCAGTCAAAATCCCCGCATCCAGTCCTATCACCCTCACCCCACCACGCGCCTCTTCAAACACCATCTTCCTCAGGCCTCACACACACATACGGATACCCGCATGGGCACTCGGAGAGCCTAAACTCCCTTCTCCACGTCATCCAGAACGTTTTAATTGTATCTTTTATTAGTAAAAAGTAAAACGCGTACAATAGCCGTTAAAGTGAGAAAAACGTCTTTAAGCGGTTTTTTTCCTTCTTCTTCTTCTTCTTCTTCTTCTTCTTCTTAATATGAAGAAAACCCTTTCGTTTTAGTTTGGTATCGCTTCTCATGTCCCTTCCCCCACCACTCGTTTTCACCCCTTATTTTCTTCACAATGGTTATCGCCTTCCTTTCTATTCCTTCTTCTTCTTCGTCCCAATGTCTTCCCAGTTTGATATATTTTTTTATCTTTCCACTCCAAATGATTCTCTTCATTCCTTGCGGGGGGGGGGGGGTAGAGCTGCTTTGCTCATTAATTAATTCCAAGGATTTCCCTTATTTTCTTCGTTTTATGTTGTTTTTTTTTTATTTCGGTTTCTTCGTTCGGGTTCTTCAGTTTATTCCTTTTCTTATTTCTTCCTTTGGTTCTTCCTAACATTCATTCATGCTTTTTCTCTTGCTCTCTTTGCCTTTCCTTTCGTTCAGTTCTTCAGTTTTCCATTCTTCGTTTGTTCCTTTCATTCTTCTTCGTTTCGTTGCTCTCTTCCTTATTTTATTCCGTTTCTACTACCCTTCAATTTAATCCTTCCAATTTTCATTTTAACTTGCCTTCTAGATACCCCCTCTCCCTCCACTCCTCTCTCTCTCTCTCTCTCTCTCTCTCTCTAGATCATGTAAATCACGTGACTTAAGAACACAAGTGGAAAAAATGCTGTGTAATATTGAGCTAATTTCAATCAATTTTAAAATCTCTTGGAAATGCACACACGTCTCTCCTTATCTCTCTCCTCTCTCTCTCTCTCTCTCTCTCTCTCTCTCTCTCTATATATATATATATATATATATATATATATATATATATATATATATAGTGTATGCGTTTATGATTGTGTGTGTGTACATTAGGTTAGTTTCGTGGATATGAAACAGGAAAGGTGTGGGGTTGGACAGCACTACATTATTAACATGAATTCGTTACCTTTAGTTTCGAATATACATAAAGTTTCCTTCTACAAGCAAATCTATCGATGTCTAATACAAAATAGGCAGTCACGATTGAAATTGCGTGTATATACATTAAAAAGTTTTGAAAGAGAACTATTGTCTAAATGTTGAATTTGTTAGCGATGATGTTCTCCTTGAATCGTATGCCTATGGTGGACGTGTAATGATATCGTTAATATTGCTAGTGTAGTAAATATGCTTTTCTTGTGCGGGCAATATGTGAAGCCTTCGGATTTCAAATTGAGGTAATTATTTGGCGGAGGAAATGCTTTGTTAAAGAAGTAGTGTCTTTATGTAGTGTAGAATCGGTATTTTGCTTCTATTCGTGTACGGTGTATATTTCTATAGTGTGCTCCATTTAATTTTTTAGGGTATTTCGCGGTCGTAAAATGACCATATCCAGCTAGCGATTTCCTTGGTGGTGCGTCGTTCTTGGCGGCTAAAGGATGCGTTATGGGCGTAGATGCTAAAGTTAGTAGCAGTTATGAGTGACTGCCACCGAAAAATGTCGAGTAGGAGTGCCATCTCGCAAAGCTAGTTATAGTTAATACCTGCGATATCTTTTCACAAATACTGGGGAGGGAAATATAGATATTTCAAATGATTAGCAAATGTACAACAGTAACTGGAAGGCATGGTTCAATGGTTAGTACTGTGGACTCTGAATCCAGCGATCCGAGTTCAAATCTCGATAGAACCTGAATTCATATGCTTTCTTCATAATTGTTACAGTAGTTGCTCTTTTTCAAAGAAAATAACTTATTAGATCATTTCGAAATTTACTTTTGATTATTTTATGCCTCCATTTTAAGTGAAATAAAGCGTAAATTACTTTAAAATGAGTAGATAAGATCGTTGAAAATTGGCTTTTAACGGTCCATTTGAATATTAGTTGACTTTTAATAATTCTGTTACCACTACTAGGCGCGTATTTTTACGTGTTTTCTTTTCTTTTCAGCATTGCCACCTATACTTAGTGTTAGGGTTAGGGTTACTGAAAAACAAGTGTTTTTGTTTTTTATTCAACGATGTGCCATGCCTTCATGCATATTATGCATTTACATCGACACCTGACTTGCTTCTAATGGTATTACAAACTTTCCTGGAAACCCTCTTTATGTACATCATAAGGTGAACCATAGCCAAAACTTCGATGATCCTCACACAATATTGTAACATATTTCGGAGTGTTATATGGTCCTACATTAACATTTTAAAAAAATAAATTCCGATAAGGAATGCTGACTTTACAATATCCCGAGTTATGTTTGAAAAAACAATCCATTTTAATTGTTATAAGTAACGGTAATTTGCAAGTTATTCACCAAGTCACCCATTTCCTACTATGTTTCTGTCTATCGCTCTCACCCTCCCTCAATGGGTGCTCCTTGATCCTTCTTAGTTCATACAGTTTCTATCTCCCTCTCTCTCTTTCCCTCTCACTCTCTCTCTCTTACTCTCTCTCTCTCTCTCATTCTCTCTGTCTCTCTCTCTCTCTCTCTCTCTCTCTCTATATATATATATATATATATATATGTTTTCTTGCTAACACTTTCAATCACTCTCTGCCATATCCCCTCTCTTTATCTTGTTCCTCCACCTCTCTCTTGCACTAATCTCCTATATATTTTTTCACTTTGACTCTTCTCATTTTCCTTACTTTCTAGTGACATTATCATTATCGGTATTCATCTAATATACTCAACCCTAAAGGTGGTATTTATTCTAAAGAAATACATATACGTCTGTCAAGAAAAGAGTTCATTATTAAGTGAATCAACAGGAAAAGATGGTTCGTTAACGTAGGATGATTATGATAATGATTATCTTGGCCGAAGTGTCCTCTGGATTTTCACTGGATGCTGTTGATTTTTTTTATGTTGTCTCCTTTGTCGCTGTTGATTTTTGGTTGCATCTTTTCGAACTCGGGAACATAATAGTCGGACCTTAACGGAATTTGGAATTGAACCCTTTATGAAGATTTACCAAGTTCGACAGGCTGCACTAGAAGATCACTGGTTACACTAGCCGAAACTTAACGCTTTTAATTTACCGCTAGACGGATATGACGTCATAACGCAATAAGTTATATGATGTATAAAAAAATATTTTAATTTCATTGGTCAACCACTGGATATGTTGATTTCATTTCGGAGATGAAGAAAGAACTCGGGACGAATAGATAAATATACGGGTGTTTCGTATCATGTATAGAAATCTCGAACTAAAGGAAAGTAAACTAAGTGAGAAAACCGCTGACAGAAGAGAGAGATTAGTAAACATTATCTCCCCCTGTCATTATTCTCTCTCTCTCTTTGTTGTTATGTAATAATGACAAATGTTTGTTTTTTTACCTCGCCTCACTTTCAGACGAGCTGCTGAACATTTACTAAAAACATTCTCTAACAACATAAATGTGTACGTAATACAAAATATTAAACAGAATAAGAAAAATATTATAACGGCCATATAGATAAATATACGTTTATTAGATAAAAAGTTTTTAACGAGAAATAATGTCTAGCTTGTTCATTTGTTCGTAATAATGTCCCTCTGCTTAAATCGTTTGCCTATGGTGGGCGCGTAGTTATATTGTCGGTGTGGTTTCATGAACACGGTAAATTTGTTATTTTTTGGCGGCTAATGTGTGAAGGCTTCGGATTTCGAATTCAGCTGATTATTTCGCCTCACTTTTTGGCGAGCTGCCAAACATTTAAAAACAACATTTTCTACGTAAATGTGTACATAATAAAAAATATTAAAATGAATCTGAAAAAGTATAAAAGAGGTTTCTGCGCGTCTGTAACTAAAATCACGTCACAGTTCTCAAAGATATTACTTTATATTCTCACGCTTTTATTTTCTAATTATTGAGAAGAATGTAATGTTAGCAAATATATGCACGCTTCCGGTCCATATTTTTGATAGCTTAAGAACATAGTTTGCGCTAGTCCGTCCGTCTGTCTCTCTTCCTCCCTCCCTCATCATCTCTCCCTCTCTATCTCTCTCTCTCTCTCTCTCTCTCTCTCTAGCCTGTTTTCTGCTTTCATTGTGTCATTTATAAAAACAAGACGAACAAAAGAAGAAACCAAAAGTGGGAGAAGAAGAAGAAGAAGAAGAAGAAGAAGAAGAAGAAGAAGAAGAAGAAGAATAACAAGGACAATACGGTGAATACTAGGAAAAAGTATTGTTTGAGAATGAACCAGATAAAGGACAACAAGAAGAAGAAAGAGTGAGAGATGATGAGGAAGGAGGAGGCTGGAAAAGGAAGGAGCGAATAAGAGGACCATTTTTGATTTTGCTGACAAGTAACGAGAGCAAAGAGGCCTGGGTGTGGGGTGATTTTTCACAATCGTGACCTTCGCCAGAAGATACATCGAAAAGAGAGATTGCGAGACAACGCGAGATTGCGAGACGCAGGTGCAATCGTGCGCTCAACGCTGGTCATTAAGGGTTTTTTTCCGAGGCGCGGCCATTTTCTTTTTTTTTTTTTGGTGGCTGGAAAAAGCGTTGACTCCTCTTCTAAAAGCACAAGTATTTGCCCTCTCGATTCGTGATGCCGAGCGAAACAGCAGTTCATCTCTTTCTTTCTTTTCCTTCTTTTTTAGTTCTTTTGGTTTTTTTTTTTGCTTGTTTTCTTTTTAAATATATTTTTCGATGACAGACTGGCTTGTTTTTCTTCTTCGTCTTCGTCACGTTCTTCCTTGTCATCATTTATCGCTCTTCTCTTTCATTTCCCTTTCTCTATTACCACTCTTTTCTTTTACTTTTTTGAGAATTGGGGGATGGCACTTTAAAGACTTTTCTGCCGACTTGCTTTAAGATGCGAATATTATTGGTAAACTATCAGGACCCGTGTCCCGGCGCTGCGCGGGATATATATATATATATATATATATATATATATATATATATATATATATATATATATATATATATATATATATATATATATGCTGATGAGTCTTGATTGAAAAGAGACGAAACGTATACGTCCATAGATAAATAAACAATAATAAATATTTATATGTGAAGCTCCTCGTTAAAAATTAGAGCACTGTAAATGGTAGTAATAACACAGCGTGACGTCACTTGCTTTATATGCATCATTCCTTCACTTATAGAAGTTGAATGCCTGTACGTCTCGCCGCCTTTAAAAGTGTTAAAATTATCATTGTTTATAAGCTGTTCAGAACTGGCCTATCGGTTAGCGACGTTGGATTGGGGTTGAAAAGTCCAGGGTTTCGAATCGTGTGACCGGTGGTGAATAGTCGTACTTCTATGCTAATGAGTCTTGATTGAAAAGAGACGAAACGTATACGTCCATAGATAAATAAACAATAACAAATATTTATATATATATATATATATATATATATTAGTATTAGAGTATCGATTCTTAAAAAAGAAGATCAAAAGAACCATATAAGTAATTTAGGTGATTACCACCACCGCCCCCCCCCCCAAAAAAAAACAAAAAAACAAGGTATATGTGATATAAAAATATGCGTGAAGTTTACCAAGGTCAGTGAAAGGAAAATCCTGAGGCAATTTTTATCCTAATCCGGAGTACTCATCTTGATTGGCGATTGAATTTTCCAACATTAAAAAATAATTGTGGTTTTAATGTGTTCAAAATCCATCTCCTGTAGAAAAAATAAAAATTGCCGCAGTCTAGAAGCATTTCTTCTTTACTGATAGAGGAGAGAACAGAATAAGAATAGTATCATAACACATGGTAATAAAATAAAAATAAACAAAAAGAAATTAATTGTAAAATCGACAATTAATTTAATACAGGAAAAGTAATAAAAAAGAAAACATTGCTGCAGTCTAGAAAGATTTCTTCTTCAATAACCGAAAAGAGAAGAGATTAAGTAACTGATACTACACTATCAGCTTAAGTATGTAGAATTTTGTATATTCGGAATACTATTCTCATCTTGGGTGTTTTTTATCACAACGTTTCGGCTGATGTAACCTCTCACCTTCTTCAGGTGTACCTTGTCGAACTCGGGAATCTTTCTGTCGAATTCGGGAATCTGAACGGAATTTCGAACGGAACCCTTTATTTAATCGACGGGGGTAGCATGCTATCATGACTGGGAAGAAGTCGTGAACCTTGTGATAAAAACACCCAAGATGAGAACAGTAGTCTGAATATACAAAATTCTACAAATTATCAACCTTCATCTAAAAAATTCCGAAACAAGGTTAAGTATATTTTGAAAAGTAAAAGTGAATAACTAAAAATAAACCGAATTAAATAAACCTTTTTGTTTATTGTAGTAAGTAAATAAAAAAAATAAAGAGAGAGAAAGTGCGGTGTCCCAAATTGATCTCCTGGGTAAAAAATAAAAATTACCGCAGTCTAGAAGGATTTATTCTTCACTGCCCGAGCAGGGAAAGGAATAAGTATAGTATCATAACACTTAGTAAAAATAAAAATGAACCACACATAAATGAATTGTAAAATCGACAAATATTAAAGTAGATGAAATAATTGCCGCAGTCTAGAAAGATTTCTCCTTCTCTGACAGAGAAGAGAAAAGATTAAGTAACAGATACTACACTTTAAGGTTAAGTATATTTTGAAAAGTAAAACTGAATAAATAAAAAATAAACCGAATTAAATTAACCATTTTTTATTGTAATGAGTAAATAAAGAAATAAAGAGAGAGTAAGAGAGAGAGAGAGAGAGAGAGAGTGGGGGCTCCAGACGTAGACAGCGGGTAGTTAGAATAGGTAAAAGTTTGAATTAAAAAAACAAATAAAGAAAAGGAAAGTAATTATATGCTAATGGGAAAACGTATCACGTAAAATTAAAATCCCCCAAAATATCGATGTTTTCGATAATTGTAAAGGAAAAATAGCATAGGAAATAAACATTATTATTATTATTATTATTATTATTATTATTATTATTAATAATAATAATAATAATAATAATAATAATAATAATAATATATTCTGAGGTTTTGCGATTGTTTGAATAATGTTCGATAAGTATGGATGGTCAAAAGTGAAAAGGTTTCCCTTTGTTATGTGTGGATTATTACTGGCAGCGTCGTGCAAAAAATAGTACGGGCCTCCATAAGATTTCTCTGAACAATTAGATGTTTTTTAACCCGAGACCTCTGTTCGTTTTACGCTGTGATTTGTTTTAAATTTAGTTATAAGCTTTAAAATATTATGCACGAAATTGACCTAGGTTTTATAGATGGCATAAGTGTATAAGTCGAAGAAAGAAATTATACGTGTAACAATGGAAAGTTTCGTAACTTAAATGGATTTACTCGATAACGTCACGTATCCATCAATCTAATGGATACGTGACGTTATTTTGAATCAATCTACAATAGAGCTGATTCAGTTTGTTTATTTAATGTTTAAATTCCGGAAGTAGTTAAAGTATAAATTTAATAGTTGTAAGTAACAACGGACAATAAATAATAAATATAATATATGTAATCCGATATTCTGGAATTAGCAAGGAATATGAGAGAGCATTTATTATTTGATTCATGGATCTGGTATATTATGTATGAAATTATTAGAAAAATGAAATGAAACAATTACGGTGATCATTATACGAATATTCGGATTTAATTTATTTACCGACGCTGAGTTGGAGAGTGGGAATAGAAAAATTCTGGAGGGAACTTCTTTGTAATATAGTAGGAAAAATCCTAGCAGAGTGCTCGATTAATTAAGAATTAAAGTTAAAAATAAAAAATTAAGAGCGTAATATTTATTTATATTGGTACAGAAAAATTAGTACAACATTCGTACCGTCGGTTTCAAACACGGAAGGACTTAGCTATCCGGCTCTCTTCAGCTTCTGTTGACAAGAGAAGCTGAAGAGAGCCGGATGGCTAGATCCTTCCGTGTTTGAAACCGACGGTACGAATGTTGTACCAATTTTTCTGTACCAATATACATATATATTTTTTCTGTACCAATATATATATATATATATATATATATATATATATATATATATATATATATATATATATATAATTTAACAGCAGTGACAATTCCCGTTTGTTTCTTTTTTATGCATTCTTTTAAGTTGGTGGGCGAATGATATATTAGTGACTACAGGAACTTGCCAAAACTGCGAAAGTTTCCGACACCCATGCACGTGAGGAGTTACAAAAATTAAAATTGGTGAATTTATTAAACAAATCGATTAAAACCATTTGTATTTTATTTTTTCATAGATTTTTTATTTCTTATTAAAAATGTTTCAGTATGTCCTCTCCCCGCTCGTATCGAGCTTGCTTGATGGTAGTTTTGTTTGTTCGAATGAGTAAGGCTTCGGTTATGGGGAGGCGCAAGTTGCAACTTTTGGAACGCGAGGATGGCAGTGTTTTTTATTAATATGTTTCTGAAATCTTTTTTGGGGGATGTTGTGTTCTACCAAATGTTGGTAAATAGAGGAGAGGTTACATGTAAAGCGGCGAGAGTTACTTGTTCTAGTCATCCCGATATGTGTATTGTTTTGGGAGACCTATTCCCCCATTTGGGCATTTAAATACATATACAGCTTTACTAGTTTTTAGTAAACTGTTATCGGACGTCGGGTTATTTCTTATTAATAAATTAGTTGTTTTAAATTGTTTTCTAGTAAATAGTGAATAGGTGAATAGGAGCTTAGAATTTTTGTCAGTAGGGAAAATATGTTTATGTATGGTATTTTGTAGTGTTTTTTCATCTACTTGATAATTAGGGTGCATCTGGGGGAAGTAATATAGATTTAAATTTTTGGTATTCTTCTCCTTATTCTACTTCTTCTTTTTCTTCTTCTTCTTCTTATTATTATTATTATATTATTATTATTATTATTATTGTTATTGTTGTTGTTGTTGTTGTTATTGTTATTGTTTTCGTTATGGCGGCTAATGTTTAATTTACTGATCGACGATGTGGTTTGGGAAGTTATACTTAATTAGGGTTTGTTTAATGTCGGCAAGTGCAGTGTAAAATATTTTATTAGTCGATGAGTTTCGTTTGACTCGGTAGATAAGATTTTTAATTACGGTCAATATAATTAAGTTATAAATAAAATATAAAAATCGTTTTCTTAATTTTTTATATGGTCGGCTTTTGTCCGGTCCCTTCGAATAGGAGAACCTTGCGAGAGGTAGCCAAAAAGTTTTAAAATAAAAACTTTGAACATTTTGAAAAGCTTGGTGTAGAGTTGAATTTTGTATAAATAAATTAGTGAAGTTCAAGATTTTCACGGCTCTGTGCGGGAACAGACTTTGGCGTTAGTTCTTCTTTGATTTTGAGTTTCCATGTCTGAACTTGTTGTAAAACAACATTTCTAAATATATAGACGGTTGATTGAGATGAAGACAGAGGGCATTAAAACCAAAGACTACTAATAAAATGATTATTAATATTATTGAAAGAATTTGGCAGTTCATTTGTTACATTGTACTTTCATTGACCAGACACAAGTATACTTCTTTCAGACTACGTGATACACGGTGAAAATTTGCCAACATGAAGATGTAAGTGTTTATATATTTTGAAAATATTTTAAAGAAATTTAAAATGTGTTTTATGAATTAAAAATTGATTACTAACAAATGTTTTATTAATTTTTGCTTCATATCTAAACTTATATTTTGATGTTATGTGAAAATTTGAATTGCTCACTTTGTAGAAGTTAAGTAGTTTATTTTAATATATAAGAACTTATAAGTATTATTATTGTTATTTACTCACTAGGAGTTATCACACTGGTCATCGTCAGTGATCGACCACTGCCAACAATCTGTGGTATTCCCTGGAGTCTGAGTGACAACAAGTCTCCTCAGACTTCCAGTATGCTCCACCTCTTTTCGTTCATCACCGCTGATGACCTTACGGTATCGCAGCAGCCACCTACCAACGATTTCCCGCTGTTAAGGGCCATTGGTCCCCTCCGGGGCCCCGAGTGGCAACAAGCCTCCCCAAGGTCCCAGAGCTGTCCGCGCTCTTCCAGTGGAGGTCTGGTTTGCGCTTTTCCTCCTCGACCCTCTGTTCATAATTTTCGTGGCGTTAGCCTATGCTTGCGCCTCTCTCGTGCGGTTGTATTTTCCCCGGTTCTGTTGTCTTGTGCTTCCATGTGTTTGTTCTCCATTCGTTGCTTATGTGGGTTAGCTTCCGCATTCGAGGACATTTCTCAGGATTGTAGCTGTTTTGATCATTACTGTCCTTTGTATGGTCTCAGTTATCCCTTTGATTCCTATTTCTCCTAATCTTCTCTCCATGTTTTTAGGGACTGTTCCTAGTGCTCCTATGATTATTGGTGTTATACTGACTTTCTTCATGTTCCATATTCCTTTCAGTTCTCTGGCAAGTTCAGTATATTTGCTTCTTTTTTCCGTCTCTTTGATCTTCACTCTGTGGCCTGCTGGAACGGCAAAGTCCACGATTTTGCAGGATTGTTCTTTCTTGTTGATTATTATCATATCCGGTCTCCTTGCTGTTATGGGTTTGTCTGTTTGTACATTCATATCCCATATGATTTTGTGTTTTTCGTTTTCTAGTACAGTTTCTGGTTTGTGCTTGTGCCGTTTTTTTGAATATTCGAAATTCAGTTGTTTGCACATTTCCCGGTGTACTTCTTTCCCCACGCTGTCATGTCTGTTCTTGTATTCCCTTTGTGCTAGCTTGCTGCATTCACTTATATGATTTATCGTTTCGTCTCTTTGTCCACACAATCGGCATTTGCTGTTTTCCTGGGTTTTATCTATCTTTGCTTTAATAAAGTTTGTCCTAATCGCATTGTTCTGTGCGGCCGTCAGCAGAGATTCCGTTTCTCTGTTCAAGTGTCCTTTTCTTAGCCATGCCCAGCTGTTTTCATTGGCTTCATCGTTTGTGAGTCTTATAAAGCGTCCATGTAGTTGTTTTTCTTCCCACTTTTCCTTTCTTGTCTTTTTGTTTCTGGGTTCAGTGCTTCCGGAGTTGTTTGTTGGGCTGGTGTCTCTTGCTGTGGTGATCAGTCTTTCTGTGTTCTGGGTTACATATTTCTCCAGCTCTTTTTTTGGTGTCTTCCACACAGTCTTCTATACTTACCAGTCCTCTACCTCCTTCATTTCTTTTCATGTAGAGTCTGTCCGTATCGTCTTTTGGGTGCAATGCATTGTGCATAGTCATTAGTTTTCTAGTCCTTTGGTCAAGGTGCCTGAGTTCTTCTTTGGTCCAGCCTATGAATGGTCCAGAGTATCTTATTAGTGATACAGCCCATGTGTTTATCCCTTTTACTAGGTTTCTGCTATATAGTTTAGTTTCTAAGAGTTTCCTTGTTCTTCATAGATATTCTTTTCCAATGTTCTCTTTCATTTCTGTATATTTGATTGTGTCTGCTTCCAACTATCTATCTTGTTCTCCCTCATCTCCTCTTGGTTGGGGAGTTCTATACCTTCTGTCGTCTCCAGTTTTCCTCTTTTGATCTCTAGTAGTGCACATTTTTCTGTTCCGAACTCCATTTGGATATCCTGGCTGAATATCCTGGTTGTGTTTATCAGCTTTTCCAGTTCTTTTTTGTTTTTTGCAAACAGTTTAAGGTCATCCATGTACATCAGGTGGTTTATTCTTTGTTCTGTATCCGTAAACCTGTATCCGGCATCACACTTTCTGAGTATGTAGTTGAGTGGCATCATGGCTATTATAAACAATAGTGGTGATAGAGAGTCTCCTTGAAAGATGCCTCTCTGTATTTTTATCTCAGACAGGTATTGTCCTCCTGCTGTCAGTTTTAGTCTCCATGTTTTCATTGCTTTCTGGATGAGATTAATAATTCTGTCTGGTATCTTGTATATTTTTAAGCATTCAATTATCCATGTTTGGGGGATTCTGTCGTAGGCTTTCTTGTAGTCAATCCATGCCATTGTTATGTTCTTTTGTCTGCTCTTCACCTCCTTCAGGGTCTTTTGATCAATGTATAGTAGATCATGTGCCCCTCTTTGTCCTTTCCGGCATCCTTTTTGTTTCTCGGGGAGCAGTCCACGTTTGTCCAGGGATTGGTAGATTTGTTCTCTCAGTTGTGCTGGGAGAATTTTCCACATTATTGGTAGACATGTTATCGGTCTGTAGTTGCTGGGGGTCGTTTCTTTTTTGGGGTCTTTTTGTATTAATGTTGTTCTTCCTTCCGTCATCCATTCTGGTACGTCTGTTTTGCGGATACATCCACTCAGTTTCTGCGCTATTCTTTCATGCAAGGTCGTGAATTTTTTAAACCAGTATGCATGTATTCCATCGTGGCCTGGTGCTCTCCAGTTTGTCATTTTTCTTAGGGTTTTCTTGATCGTTTTTTTGTTGATTTCTGTTTCGGTTCCTTCTTCGATTTCCTGCAGTTCATCTTTCATGTTTTTCAACCATTGGGCATTCTTGTTGTGCTTTTTTGGTTCTTCCAATATCTTGTTCCAGAATTGTTTTGTTTCTGTTGGGTTCTGTTGCTCTGTTGTTGTTTTTTCTCCATTTACGTTTTTGTAAAACTGGCTTTCATTGTTTTCAAAGGTCCTGTTCAGTTTGCTCTGTTCTGATTTGTACCTGTATCGTCTCAGTCTTCCTTCTATTGCTGCAATCCTTTGTTTTATTTCTTCATGTTTCTCATTTAGTTTTTCCTTGCGTTTCTGATTTTTGCTTCTTAATCGTTTCATGTCCTCCTTCCTTCTGTTCACGGTTTTAGCTTCTTTCCTAAGTTTGGTGATCTGGGTTTCCAGTCTGATTTCCCATCCAGGTTTCGTCGGTCCTCTCTTTTGTCCATTCTCTTTGTTTTCTTAGTTTCATACTTACCGATTTTGCCCCTGCATATATCAGGTTGTTTAGGTCTGTAATAGTTTCTGTTGGGATGTGTGTGAGGAGTCTGTTTACTCTTTCTGTTTCTGCTTGTAACTTCTTCGCTACTTCATTCCTGAGAGATGGGAGTTTTGTTTTGTTTTCTAACATGTATCGTCTAATGTTCTCCACTTCTCTTGCTTCCTTTTCGTTGAGTTCTATCTCAGCAGGTTCTGTGGTTCCACAGTCTTCTATCTCCCCTGGTTCTGTGATTCCGTTTCAGTGTGTAGGTTTTGCCCGTCCTCTTCCTGTGGTCCTTCCTTCGGTGGTGTTTCTTGCTCTGTTTCGCCATTAACCTTCTGTCTGATTTCCGTCAGTTCCATCTCCGAGAACCATCCTCGCTTGAGGATCTGTCTTGCTTGATCTGCTATCCTTTGTTCCGTTGTATGGTAGATTATTATTATTATTATTATTATTATTATTATTATTATTATTATTATTATTATTATTATTACTATTATTATTTTAATTATTATTATTATCATTATCATTATTATTTTATTGTTATTATTATTATTATTATCATTATTATTATTATTTTTATTATTATTATTTTTATTATTATTACTATTATTATTTTTATTATTATTATTATTATCATTATCATTATTATTATTATCATTATTATTATTTTATTGTTATACTATAACTAAGACTGTTGGTAGGTCATATCAGTAACTACAAATAAAATTTACTTAAAAAAACAAGCCTATACAGTTTTTTTTTCAATAATTGTCCTCATACGGGAATCTATGGACAAGAAAAATGTTTACAAGATACATCTATAGCACAATTAAAATAAATTAATAATTCAACTTAAAAATATCACATGAATCAATTAAAAATAATGTCAAAAAATGAATTGAAATAAATTTTGGGGGTCTATCTTATTAAATATTTAAGAGAATTTGATCTCTATATTCATACTATATATTCTGTGACATTGTATTGTGTGCGTGTGTATGTATATTGTAAGTGTGTGTGCGTATATATAGTATAAGTGTTTATTTATACTACATATGTGCATACATATTTCAGTTACGATCTTATTCTAGGTCTAGGATCATCAAGGCACCGACGGAGAAGACTCTGCCTGACCTCGAATAAGGTGATAGCTGAAAATACACCTCATGTATTTTTTTAATATTTTACATCTTATGTATTTTTGTTTTATATTTTACACCTTATGTATTTTTGTTTTATATTTTACACCTTATGTATTTTTGTTTTATATTTTACACCTTATGTATTTTTGTTTTATATTTTACACCTTATGTATTTTTGTTTTATATTTTACATCTTATGTATTTTTGTTTTATATTTTACACCTTATGTATTTTTGTTTTATATTTTATACTTTATGTATTTTAGCAGACATCTGATCGAAAGAGGTAGTACAAGTTATATATTTGAATGATCTTAGTTTATTCAGAGGATGCTGAATATTATTTGAAGTTAATTTAAGTTAGTTATCTAACGAAATATTAATTGGTGAATAATGCTAATTGGTAAGCATCATATACTAGCAAAATACCCGACGTTGCTCGGGATCGAATAAGGATCACTATTATGCACTTTTCACTATGCTTTTAACATTATATTACTTTCTTTGTTTTTACTGACCCCTTCCTTCCGTTTCGGCTTCCCCCCGATAAGTCGGAAAAGGCTGAAATGTTTTTTAAAAAACTCTCTGAATTTGTGTCTCATACATATGGTTTTAATTTCATCAAAATCGGATAGACGTATTTGAAGTTTTAATAAACAACTCTTGTTTCCCCAGAACGTTCTTTTGACTCTCTGACCATTTTGTATTCTGCGTTCTTTCGTTGTTTATAGTTATTGTTACACCGGCTGTTCTAACAGAAGAGAAACTACGCCGGTTCTCACTATAAATAGTGCGAGTAGACAATCACCAGGGAGAAAAAGGACAGTATTGTAACTGTCTAGTCGAGTGCCAGTCAGTTTCCTTACTGTTACACCGGCCGTTCTTACACAGGAGAAACTACACCGGTTGTCACTATAAATAGTGCGAGTCACCAGAGACACTGAAGACAAAGCACAGTCTTGTAACTGTCTAGCCAAGAGCTAGTCAGTTTCTTACTTTGTTAATACACTTGTTAAACCAACCCTCGACTTGACTTCCTTTATTTATTATTTACTGTGAGACAACTTCACAACACTTACCTTTGTACCTTTTATGTTAATACACTTTGTTATCTTAACCCAACCTCGACTTGACTTCTTTTTACTGTTGGACTACTTCACAACAGTTATCAATAAAAAAAATCATTATTTTGTTTGAATAGACTTAGTAATTGTTTCTGTTAATAATGTTCCATGTCCACCAACATTTTTGGCTTGTAATGATATGAGAGTCGTTACAATCATCATTGTGATTTTATTGTTGGAATTTTGATATTATGGCCGGCTAAGATGAGATCCCTAAATGAATTTCTAGACGTGACATTTTGGTATGGTATTCATATTTTAGATTAGTGAAAATGTTATTTTCATATCATCAATTTTACTTAGTGGGTGCTTTTTTATCGATTGTGACGATTGTTGAAAGCGAAACAAGTGCCTTTAGATGTTTTATCAGTATAAAGATGGAGAGGGGGCCATGTGTTTGTCGTACGCAGTGAAAAGACGCCCTCCAAGACACTGTTAGGGGATTATTCTAAAATAACCAAATCAATGAGTGTCGGAATGGACAAGACACAGAATTATTGAGCTGGGAGTGATGTGTTATTTCAGTTTCTGCCGCCAAAGCAGACATGCATAAAATGCGACCCACGGGTTGAATGTGGCTTTTTGCACGCACATTTACGGCTCGAATCAAACATACTGTGTTTCGTCATTTTACGGCCCAAATTACAGATTTTATCATTCAAGATGGATGAACGTGCGTAGTTCACTGAAACACGGTGTGCTTTTCTTTATTCAGAACGTTTCTTTACACTTAAGAACAATATATCACATTTTAGCGATTTCAAACTTGATTCTTTGCAAATTTACTTTCACTTGACTTTATAGGATGGTTAGAGCATTCCTTTATACTAAAAACCACTTACCAAATAATTCTCGATTTAATACTAGATGAAACTGATTCGATCCTTCCAGTCTAGATTTTCACAGTTTACTGAAATCTGATACATCAGTGTTGCCAATATAATCAGACAGTAGGTGTAATGTTTTCAAGACAATACATATCAGTGAGTAGGTGTGATACGAAAGACACTTCAATCTTTCTGACTAACAATAACTATGTTTTTCTGAAAACCTTACAGATGTAGCAGTTGAATAAAATTCTATTTTGCCATTTAAAATTTCGTTTTTTTGTCTTTGGTTACATTACTTTGTTACTTTGCACTCGTGAATATAGCTAAATCGTTTGTGTGCATCATATATATTTCTAAGTTTAAGTAACAAACATATACTGCATTAATATGCATTAAAAGACTTCAATTAGTCGCGTGTGGCCTTCATGATGACACAAATGGACCCATATGACCCTCAGGGGGGCCTGAGCTACAGGACCCTTTTGTTTTTGTTTAGTTTATATTTGTGTGCATATATTGACAGTACAAGTAGTAACTCTTTTAAGGTTAGAGTGATTAATATTCTTTTGAGAAACAACAGTAATCATTTTTTTTTAACATATGTCACCCCAAACAAGGCAGTCCGCCACTGTAGACGTAAGGGGCTACTGAGAATTACGGCATAGGTTTTAGGTGTCATCCTAAAGTGGGAGCTGTGCAGCGAGATGTCTGTTTACATTAGTGTTAAACTTCTGCATGTCGATACTGTCTGGGAAACAGGAGGCAGGGAGGGAGTTCCAGAGGCTGGCAGCACGAGGAAAGAAGCTATGGATTCCACTGCAATCTGTAAACCCCAATGTACAATTATTTCCCCAGTTTTAAGAGAGTTTATTATACAGACCAAAGGAAGAGTCTATCAGGCATCTGTACACAGTGTAATGGTACGTGGAAGTTAGACCTGTCCTGTTACATGGAAGGAAATCATATGACAATGATACGATAGATGTGTAATTTAAGTCTTAAAGACAAGTTTCGTTCTGATGACCTCAGATGAAGATTAAATCTGGAGAGTATAGGGAGTTTTGTGCAGCAGAATATGTTTCTACATTTAAGCAACACACTGTAGTAGTATTTTTTATTTCTATTAAACGACTTCAATTAGTCGCGTGAGGAAATCATAACAACACAAAAAGACCAATACAACCCTAGGTAGTTTTACACGCGCGGCCAGAGTATACATCGCGTTTCTAAGGTGTTCCCTAACCCTAACCCAGCTCGGTGTATACACCAATCAAGCAACACATTAATCGATTAGCCCCATGGTCCTTTTTAAGACCACGAGGATAATTAACCATATTTTTGCAACATCTAGATTATTCTCAGAGATATCTACAATTAGTCATAAAAATTGATGTGTCGTTCAAATATTACATCTACTCTCTGATGTATATTGGCAACACTTATGTCTAAGTTTTCAGTATACTGTTAAAATCTAGAGTGGAAGAATACAATCAGTTTCATCTGTTATAAAATCAAACATTATTTGGTAAGTAGTTCTTACTCTAAATAAATGCTCTAAACTTTAGTAAATCTTCTAAAGTAAGTTTGCTTAAATACAATATTGTATTTACAAAAGATTTTTGGTAATAAATCTAAGAACAAAAAGGAAACTGCTGGGTCGATCATCATATCTTATGATGCCAATACTGGATCAATTGTTAGCCATCAAAGTTTACAGTCCATTAAATATTGGAAAATACAACTTGGTCCATCACTGCAGTCATTGAGCATGTGTTTCATTGTCTATCTGGGAGTTGGATCTTGTATAGATCGGGTACACGGCGAAATTTATTTTAGAAGAGTTCCAATGGTGTAAGGGGCAGATAACTCTTTTTTTAGTACGCAATGTCTCCGAAAATGGAAAATATCCATTTCTTAAATAAGAAGTCATGCAAATTCAATTAATAGAACATTTTTCGAAGAAATAACAATTTGAGAAAATCAACAGTATTATGATAGAACATTTATTGAAGAAAATAGAATTTGGGAAAATCAACAGTATATTTTTTCATTTTAAAACCAACAAAACGAACAGTCTTATTGTTTGAATTAACATATTTTTGATTTTTTTTATAGTTTAAAATATTAAATTATCGCAGATATTTTTTTATTATTGGGATTAATGTGGCGGCATCTCTGGACGGGACCGTCACTAAAAAATCCGATTTAGTGTCCTTCTCATAGACACCAAAAACCCAAAGTTGTCGTGGAAGACGACCGGTATTATATTTACGGCGTGAAATTATGTACTTAAAAAAGATAGTTGTCTGCCCCTTCTTACACCATTGGAACTCTTCTAAAATAAATTTCGGCTGTGTACTCGATCTATACAAGAGCCTAGGATTTTCACAAGGGCAGTTGCTTGTTGTTGCTGGTCTCTACCTGTGGAAGTTGATGGCTGTCGTTCCAACCATGAGAAGATTGAAAATGATGAATGAACAAAATTTGATTACTTATGAAGACGGTTTATGACAAGCATCTGTTGGCATTGGATTTGAAGACGACCGTGTGGCATTGTGCAGGGAAGAAGTTGTAATTTGTTTAAGTGATGGGAATTTATTGGAAAGAAGCTATGTGCATTGAAATTTCGCAGATACACGTAGGCAGAAAGGAAAGTTCTTGCTGTGAATGTCTTTTTTAGATGCGTTACGTCGGTGGTGATGTTTAAGTTCAATTATCATTTTTCTCAGTATGTCAAGCTTAAATTTGAAATAATATTTTCGTAAGTCTGTCGCGCTTAATGTTTTAAATAACATTGTAAACGCTTCCATGTGTGTTCCATACTCAACCTCGTGTTATACACGCAGCAAGAACGTTGCAGTCATCATTACAGAAACAATAACAATGGTTATTCATACTTTAGTTTCTGGTTGTTCTTAGACGCGCTTTAGCTATGATCCTCCCAGATTAGAGAAATTCCTATCCTGTAATTAATGTGTCCTAATCCATACTTTCAAAAATGACTAACTCCACACAAATCTGATGAAAAAAAAAGCGACCTATTTATTTAACGTGATCTTCGTCCCAATTTACTGATTGATGGGGCGCAGAGAGGGAGAAAGAGCGAGTCAGAGAGATGGAGAGAGAGAGGGGGTAGGGAGAGATCGAAGTTACTAATCAGTTATATCTTGTCAGCCCGTGTCATTATACATCCGACACCCTTGCATGCTTGAAAATGGACTCCCTTGCTATCACCTTCTATGTTTAAGCCATGTGATGTCATCCGTTTTAATACATTCCCACATCCTAATCATTTTCTACCCGAATCCAGCGAGTTTACCTTTTCTGACTCCTCGGCTGAATGAATACATATATTTTCTGCTTATTTATTTATTAAAAAAATATTAAATTTTAAATATTCATTCGCCTCAAACAAAGTACATTGCAACTGAAACGTAAGGGGCTACTGTGAATAAGGGGGTAGATTTATATTCCCTCCCTGCTCCATGTTTTCCCAATTGTAACTGACCATGCAGAAATGTAAATGTAATGTGAACAAGCATCTCCATGCACAACTCCCCACTTAGGATTCTTATAATGAATATGGCCCAAAATTCACAGTAGCCCCTTACGTCTCAGTGGCAATCCCCCTTGTTGAATTAAAATAATAGAAAAAAGAAGTTATTAAGTAGAAGCTTTCCGGCATTTTTACAGTAAAGAGCAGAAGAGAAGGCGACGTCACCATCTAAATAAATGTCCCTTCTTCAAAAATCAAGATTTTTCCTTTTTCTTCTTTTTGGTGTGAGACTTAAATTCTGGAGTAAGAATTCGCCCAATGGGGATGATCGGGGAATGAAGTGCCTCAGTCGCAGGAGGAGCGGTGGGGGGGCGAGGTATGATTTAATTGTGTTCTTATGATTTGTGATTTGCATTCGATAACAGACATGTATTTTATTTGATTGTAACATACGAGACATTTGACCTGCCTTCATAGGGAGGTATATGCAACAGTATCAGATATGGCCCCATCTATGATTTGAATAGATGTGTCTCGAGCGCGTCACTATAATGCTTCAGACACCCTTGAGCAAGTTATTCATATCTACCCAAAAAAAATTTTTTCCAGAACTTTCTACCTTTAATTCTGCGTACCTTATCTCATAACCTTGTTAACTATTCAAACACCTTTCAGTCGTCCTCGATATAAAACAAAATTGTCTGATGCACCGGATTTTGGAGCAATGAGGAGGGTTGCCTGCCGACGACTACCGAATTGTGTATCAAACTGTGGTACTAATCCAGCTTTTGAACAAGACAAAACAGACTTTTTGTTCGGCATCTTCCGGCCGTTTACGTAAATCGCCAGAAGATGGCAGAGCGCTTAGCCAATCAGAAGGCTCGAGTAGCAGACGATAATTTTACCTGTAAATTACTTAGATCTTTAAATTGCTGACAGGCAAACGATAATTGAAGGAAAGTGATTAATCCCAAAATAAATTTTGAACCGGGCAAAAACCGAACTGATTTTTTTTTAACTCTAACACTAAACTAACCATAAACTAACAATAAACTAATCCTAAACTAACACTAACCTAGTCAGTTTGGGGTCGGGTTCAGAAGCTGTACAATTACCTAAATAAAAATCTGTAAAAATCGTTCTTTACAATTTTAAGCTTATTCGATAATAAAACACAATTTATGGAAAAAAATATTAACTTTTAACTTTCGCATGAATTTTTTTTATTTCATTGATTTTCTTCGTCAAAAAATAAATAAATTGTCATAAAAATAAACATACGGTGAATGTTTTTCTTTCATCATTTATTTTCTGTTAAAAAGCCGTCTCGTTTAGATTTTGACGCCGGTTCATTTTGATTCCACTTTTTTCCGGCTGTTTACGTATTTCTGCGTCGGCAAACGCCTGTTTTGTCTTGTTCAAAAGCTTTACCAGTACCCAAAAGATGACGAGCGATCTTCAACTGTCAGATATGCCAAGAGGTAAGTTTTAAAACAAGTAAGCTTCAGGTCCTGTCTGAAACGGAGTAGTAATATCGACCAGATCCCTCGACTTATGGGTTAAATAGGAACTTTCATTTACAGACTACTTGTTTATATAACATACATCTACAAAATAAATTAATTTACAAACCAATCGTATACAAAACATACGTATGGTTTGAGCTGTAAATGACGCAACAAGGATCGGCATGCCGTAAAACACAACAAGCATGAACACATCGATATGTTACATAGAGCACTTGTTATAATACACTTCGCATCTGTTTCCTTGTGACTTTCTCAATTTGGATGCAAGGAAAGAAGCCCAAGTCCCTATTTACTTGCCTCCCCACGAGGGCAAAATTAGACACTAGGTTGGTTTTTAATGTGGGAAAATTCAGCTCACCAAAAAGAGGCACTCTGGATTATGACAAAAATTAACAATTTATTCAGTCTAGAAAGATTTCTCCGTCACCGACTGATGACAGTATGACATGGTGCCGGGACCCTACGAAGGATTTAGGCGCTAGTATACATTTTGAAGAGTGTACCAAGAAAAATGAGGATTATTATTTCACACGAGTTCAAAAAGAATCAATCCGTCGAAAAAGAGTTGTTTTGACTAGGGCCTGGGTAGCGACACCGAGAGTGAAAAGCTCGAGGGCGGACACGACGGTATCTGATTGCTGGATGAGAGGACCAGACCACAACCGAACGAATGCTACACTTTAATCCGATCCTAAAGGATGATATATATTACATCTTATATAAATAGAGATTGTGTCTGTCTGTCCGTCCGCATGTCAATCATATTTTTTTCCAGTCAGTCACAATTTTTTTAAACGTAATAAATACATTGTGGAATTTGTCTCGTTTCGAAATACTTCTCGAGAAAATATTGCATTAATAAGACATAATAAATTCCCAACAAATAAAGTGGATGCCATGACCGTAAATCGAAACCGACACCTTCAGATCTGCATTCTTATGAATAGAGTTTAAAACATTACTTTAACAAACTAATTATAGCTTTGGCGTGACGTCATAGATTGATGATTTACGTCATGTTCTAAAACATAAATTCAAACAGAAACGATAATAATAAAATAAATATATATATTTTTTTTGGTGCTTCTATAATAAAAAACCGAAAAAAAGTTGTTCTTGTCTTTTAGTGTTGGAGAGGTAAATAAGAGGCAGGTAACTCTTCACAACAGCTCTAGCTTTCGAACAATATTTTTCTAACCCTAACCCTAACCCTAAACCCTAACCCTAACCCTAACCCCTAACCCTGACCCTGACCCTAAACCCTAAACCCTAACCCTAACCCTAAACCCTAACCCTAACCCTAACCCTAACCCTAAACCCTAACCCTAACCCTAACCCTAAACCCTAACCCTGACCCTAAACCCTAACCCCTAACACTGACCCTAACCCTTTTATGTCTAATCGAAGTTCTCCTTGCACAGTAACCACATGTGCAACGCCAATTAAAGCCATCAGTTTTGATTACTGGAAAATCGTGTTTAAAATTCGTTGTAAAGAGTTAACTGCCCCTTAATTACCTCTCGAACACTAACAGACAAGAAAAACTTTTTTTCGGCTTTTTATTATAGAAGCACATATATTTCTTTAATAAAACGGTGAAAGTTTTATTAAATCACAAATAAAAAATAAGAAAAAAATATATTACACTGATTTATTCGGTGAAAAAGTAAACTATAAGATTAATAATTCAATAAATAATTAATAAATCCCTTATATATATATATATATATAAATAAATGAATGAATAAACATCATCAATAGCGTTAGAAATTATTTTAATAGTCCCAAACAATGTATTTTGTTTTAACTACGTATTTACGTTAAAAAACAAAACAATTTAATATTTAATATATACAAGAATTTTGGGGCGTAGGGCCCATAATTCTAATCTCTTAAAAAGAAAGATATATAAAAATGTCCTTTTCAAGCAAGATAATGTTCCCGTTAATACGGCAAAGGTCACGTAAAACTCTCTCTATGCAATCAGAGTTGAAGTTTTGCCATAGACATCAACAAAACATGATTTGAATTCCGTAGAGATTGCACACGGATGTCTACCGAATAGGTTCTCCAAAAAGATGGCAGGTCATATTCAACTGTCAGATACGTTATAAGGTCAGATTGAAAACAGGAGACACTCTTGAAATGCTTCAGAAGTTGATTGGGAGGAAAATGGAATCGCTGATATTTAAATCACTCTGCAAAGTTAAAGCCAATGTCCTTAAAAAGTATATGTCTATAAAAAGCAGAATTAAGGAAGATCCTAATCTCTATTTACATAAAGTTTGGTATGCTTGTATCTTTATATATTTCTATGTATACGATTCACTCATAAATTAATTGACCAATCATTATACAGTTTGAAACAGAGTTGCTATGCGTAAGGGTGAGTAATGTGAGCTATATTTAGTTTAATTTAGTTTCGTGCAAAGGAGGCAAAGAGGAGGTGGAATTCCTTCGTGAAATTTCAGATACCTTCGATTTTTTGTGAAATTTAAACAATAAGTATTAAACATTACTTTATAAATAGCCCCGAAATTTCAGTTTCTTATAAATATTTTACAGGGTTTTAGGGGGCATAATAGGGGCCCAATATTTCATTTGAAAACTCGAATATTTTTTGATTTGCATTGAATTCCATAGTTAATAGACATCAATTAATAACGAGTCCCTGTATTTCACTTTCCACTTAAGACCTCTTAAGATTTTAAATATTTTCTAAAAGCAAAATAATGCATTGAATGTTGATTAAAAACAATATATAATGCTACTAAACCTTATGTTTCGAATTCTTATTCTAATTTTGATCAAATTCGATTACATAAGTTTGATTCTTTGAAAAAGTATCAAGCATAAAATATATGCAGTCTTTCTGTGTGCATTATATATTTTTACATCTGTCGAAAACTCGAGAAATGTAGTCTTCAAACAAGATTACGCGCACGCGTGCCGACATGAAAAAAGGTTATCAAAGAGTATATATATATATATATATATACATATACAGTAGAATAAAATATGAAACTAAAAGTAAACTTTTAGTAGATAGAACCTATAGTGAAATGGTTAAAGCTCAATATACGAGATAGAGCAATTATAATGAAGTTTTTGTAAAATGGACCGATTTCTCATAATTTGAACTCAACATCTCACTATTGGAGTTACTTCATTTTTGCACGCTTTTCCATACTGCCTTCACGAAATCCCTTCTTCATCCAAATCACCTTTTATTGGGCACCTTATCAACGGACAATTACCATATCCTTTTTTTCACTCTCCATTACTTAATATTTTTCAAATGTTGAATTTTGGCTTTTCCACTGCCAACTTATCTATCTATGTAATTCCTCTGATAATAAGATTTTAATCTTTGAAAAGCCGAATATACCTAGTATTGAACAATCGAAGTTGAAATAAATCTGGACATTCCTACATGGTTATCACTCTTCTTTAACCTATCTTCATATATATATATATATATATATATATATATATATATATATATATATATATATAATGATATAAGTGTTACTACAGTTTCAAACGTCATTGAAATGATAAACTTTGAAAATTGAGAAACCAGACAACTTGACGCGAAATTTTGTCAAATAAATGAAATATTTATTAAATCATCTTTTTCTAGAATCCAATCTTTTTAATCTGAATTTTCATATATATGATTTGTTTATTTATTTTAATTATAGATAAAATACGTGTTTCGCTGTGACTGCTGACTGTGAGAGGATTCGAACTTCGCTAACCAGTACGCCACGAGGGGAGTTGCTGCCTATATATATATATATATATATATATATATATATATATATATATATATATATATATATATATGTATGTATATGTATATATATATATATATATATATATATATATATATATATATATATATATATATATAGGCAACAAATCATTACTAACGCAGGCCACGATGAAGACTCTGGAACTTTCACTCTTTGTAATTTGTCTTCTTAATTTCTTTACGAAGCGAGCGAGTTTTCTATTTTCCGGTGTTAAGTTGAATATTGTGAGGCCCGAGTGTTGTTGTATCGGCCATCTCTCGAGCGCTTTTAATCTCTGGATCGTCATCAGTAGGTTGTGTCTTATCGTTAGTCTTAAGCTGTCAGGCTTTTTATAGTTTTTATTTTTAATTGTTGTAAACGAATAGTGCGTTAGTGCCAGTATTAAATGCTATTTTATTAATGTTAGGTTGCAGTTTTTTTTAATGTAGAGGGCTTCGAGGATTTTATGTCTGTGTGTGAAATTATTTAAAAGGATATATATATATATATATATATATATATATATATATATATATATATATATATATATATATATTACTATTTCATGTATCTACATAAAATATTATAAGGAGATATTATTTTTTATGTATCAATGTTTAGTATTTACTTCAACAGTGGTCATTACGTTAGTAGAGCTAGGTAATAAGTTATGAAAATATATTTATGGCAATTAAATTACACAGAGGCTCCCGCGTTTCATCCCCGGGGGGGGATCTTCAGGCTAAAATGCATGGAGTTATTTTTGCTGGGTTTTTTATATACATGACAAGCTAGTTAACCAATCAGATTCTTTGTTGTTCTCGCAGCCAATCTTTGGGCTTCCCACGAACAAAAGTTTGATTAGGGTTACTTCCTACATGCTGTTCTATTGTCCTGTTTTCTATAAATTGGCCTATATCCTGTTTCTTTGTTGTGTCAATATAATGGGTGAATTTATTTTAACACATGGTTCCTTGTATTTCTATTTTATGTTTTAATTTTTTAATTGTTATGTTTTTGTTTTGTTTAGTTTTTTTTACTTATTTATTTATTCATGTATCGTTAGCCTAAGGTAAATTTATTTCTGTGTGGGCAGCTGTTTTCTGTCTTCTACAGTTTAATAGATTTCGGGGGTCTCTAAAGTTTAGGATTTCAAATTTTTCATTCAGACATAATCTACACGGGTCGTCTAAATTTCTACATGTACTGGCCTGCCGTATTATTTTCCATTCAATTATTGGTGAGCGTCCATTTTCGTTGAGCTCCCAATAGTTGTTTGCTAGTGCGAATTAAAACATAAATATATTTTCATAGCTTATTACATATATATATATATATATATATATATATATATATATATATATATATATATATATATATATATATATATATATATATATACCCACGTCTCTAAAAACATGGGTCGACATTGCGTATGTAAGGGAGAAAACTTCCAAAGGCTTTTAGAGCCATAAGTAGCAGCAACTGTAAGTACAGTCATTTATCGCTAACAATAACAACAACAATACCGACATAAATATGTAAGCGAAAAATTATTACGTGGTGTGTTGGTTAGCGCACTCGATTACAGTCTTTGTGATCGAGGGTTCAAATCCTGCTATAGGCAGTAACGAAACACGTGTCTGTGGATAACTATTTTATCGCTGAAACAATAAATAAACAACTCTTTGATGACTTTAGTCCGGCGTTCGAACCACATAACTGATGTGATATTTAGTCTTCGTAGACATGGATCAAAAGTTAATCAAAGTCACTATATATATGCAAAATAAGACCTATCAGTGTGTCTAGAGAAGGCCATACCATCAGTCGCTTGGTTCGAACGCCTGACTGAAGTCAACTTTGACGTCCATCAAAAATATTTATATATATATATATCGATCTCTCTCTCTCTCTCTCTCTATATATATATATATATATATATATATATATATATATATATATATATTCTTTGATGGACGTCAAAGTTGACTTTAGTCAGACGTTCGACTGATGGTATGGTCTTCTCTAGCTACGCTTATTTTGCAGTTTGTTTTAATATAGAGGGCTTCGAGTATATTAAGTTTGTGTGTGGAATTATTTATATATATATATATATATATATATATATATATATGTATAGTATTTTCATGTAATTGCTTTTGTAGGTGATTGCAGCGTTTCTTTACTTATTGCATTTGCATTATCAATCAGTTGTTCACTTCCTAAGTGATACATATTAATGCAGAAGATTCCATTATTAGCTCCCTTTAACTTTATTGGACGTATTTTTCGTTAATATATATATATATATATATATATATATATATATATATATATATATATATATCAATATATATATATATATATATATATCAATATATATATATATATATATATCAATATATATATATATATATATATCAATATATATATATATATATATATATATATATATATATATATATATATATATATATATATATCAATATATATATATATATATATATATATCAATATATATATATATATCTAAAGGGGTCTCAAGAAAACATTGTAATTCGAAAGAATCATGCTTAATTGATGTCTAATTAATATGGATCAAATTCAATGCAAATCTGAATTTCTAAATGTGAGGTTATTCCCCCTAGAAACCCTTTAAAATACTCTAAAGAAACTGAAAATGGTGGACTATTTATTAATTGATGTCGAATCTTTCTTGTAAAAATTTCACAAACATCGGACGCACGGAATTTTCCGAAAGGGCTTCTCCTTGCCATCTTTTGAATAAAACTGAATGAAACTAAATATAGCCCACATTTAGACCCCTTACGTCTAACCCCTGTATTCCAAAGTTCATAACGATCGCTTAATTAGCTAGAGATTCGAGCAGGTACAAACTAATATATAAACATACATACATACCTAACTTTGTATAGAAATAGATATAAGAAATATGAAAATTACCAACCAAAACTTGAGGAATAAATGTTCTTTTGTCATATTAAGCTGCAAACATTTTGTTATTCATCTTCTGCTTTATTGCCTGTTAATTAATAGACCTAAATTCTTTGATAAACTGCGGTAGGTTTTTTGCCAAATAGTAAAGACACTTCTATATTCTGCAGAGTGCGTAAGATATTTGAGGACATATTTATACAGACACAAAGACTCTTAGAAACAGATTATAACGTCTTTTTACTTCTTATAGTGCTGTTTTCTCTTCTATTCACATATTCGATGAAGTAATTATCTTAATAGAAAATAATGATCCGTATAAGTGACGGCTAACTAATCAGTTCACAATTAATAAATATATAAAAATTGTCGAGGTCATTATGAGTATTTATTTACTCCTCTCTAGGAGTTAGGCACAGGGCCATTTTTATCTTACCCCCACAAGGTAAGATGTGACCCAAGGTCGTGTCTGGAAAGTTGGGCTTGAAAAGCCAGCGCCCGAGAAGTGAGCACTCTGGCCATTAAAAATTGCCTGGGCAGCCCCGTCGGCATTCCCCGGTAGGGGCGCCTCAGACAGTAAGCAATAAACTTACTCCTCCCCAAAGAGGGGAGACAAAGCCTGGGAGGGTGGACCTCCTAGAACTGCACAGGACTGACCCATAGGCCGGCGTAAATCAAGCCCAGAAGGCCAAGACAATACCAGGCTATGGGGTGCAGTATCCATCGGAACAGATACCACACTTTGATCTCGACCAAAAGGGCAAACTCTTATTGTCTATCAAATGCCCCTTGCGCGGGTCACACAGCTTCTGACTTGTAAATCCAGCTCCTTGTCTGTTCATATTGCTTTTATATGTTCCCGGCAGAACTGCAAATGATAGAAGGGGTGAAAGTGGTTTACTTGAAGCCTGAAAAAAAGTGTCTTGAGGAGATGGAACTCATCAGTTATGAATATCAACTCATAGGAAAGACTGTTTGAGTCATCTCTAGGTCCTCAGTGCAGTCGGAGGCTGCATGCAGCCATGTTCTGAGAACTCCTACGATGACACTGTAACCATGTGTATCAGAGGTTGGCATTCCAATGAATCGTGAAGTGGAGGGTCTGCTGCATGGGTAACAGCTTAGAATACACACTTGTTTACGAAGGCTTTGTGTCCTGAACGAAACGCCATCGTCTTCAGATACTGAAGGATGACAATATATATATAGAAAAAATAAATGACTAGACCGAATAGCTTTTCTTGAGCAAAATTTTACGATGAATGTGACGCTTTGCTTTAGTGGTTTCTACAAAAACGTCGTAAGAATAATTTAGACTATTTTTGCTTACATTCGTTCATATACTAGTAAGGCTACCCAAAGTTATCAGGGGGCAGTGGATAACCAAATAAAAAAGTTGAAAAAATATGTGTGCAATAATCCTAACTCTTCAACGCTCTCTCTCTATCTCTCTTTCTCTTTCTCTCTCTCTCTCCCTCTCTCTCTCTATCTCTATCTCTCTCTCTCTCTCTCCCATTCTGGTACAACTGTTTCAATAGTAGGAAAAAAAAGGAAATCTGACTGACTGTGGTTTGACCTAATTTCAGTGATATTTTAGAAGCAACTGCCAATAAGAATAAGGATACATATATCAACATGTATCGCTGTCGTGTGTGCTTTCTTCTGTGCACGTTATTTGATCATCTTTCCTAAGTTCGGTAAACAACAACCAAATAATTTCGTTTCATGTTTTCACTTTAAAACTATGCACCGGTTTAGTCCCTGGTGGACCCAAAAAAATAAATATTACAATATTGTTCGCCATAAAGAGGTCAGTGTCACACTGAATCTGATGATGCTAGATTGGTGCTTCAACGGAATGTGCTCCGACGAACTTGCTTCGCTTTTATCCCCTCAATGTAAATACCTCGGACAAACTTTACAAGCAGCAAAATCACACCTCTTCACTGTAGAGGTGTTGGATAATGGTCCTATGGGAATGGATGTATCTGTTGAAAATTGTTGGTTTGACTTGCGCGAATTAACGCGGGGTGAACCCGGCAGTCGAGTGCAGAATAGGGCCTGTTCTCACAGTCGGAAATCACAGACAAGACAGGGTCATCGTGTGACGAGATCCCAGATCAAGGGTCAACGTGCACCTGTGAGAGGCTCTGTGATGTCACAGGCTCTTGCATGCGAAAATGAGGGATCCGTGACGTCATTCGTTCTTCGTGAGAAGCGAGTTTTAGTCAGTCTGGGTTTTGGAAGCGAACCGATAAGACGTTATTGTTACCATGTTAACTACAACAGATAAGGGAAATATTTCCCTAAGAAAATACAGGCGAGAGATATCCTTCCCCCTCCATGAATGGTTAAGGAAATAATTGTTAAGTAACTACGATAAAGTAGTGATTTCCTCTCTCTCTCTCTCTCTCTCTCTCTCTCTCTCTCTCTCTCTGTCTCTCTCTCTCTCTCGACGTAGTGAATGTCTCCCACCTGATTAAATAACTAACGCTTGTAATAAAAAGAA
This sequence comes from Sepiola atlantica, assembly GCA_963556195.1. NCBI lineage: Eukaryota > Metazoa > Mollusca > Cephalopoda > Sepiida > Sepiolidae > Sepiola > Sepiola atlantica. The sequence continues at coordinate 63,266,247 of OY744533.1, read as the reverse complement.
TTGAAAGTTAAAAAATTGTTATTTGGTGAGTCGGTCAGGAAGCTTTTGTTGCAGATAACAGACGGCGTGGTTCACGGCAGGAAGGAAAGAAGAAAGAATTCATCCACTAGACGACATCGAGACGGCGACCCTCCACACGGCGAGGGAGAAATCTAAAGGTATGCAAACAATATATGAACTATGTGATTTATGATGTTTTAAAAATGACGAGTATTAAATGTGAACTGCCACTGCCATTTCTGGGACGAGTATACGAAATGAGAACCGCCGCGGGCCAAGGGGGGGGGGGCTATGCAACAGAGGTCCCCAGATGCCGGAAATAGTTTGACTTTAATAACTTCTTTCCTCGAACCGCATCCCTTTGGAATTCCCTGTCTGCTTACTGTTTCCTCGACTGTACTAACATGCAGAAATTCTAATGAAATGTGAACAAGCACAACTCCCTACTTAGGATGCCCCTATAAATCTGCTCCCTAAATTATAGTAACCCCTTAGTGGCATTTACAGTAACCCCTTAGTGGCATCGTGCTTTGTTTGGGGTGAATTAAAGTTATAAAAAGTACATTTTATTACACATATAGTAATGCTACAATATCTTAAGGTGTTACAAGTGGACTATTTCCACATGGAGAATGAATGGTTTTAGCGCCCCTATTTCTCGGGACCATACATTACGTGTCGCATGGCTAAAATTATGGCAACAAATGAATTTTATTTAAATCTTCAAATCTCTTGTGTTACGTGGTTAAGCTAACCAATCACCTTTCTACGTTTATATAGGGGGACGTCTCATGTCTATTATCGAAAATAAACAATTGTATTCGGGGAATTATCTGTACATTTCAATTCAAAAATATATTAAGGCCAACGACTAGGTAGCAGTGTGAGAGTGACAGAGAAATGAAATAAAGAAGGTGTCAGGAATTATGGAAGAAAGAAAGTAATACAAATAACAGATAGAAAAGGGGGGGCGAGAAAAGAACGAAAATGAATAAGAGAGAAAGAATGAAGACAAGAAAGGAAAAAGACAAGAGAGAAATAAAAAAAAAGTTAGGAGGGGAGATAGAGGAAAAGAAGGAAGAACTAAAGAAGAAAAAGAAGAAAAAGAAGAAAAAGAAGAAAAAGAAACGAAGGAGAAAAAAAGAAAGAAACTAAGGAAAGAAACAAATATGGACGAAAGAAAAGAAGAAAAAAAGAGAGATCAAAACAAAGAAGATAAATGAAGGGAAGAAAAAAGAAAAAAGGAATCAAAGAAAAAAAGAGAAAAAAAGGAGCGAATTAGGAAAGGGTCAGGGCGGGACTGAATGGTTGAATAGGAAAAGGAAAAAAAATCGACAGGAAGAAGGGAGATGTGGGGAGTTTTTGTGTTGGATAATGCTGGGACAAAATGGCGACGTAACGACAATTACAGACGAAATAGGCGCGACATAAGAGCATTTACAAACGAAGTATAAAAGGAGAAAACCAAAAATGATCCCCAAGGGGAGTCTCCCAAAGGGGGGAGCCCCACTCCACCAAATGACAACACGACTCGTATTTTTTTTTAGGTCGATGGGGTAGAACGAAGAATTCTGAATCCCTGGAACTCGGCTAGATCAGGAAAACAGCACCAGACCCTTCCAATCATTGTCCTTGAAAGATTTCAATCGCCCGTCGACAAAAGACATTATTTTAAGAACTCATTTTTCCATCATGTTTGCTGTGTTTTTATCTTCACTCGCTAAAGTACTCTATGTCGGCTGAGGCCTTAGAACTAGACTAGTGTACACATCCCGTCAATAATAAGGACATTTCTACAATATATGTTAGTCAATCCACTAGTATATGTAATAGATAGTTGAGAATAACAAAAAATGAAAACCGCTGAGAGGTCAGCCGGGGTCAACTTGGTATTCTCGAGGTTAAAATTGATATGCTGTGTTAATATAATAGACACAGATATGACGTCACATAGCTCAACGACAAGCTGTGATGAAGAAGAGGAGATTCCGTTTGGAAGCACGCGGCGCGTGGACAAGTAAAATGATATGGGCTGGAAAAATAAAATTAATTAGTGATTAAGATCGGTCTGTCTGTCTGTCTGTCTGTCTCTGTCTGTCTCTGTCTCTCTCTCTCTTTCTCTCTCTTTCTCTCTCTCTTTCTCTCTCTCTCTTTCTCTCTCTCCCTCTCTCTCTCTCTCTCTCTCTCTCTGTCTCCGTTCTCTAACTGGTCAGTGACTTGGAACAAAGTTGAAGTCGAATAAACGTCCTCTGTTTTCCATCAGTCTTGTTCGAGTCAGTTCCCTTTTTGGGAGGGATGAAGAAGCTTATTTACCGAGTGGCGTATCCTCGGTCCGTGAGGATCACACAGAAACGCGTACCGGAAGAACATGTAGCGGCAAACTGTAGGACTAAAATTTGTAAACTTTGATATGCTTGTAAAGATTACAGTAACTTGTTTGCTGCGTGTGTGACACAAGGTTGAAAATCAGCAAATAGATAGTCATGAAAATAAAAAGTATTCCAAATATGCAGTTTTCTCATCAATATTAAACATAGGGTATTTCTAAATCGATGATATTTCTTCTATTTATGTAACGTCACTTTTTTCTTTGTTCAGAGATCAAACGTTTCCGGATATTACGTAAGCTCACTCTTTACTTCTCATGGTTCAGCCAGTCAGTAGTCTCCAAATTCTACTCTGTTCGGTCTTGTCCATCATTTGCTTCCAAGTTTTCCATGGCCGGCCAACCTTCCTGCGATTTAAGACATTCATGCTTCTGCAACGGTTTATTCAGGAGGATGAACGTTCCACAGGACCAGATACACAAGTGTAGTGTTTTCAGCAAATACTCTGACCTGATGTGTTGCGTTAGGTCAGATTTAACATTGTAGATCCATCTGACCATGGATCTGTCATTGCGCTGCAGACGGGCGAGAGAGAACTCGGCGAGGGCCAGCCATATATCATGACTCTCTTGACACAGTTACTATACAAATTACCCCGGTGTAGAGAAGGGCAGCATGTGATGTTATTCGAGGCAAGAACTCACGAAATTTCGCTGATTTAAATTGATAGAAAAATAACACCATGTGTAATAGTTAGCAGAAATGAAAGAATGTTACTAAGGATTAATTTTATATTTTTTTAGAATCCATCGTAACTATAAAGCGTGACCACAATGCCTAGCACTCAGGCTTCATATAACGGTCTCGATTCATTGGTTATCCGTATAAATGAAAAAATAATTTCAGAATGTTTCACCTGTTTTAATGACTATGTAGACAATGTGTCAGCTAATTAGCGACGTCAACTATGTTAAAGGAAATGCCGATTTGAAATTAGTACAAAGCACTTAAGTCTTCTTCGACAATTTATTTGTGACCTATTTGTATTAAAACAATTTAATATTTAATATTTAATATTAAAGAAGTTTAAAGCAATTTACTCTACCGTAAATTTTGACTGTGAGTAAAATAATGCAATAATCAATATATCTTTCACTCACAGTCACTATTTACGGTAAAGTAAATTGCTTTAAATGTCTTTTAAATATAAACTATAAAATTGTATAAGGCAAATACGTCACAAATCAGTAAATAAAGGCAAAATAAATTGTTTTGACTAATTTTCCAACGGTATTCAATAAAAAATAATGTTGATGTCGCTAATAGTAATGATTACTAAATATAAATATATGAACACGGACCGAATTATCTTCCCAGGAATGGTTCGTAATACTTGGACCCTGTAATAAACGCAAAGAATTTAGACCCGCAAATACTTCAATGCAAAGCTATACATATAACAGGCCGAGAGATCTAACATTTGGGAAGCTCTACTGGAGGGAGATGGGGTTCAAGAACATCTCCTTGGCTTTTTGGCTAAGATCAACGTGTAGTATCTGTTCCGATGGATGCTACCTCTGGAGACCGCTACCGTCTTGGCATTCTAGGAGGTCCACCATCTTTGAAAAGGGGTTAGTTTATTTTTAATCGCCTGAGGTGCTCCTCCGGGGAATGCCGACGGGGCTGCCCAAGCATTTTTTGTAGGTCAGAGTGCTCTTCTTCTTCTAGGGCACTGACTTATCGAATCACACTTTCCCGACCTTGTGTCACATCTTACTGCTGTGGGAGGTAGATAAATACCAAGATCAGAATGTAGTATCTGTTCCGCTTGATGCTACACTCTGTAGACCGGTACCGTCTTGGCTTGCAGGTCTTGATTCCGCCGGTCTGAGGTATTGTCCTGTGCAGTTCTTAGGAGGTCCACCATCCGAGACTTTTGAATCCCACTTTCCCGACCATGTGCCAAATCTTACCACTGTGGAAGAGAGATAAACACCAAGCAGAAAACTTTGTGGCCGCAAACACTTTACTCTCATTGCTCCGAAGAACATTTATGTTTGCTGGGATTCTGTATTCCACCATGACTGACATTTGGGCTTATATCTTTGTAAGAATGTTTTTTCGCCATTATTAATTTTAAAAAAAGATAAAAGTGTTGTCAATAATGTTTTCTATTTCTTAAGTCAAATTTGCGAGTTAGTTTTATATATTTTGTGAAAGTTTCATGTTTTTGTGGTTTTCTTTTCCTGTTGACAGACATATTTATTCAAGAACTACCATTTGCTTTCGTTTACTTAGTTAAAAGACGTATTGTTGAAAAACTTGATAATTTGTTGAGCTTGTTTCGTCTGACTTGTTTCGCATCTGAATTTCATTTCTGTTTGTATATATTCGTCGAAAGTATATCATGTTTTCTGTACACATTTACACCCTTGTTTATTCAAGAAAACGACATCTTTCCATTTCTTAGTTGAGCACTCAAATTCGACTCGAATGTTACAAATTGGGTTGTGGGTGTTGTTAGTATGTTCCACATTAATTTTATGACGTCTTAATCTGTTGTAAATAAAGAAATGTATTTTAGACATTTGTTCCATATATTTTTAAATCTGAGAAAATAAATTTCTTGATTTTAAATCTGATAAAATAAATTTCTTGATTAATACCTAAATAAAAGTTCTAAAAACAGTAAAAGTTTAATTAATCTAACTATATTAGAGTTACCTAATATATATATATATATATATATATATATATATATATATATATATATATATATACATTAAATTTTACGTACATAAAAGTAATCCAAGGACAATAACAAATTACATAACAATAATCTACGTGGGACTATATATATATATATAAATATGCTCCCTAAATACACACAATATATATATATATTAAATTCCCGAAACAGTTTTTCATGGTAAACAACTGATGATCCCTTAAAATAGTGTTGGAAACTAACTAATATAATAACTGTAAAAAATAAATTGACTTACATGAGTGATTTTCCACTGGAAGACTTGAGACTATAAGTTTTTTTTTGTTTTTTTTTATAGTGTTTTAATGGTTGAGAAACTTCCGAGACTATATATATATATATATATAGTAAGCTATGAATATATATATGTATGGCAATTAAGCTACACAGAGGCTCCTGCCTTTTAGCCTGACGATCCCCCCCCCCGGGGATGAAACGCGGGAGACTCTGTGTAGCTTAATTGCAATAAATATATTTTCATAGCTTACTACCTAGCTCTACTTACGTATCGTGCACTGTTGAAGTAAATACTGAAAATTGATACATAAAAAATTATACTTCCTTATAAAATATTATGTGGATACATGAAATAGTAATATATATATATATATATATATATATATATATACATAAAATTTTACGTACATAAAAGTAATCCAAGGACAATAACAAATTACGTAAAAATAACAAACTACGTAACTAAATCTCTCTCTCTCTCTCTCTCTCTCTCTCTCTCTATATATATATATATATATATATATATATATATATATATCTTTAAATGCATACAAAGTGTTATGTAGTAGCACAATATTGTGCAATACCACTACAGCTCATAATATAATATAATATTATAATACTTATTCAGATCATATAGCATATTTCATTCAAAAACACTTCATTATCAGACAATTGTTTTTGCCCATTTAGAAAAAAAATTATTTTCATGATATATAAAATTCCATAAACACAAACGAAAAGGCTTCATCGGTGTGTATTCGCCACGATCAGGCTAAAGAAAAACTTTTAACTACAAGTGAATAAGTTGGAAAGAATGAATTTCCTCTTTTGGTCCGAGTGAAAAAAAGGAAAAAGGGATATATAAGTTAAATGCTTACGGTTACCTTTTTTTCCTCAGGCTGATTGTGGCGAATGTACACTGATGAAGCCTTTTCGTACGTGTTTATTACCTTTTGTATGTCATGAAAATATATTATTTGGAATGGGCAGAAACAATTATCTTATAATAATATGTTTTGGGGTGAAATCTTGAATATTATCTTAATAATTATCATTTATATATATATATATATATATATATCCTAAATCCAGAGTGATAGTGTCACGATAAAAAAACAGCGGTTTCTGGTTAGACACGAAACAAGTTCAGGGGTCGACTTTTTTTATCAGCCAGACTTGTAACACTTTCCTTCTCTATTGGGCTCTAAGGGCTTACTTTTAGCTAGCCAGTTTGGAGTCCAGGAGATTGAACGCTGGTGGTTGGGTCTCTTTTCGCTTCGGTTGTCTTGAGGTGATTCTACTTTTCTTTCACTTTCTATAATGTCTTCTAAAAATCTACACAACAAACACCTATTTTGATATTTCGTCCTTTCTCTTGGGCAAATCTCCTCACATCTCTGCTCTTTTGTTAGATTAATCTGGATGCTGGTAGTAATAGCAACGATCTACATGTGGAAGGTTATTTGCCTTTTTTCCGCTTAAACTCTTTCATACATTTGCATGGGTTTGCTCTTTTTCTTCGCAAGGATCTCACCATTGTACGTGCCTCCAGTTTTGAATCTCATGGGTATCCTTTTATTTGTCTGAGGTTATCTCTTCTGCATCCCACTTCCTACTTGTTCTTTTTTTATATTCTTCCCCTTCTGATAATGAATACTCCGTTGTTGATGCTATATCAAGTAGTATTGATAATGCATTGCAACATCATCCGTTAAGCTCCCTCTTTGTTTTTGGCGGCTAAAATGCTTACCATTCTGACAGACTCCCTCACTCTAACCGCACAGTTCTAGCTGATGAAATCTCTTAACTTTTCTTTGGTTCATTACTTGCCCCAAATTGTCACTTTCCCCACGCGTTTTCCTGATAATGACCTTCATCAACCATCCTTACTTGATCGTTTTCTCACTTCTGTTCCTGACTCATGGTTTAGTTCATCTTCTCTTCCATTAGTTTCTTCTGATCATACTGCTGTTCATGTTGAGGTTGATTTTTCGTTGGTCGTCCCTTCCATAGAAAGACGTTTAACTATAGGAAGGCTGATTGGAATGTGCTTCGCAGCTTCCTGTGTGACGTTCCATGGGTTCCTATCTTTGGTATGTCTCCGAATAATTCTTCGAGGGAGGTTACTGATTGGATTCTTGTTGTAATTGACACCTTCATTCCTTATCGTAAGTTTCAAATCAAACCTAATTCTTGTTTTCATTTATTTGTGCTTCTGCCATTGTACATCGTAACTATTTCTTTAATCAGTATCGTCGAGATAATTCCGAGGCTTCCAAACAATCCTACAGAAGAGGGAGCAATGTCTGCAAGAGAGCAAACTATTAATCTCTGAGACTACGTCTAGCTATTTGTGACTATTTCAAAGGAGTGGCTTTCGTGATTATTGAAGAATCTACAATAGTGCTGTTAATAGTGGCAATTCTGCTATTCTTTCTCTTTTTAATGGTCTTCAGGTTATTTCATCTTCTAAGGGGTAAGGATGATGTATTTGTTCATCTTTTTGCTGACACTTATTCTTTTGATGATTCCGATGCTGTTCTTCTTCATTTTCCTTCGAAAACTGATTACTCTCTTGATCTTGTCATTATTTTGACTGGTTTAAACCAGTCAAAATAATGACAGAATCAAGAGAGTAATCAGTTTCCGGTTCTGATTAAATTCCTGTTGTTGTTCCCAAACGTTGTGCTCATGAGCTTTCTTCTATCGTCTCTAAATTCTTGAATCTCTGTTTGTCGCAGCCATGTTTCCCTACTTGTTGGCAAGAGTCCTCTGTTGTTTCTATTTTTTTAATGTTGGTGATCGGTTTGACCCAACCAAGTATCGTTCTGTTAATCTACTCTCTGTTATTAGAAAAGCTTTTGAACGGTTGGTCAACAACAAGTTTGTTCATTTTCTGGAAAGTTTGAGCCTCTTTAGTGATGTTTATCATGTCTTTCGTGGTTTACGTTCAAATGCTGATCTTTTAACTGTATAACTGAGCGGATCTGTCGGTTTATGGATAATTTGGGAGAGGATAGAGCCTTGCTCTTTACATTTTGAAGGCGTTCGATAGAGTTTTGCATTCTGGTCTTCTACACAAACTTCTGGATGATGGTATTAGTGGTGAGGTATTTGCCATTATTAGGTCTTTTTTTCTGATAAAAGCTTGCATATAACTCTTGATGGTATCTCCTCATTCTCTTTTCCTATCAATGCTGGTGTTTCTCGGGGCTCTATTCTCGGTCCCACACGGCTTCTCTATATCAATGACCTTCCAGACAATATTATTCAGACGATTAACATCTATGATGATTATACCACTCTCTATTCTGGTGTTGCTTATCGCCAATCTCTTAAAGATCAGCCGAAAGATGAAGCTAATTTTAAAGTTGATCTGGTTTCGGTTTTGGATTGGGGTACGAAATTGCTTGTTTCTATTAGGACTATGGAACTTATTGATCTTTCTTTCTCATAAAACTTTCTTGGGGTTCATACATTAGATCCATTTTCGTAAATCGGTTCTGTCCTTCGCTCCAAACACGTTCTCATAACTGAGGCTATTTTCTATCTCTACAAATTAACTATCAGACCATACATGGAGTACTGTTGTCATATTTGGGCTGGTGAATATCTATCCAATTTGAGGGTTCTTAAAATTTTCTCTGTACCCCTCTATCTCTCACAGACGCCATGTTGCTAGTCTCAGTCTTTTCTGAAAATACTATTATAGCATGTGTTCTTCTCACATTTCCAGAGCTATTCCCTGCTTCCTTTGTGCCAAGTCATTTGATTCGCTGGTCTGATGGTCTTCCAGTAGCTTCTTTCCAAGAATTGCAGGCTTGTGGAACTCTCTTCCTGCTGACTGTTTTCCTCTTACCTATAGTTTTGGTCTTTTCAATACAAAAACAAATAGGAATCTCCTGTCTTGCGGTAATCACCTTTCATTATTGTTAGCCCCTTACATTAAGTGGCTTCGTACCGTGTCTGGAGCGATTTCCATAAAAGACGGGTATCCCCACGGACACTGTAATGTATAGTAAAATAATTTATATTGGCTCTTGTCGAACCTACGATCAAGCACTAAATTTTTTTTACTTGTGATAATTTATATATATATATATATATATATATATATATATATATATATATATATATATATATATATATTGCCAAGGCTGCCGCAAAGAAGGTTGGCTCCCTCTACCGTGCTAGTAAACTCCTCACACCTGACATTATCCTGTATCTCTACAAAGCCACCATCCGCCCATGCATCGAGTATTGTTGTCACTAACTCGACAATCAACTAAATCTCATTCATTCACTGTGGAGGTTCCCAGATGTCGGAGAGCCTTCTACTCAAATAGCTTCTTTCCTCGTACTGCTGGCTTCTGGAACTCCCTCCCTGCCCCCTGTTTCCCCAACAGTACAGACATGCAGAATTTTAAAACTAATGTAAAAAAACACCTCGCTGCGCTGATCCTAATCTAGGTTTACCGCCCCCTACCTTCTTCCCTTTTCTTTTCTCAGTAGCCCCTTACGTCTACAGTGGCGGCCTGCCTTGTTTGGCGTGAACTATGTTAAATATATATATATATATATATATATATATATATATATATATATATATATATATATATATATATATATATAACCGTCTCCCGACGCCTTACGCATCACTTAAATGATACTAGTGCCATCCAGCGACACATTACCACACATAAAAAAGCATAAAATCAACCGAACTAAGACACATATTAACTAACTGCACCAACAGACTAATAATCTTCGAAGCATACATATAAAAAAATTAAAACCCACAATTCATAAAATAGCATTCAACACTGGTACTAACGCTCTATCAGCCTTTAACAATTAATACACACTAATAATAATAATAATAATAATAATAATAATAATAATAATAATAATAATAATAATAATAATAATAATAATAATAATAATAAAATAATGGAAATAAAAAAACAATAAAACTAAATAAATAAATAAATAAACGAATAAAGATATATATATATATATATATATATATATATATATATATACATATGTAAATAAATAGATATATAACTAATAATAAAACTATAAATACGGCTCTTAGTAACAATAAGACAGAGCCTCCTGAAGACGGTCGAGAGACCGAAAGCGCTAGAGGAATGGCACACGATACAACGTTAGGTGCCATACTCCACCAGAAACCCGACGAATCGCTCGCCACGTCGAGAAATTAACAAGAAAGATACCGAAGAGAGAAACTCCGTGGTCTTTAACGACGCGTGTATAAGAAATGACTTGCTGCCGAAATATACACACACATATATATATATATATATATATATATATATGTGTGTGTGTATGTATATATGCATGTATGTATATATATATATATATATATATATATATATATATATATATAAGTATGTATATATATATGTATGTATATATATATATATATATATATATATAAATATATATATATATATATATACTAACTTTGATCAGTATGCTACTTGAATTGCCAGCCTTAATTTGTGCGCTTTTCACATAGTTGTCAACCTTTATTGGAAAGCAAATATAAAGCTAGATATAAGATTGACCTCATAATGTTTTACTGCATTTGTTCTTCGTAACTTTTGTCGTGCGTGTGTCTTAGAGTGACAAAGTGTGCCATGAGTAAAGAAATAGATGAGCTATTACTTTCAGATTTAGGGGTCACTAGATTATGTTAACTTTATATATATATATATATATATATATATATATATATATATATATATATATTACTCTATTATACTCCTTTTATTTTTTATTTTATTTTTTATATTATTCTTTATAGTTTTCATTTTTTTATTGTATATTTAATTTTTATTTTTTTTATTTTTTATCCTTTTATTTTATTTTATTTTTCCTTTATATATTCTATTATTATTTTTTATATTTTATATTATATTTTATTTTATTCCTTATTTTAATTTTAATTTTATCTTTATAATTTTGATAATGTTTATAATGTTATATTTTTTATATTATCGGTTTATCTTTATATTTTTATTTTATATTTGTAACTTATTCCTTTTTCTAATATTTGTCACTGAGTCCCCTCCTGTCAATAGATGTTCCTCTAAGACGAACTTGTTATTTTTTCCTTGCATTTTCTGTAAGATGTGCTGCTAAAAACGCTGATGAAGAGACGTTTTGGAATGGCTTTGTAAATTTTTTTTTAAATAAAAAAATTTAAAAAATAAAAAATAAAAAATAAAAAATAAAGTATTTACAGAATGTTTTGGAAACGACCGTACGCCGTACAAGACTTGTTGTTCTAATTCTTTGAGCAATTGGAATGTTATAATTCATTAAATCTTCTTATATATATATATATATATATATATATATATATATATATATATATATAATTATATTTATACCGATTTTTAACCCATAAATGCCTTATTTTTAATATTGGTTAGAAAAAAATGTTATCATCGAAAATACTAATCACCTATTTAGCGAGTGTGCTGATGCAACATCATACTAATACCTACGCACACTTGCCAACGGACTCGTTGCAGATATTAAACAAGTTGCAATTTAACACATTCGCGTTGAATATGATATTAAATAGGCATTTTGTTAGAATGTGTCTTCTTTGAAACAAAAAGCATTTGAAGGGTAAAAACCACATGCATATAGCTTTCATCTTCCCGGAATCATCAGTGTGAAGATGACCGTTCGGCTGATCGAACGATTCGAACCTTGGACTTGAGACTCCGTTGACTCACAGTCAGCGTACCAGTCACACGGAATTAATAGAAATAAAGTCTATTGCTGTTATGTTTTTTTTTTCAGCGAACATACAGTAAGCCGCCGAGAGTGTTCGAAGATCCAAGGAACAGAACTCGCAATTTTGTTTAATTTGGCGGCTTTTATTTATTTCTCTAAAAGTGCTCATCCGTAAAGGGAGCTTTAAATAATTATTTTATAATAGATATTTTTTAATATATATTTTTTTTTTCCAAAAAATATAATACTATTACGAAACAATGGTTTAAAAAATATGTCTAAGTACCCTTTCTTATTCAAACCGGCGTCACCTCGCTTGCAGACATAACGTGATTTTCTGACCAAAAAGTCCATTTCCATCGGACGATGAAAAAGAAAAAAAAGAAGAAAAGAAAAACACTCTTTAAAAATGAGAAGTATATTCTCGAAAGCTCAGATTAAAATAAATTTTATTTATTTTACATCACCATTGTTATGGTTTTTTCAAAAAAATATAATATATATATATATATTATTGTTTATTATCTATGTATGTATACGTTTCGTCCTTTATAATCGGGACTCATCAGCATAGAGATATGACTATTCATTACCGGTCATGCGATTCAAACCCCGGATTACGAGTATTGTTGCAACTCAAATCCGACGCCTGAACCACTCGGCGAATTCTGAACAGCGAATAAACTCTGATAATTTTAACACTTTATATGGCGGCTTAACGTCTAGAGCGTTCTACTTTTTTAATGAAAGGAACGATGCATTTAAAGCTAGTGACGTCATGCTGTGTTAATACTACACTTACAGTGCTCTACTTTTTCTAGGAGCGACACATAATAAATATTATATATATATATATGCATATATATATGTATATATATATATATATATATATATATATATATATATATATATATATATATATATATATATATATATATATATATATATATGTTCAGGGTAAAAGTTAAAAGCATTGATCGTTATATTCTTGTGTTTATTCCGCGAAACGGAGTTTGCCCTCCACCATACACGGTCAAAGGTTTGATCATGATGAAGTTTTGATATATTGTGGTAGGATATCCAACCACCTTTGTTTTGGGGTCATTTTCTCGGTTAAATCCTGAGTCGTTTGTGTCCGTATAAGAGCAGAAGATTTTCAGCCGTGTTTTGTCTGTGATCGGCGTAACTTCGGACATGGTTGAGTCGTGTCAGACCGGAAGTCCAACATCACATCTTAGTCAATATTGGTCGACAGTCAGCACTCGGTGACGTATAAAGCAGAAATAGAAATTGTAATCATCGATAACTTATACTAATAAAGATTCTGATGTGTTTTTCAAATATCAATACATCTATCACATAGCATGATTTGTATGACATATCAATACATCTATCATATAGCATGATTTGTATGACATATCAATACATCTATCATATAGCATGATTTGTATGACATATCAATACATCTATCATATAGCATAATTTGTATGACATATCAATACATCTCTCATATAGCATGATGTGTATGACATATCAATACATCTATCATATAGCATGATTTGTATGACATATCAATACATCTATCATATAGCATGATTTGTATGACATATCAATACATCTATCACATAGCATGATTTGTATGACATATCAATACATCTATCATATAGCATGATTTGTATGACATATCAATACATCTATCATATAGCATGATTTGTATGACATATCAATACATCTATCATATAGCATGATTTGTATGACATATCAATACATCTATCATATAGCATAATTTGTATGACATATCAATACATCTATCATATAGCATGATTTGTATGACATATCAATACATCTATCATATAGCATGATTTGTATGACATATCAATACATCTATCATATAGCATAATTTGTATGACATATCAATACATCTATCATATAGCATGATTTGTATGACATATCAATACATCTATCATATAGCATGATTTGTATGACATATCAATACATCTATCATATAGCATGATTTGTATGACATATCAATACATCTATCATATAGCATAATTTGTATGACATATCAATACATCTATCATATAGCATGATTTGTATGACATATCAATACATCTATCACATAGCATGATTTGTATGACATATCAATACATCTATCATATAGCATGATTTGTATGACATATCAATACATCTATCATATATGATGATTTGTATGACATATCAATACATCTATCATATAGCATGATTTGTATGACATATCAATACATCTATCATATAGCATGGTTTGTATGACATATCAATACATCTATCATATAGCATGATTTGTATGACATATCAATACATCTATCATATAGCATGATTTGTATGACATATCAATACATCTATCATATAGCATGATTTGTATGACATATCAATACATCTATCATATAGCATGATTTGTATGACATATAGGTCAAAGAAAACGTTAGACTTGCCAGAGTTTAAGAACAGCCATTCTTTAGGTCAATCTAAAGACGGACTTAATGAGTGTCAAATCGACCCAAACGTTGGGATTCAACTTTCTAGTTTTAACTGAATGAAAATAATTAATATCAATTCACTTAGTTCGACCAAGACCATCTGACAGCCGCTTCGTTATAATAAAAGTGTATTTTTTTAATAGAAATCGCTCCAAACAAGGCATGACACCACTTGATGTAAGGTGCTTAAAAATAGTACTTCAAGGAAAAAAACAGCCAACGATTAGAGTTAGATGCATAGATTCCGACCCAGAAAACAGCAGTTCTTCCATTTTTGTCAAAAACATTGCTGATTGAATGTGAGGACTAAAGGACAAAATAAGTGAAGATAGAGTTACGAAGCTGTTGAAAGTAAACCTAAAGTCCACTTTCTTCCCTTCTTGTTTATTTACATCTATCATGCGTCTGTCACTCTATATATATCAGTGTGTGTGTCTCCGAAATATCGAACACTAACGGGAGTCTGCGGAAAGTCTACGGTGCTTTTTACACCAATCTGTATAATTTAATGTTAATAATAATATTCCTTTAGAAATAATAAATATCTGCCAGGGTCAATACAATTAAAGAAAAAAATCCTCTTTCTTCTTCTGTAAAATAATTACGATTGTCAGTTAAATATTTAAAAAAAAAACGAATATGTCTCTTCTTTATTTATTTATTTAAGATTTTTACAACAATAAATAGTTTGTCTTCTGAACGTACAATTTATTGTGAACTAAATATTCTTCAAGTCAATAAAACAAATCTCACCTTTTTAAATGTATTTTTTTTTATTGTATTTTTATTGTATTTTTGATTGTATTTTTTATTGTATTTTTTTATTGTATTTTTTAATTGTATTTTTTAGTGTATTTTTTATTGTATTTTTAGTGTATTTTTATTGTATTTTTTAGTATATTTTTTATTGTATTTTTTATTGTATTTTTAATTGTATTTTAGTGTATTTTTTATTGTATTTTTATTGTATTTTTATTGTATTTTTATTGTATTTTTTTTTTTATTTTTTAGTGTATTTTAGTGTATTTTTTAGTGTATTTTTTATTGTATTTTTTAGTCGACGGGACAACACAATTTTATTTTGGAACAATTCATTTTAAAATTGGTAAAGTCGGAATTGTTTATCTTAGCGACACAATATTAATAATAAATAAACTATATTGGCTGATCTGATGATTTAATTTTAATATGTGTGAAAGGTGATCACGTATGCACGAACAAAAAGTGGTTTAACGTATTACTATATAGATATTGAATATTATTAATCGCCAGTAAGTATGAAAAATTAAAAAGATGATATAGTAATGCCAATTTCAGAAAAACGGACAAACGGTTTAGGGTTCACGTGTTCGTGATTGGCATTGGTTTAGAAAAGTGTGTTCTCTGTGTTCGGGTAAATATACATTTTTTTTAATTGATAAATATTTGTTTTACTTTGTTACTACATCTTAAATTGCAATTTAATTAAATAGTTCAATAAATAACTACAAATGATAGTTAATTAATAAAAATGTATTTTTTCAAAACCAAAATATAAATATCAGAAAGTTTCATCGGATGTCCTGCTTGCTTAGCAGGCCGAGAGCAGGCTCGAAACATTTCGGCGTAAATTCACGACGTTTCCCAGTGTGACGCGTAATTAACAGACCAAGACTGCTGAGGAAGTTTCGCGTGACGGACCTTATTTCCCCGCCCGTCTCCACGTCAATCACTTGGGACACGAATCTGTCGAAAAGACCGGCATATTTTGATTTCTTGCGATCTTCTGCGGAGATTGTTGCCGATTCTGTTACTGACGAGTGCGCAAAAGTGTCGACACAAGGCACATCCCATATAAGCGGCTTGCCGTTTGCAGTGGGAAACACTCAGCCCATCGGGTCGTTTGCCATCCTCTTTGTCGACAGATACATTTTTAAAATGTTAAATAGAATCCTTTACTTGATTCTTGTACTGGGTGAAGTACCCATACATTCAAGATTTCTCAACTTTTCGTGAAATTTATAGCATACATTAGAGGTTAAGAAAGTTTATTAAATATTTTTCATCCATTTTTTATTAAAAGGATTTAGGTTTATTTTGAAGATCGGTACGTGCGAGGAAATGACTGGAACACTATGGGAAAAAAACAATTGTTTAGTATAAGATTCGAACCTTGAATGATGGTATTAAAATATTAAAACTGAACGCGAACGATTTATCTACAAAGCTGTCGTTTTGATCTACTTTATGTAGTTCGACGTAAGGATTTTTTTTACCTCTCCACATAGATCTAAAATAGTTCTATTGTTTAAAATACATAAAGAAATATGAAAAAAAACATAAATATAAAATTTAACAAATATTAAAGTAAAAGTTCAAGGCTGCTGCAAAGAAGGTGGGCTCCCTCTACCGTGCCAGTAAACTTCTCACACCTGACATTATCCTATATCTCTACAAAGCCACCATCCGCACATGCATGGAGTATTGTTGCCACATCTGAGCTGGTGCATCATCCGCTAGTATCCCTCTTAGACAAGGTCCAAAAAAAAGTCGCTAACTTGATAGGTTCTTCAATATCCACCAAGCTCTAGCCCCTGTCCCATCACCGCAATGTTGCTTCCCTGTGCCTGTCTTACAAGTACTTCAATGGATTGTGCTCTAGTGAACTTGCTGCTTTGGTGCCCCCACGACGTAGATTTACTAGACCAACCCGACAATCTGCCAAATCCCATCCATACACTGTGGAGGTCCCCAGATGCCGAAGAGCTTTCTACTCCAAAAGCTTCTTTCCTCGTGCTGCTAGACTCTGGAACTCCCTCCCTGTTCCTTGCTTTCCTGACGTTACGGACATGCAAACATGTAAAAGTAATGTAAACAGACATCTCGCTGCGCAGCTCCCAAATTAGGTTGACCCCCACAAAAAAAAAACCTTCAACCTTTTTTCTCAGTAGCCCCTTACATCTACAGTGGCGGCCTGCCTTGTTTGGGGTGAACTTTGTTAAAAATAATGTTTAAATTTACAAAACGGGACAAATGTTTTCCCTTTAAAATAAACAATACCTAAAATGCGTGCAATGATTTGATGTGAAAAGTAATGGTATTATTATTATTTGGATTAGTCGGACTTCTGTTCTCATCTTGTCGAACTCGGGAATCTTTTTGTCGAAGTCGAGAATCTAGACATGCTATTGAAACGAAATCTGTATCTATACCACGGGGGTTGCTTGCTCTCGTTCAATTAGCCATGACCGGGTAAAGGTCTTAAGTAATTGGTAATTGTATTCTCAGCATTGCCCGTACTGAGGATTGAATCTTCAACTACCAGAAGACTGTCACTTAGAACTGATAATGACTTAGCACTTTTAGTCCTTGTGCCACGAGATCTTGCGGAATAATTCAAATGATACAAATTATCATTCCTCATCTAAATAATTTCGAAACCTGAAAAGAAGTTTTTCGGTCAGCTAAAAGAGAACGCTAAAAATGTCGGAACATTTGTTTCTCATATTATTTTACATACATTTAATTTTGAATAATGAGTTTTAAAAAGATTCAAGGACTTCTAACATTGATAAGGACATCTGATCAACCGTTTAACTGTGATACCGCGACACACATACGCACATACAACTTTGCTCTCTCTCCCCCTCTCTCTCTCTCTCTCTCTCTCTCTCTCTCTATATATATATATATATATATATATAGTCAGAGAGAAAGAGAGAGAGAGAGAGAGAGAGAGGGAGATGCTAGCTAAGCATCCCTTAACAGTAAAGAAAACAAGAAATGTCTCAATTTCCATCTGTTCATCTTGTATTCTTACAAGTTTGTCATGTTCTTTTGTCGCCTCTTTTTATTTATTAGACAAGTTCAGCCACAGAATACGGAATTTGAAATAAATAAGAAATACACTCAAATACAGTAGAAGAACAAAATCGTTTCTGTCATCGCCGAGAGATAATTGGCTGAATTTGTTTTTATTTTTCCAGACGACATTTGACTTTTTCAAAGGTGCATTTTGGTTGTCAGACAGAGAAAAAAGAGGTGATTTGAAGACGTGCCGCGGTTACACAGCTGCGCTTTGATTGGTCAGTATTTCAACAAAGCATAATGGCGTCAAAACACGTTCTCATCAAAAGTCAGCAATGAAAATGGTTTGGGAAGGACGCAGTTGTTTTGTTTATTTTTTGCGTATTCGCGGCACAGGTAGAGTTTATTGTGAATCCCAAATGATAATCGGTTGCTTCCATGTCGAAATGCCATGAGAAACAACAAAAAGAAAAAAGTCAGGCCTTCGGAATGAGATCAACGTGTAGCATTGATTAAATTGTATTTACTCCTAATAAGGCTTATTGGCATTTATGCATTAGGTCAGGGGTGGGCAACCTCCGGCCCCCGGGCCACATCCGGCCCGCGAAGGCTTAGCGTCCGGCCCGCCACCCTGCTAGACTTTATTATTATTGCAATCCGACCCACAGACCTCCCAGTAAAACTTTTGTGACATAGACGTAAAAGTAGGTTTCAATTAAGATTTAGAGTGGGATGAAAATTTATAAATATCAGCGAGCGATGATGCATGTATTTTCATTTTTCTTTAACTATTAATTTCAAATCTTTGGCCTGAGATAAAAATAGAAAAAGAGAAAGAGAAAGGCAAAGAGGAAACGAGAGATGAGGAAAAGGCATGAATCAGAGAACCTATGTGAGGTGTATCAAAACGAATGCTGGATCAACTTGCTACTCCCCCCCCCCCGTCATTATTTTTTATGATTCTTCGTTGGCGCCTTTTATAACATCACATGCAGAAGTCTCTTGAGAAAAAATATCAGATTTGTAGAGTATTCAATGCAATTTTTGTACAATTTATTCATGTAAACAAAATATAGTAATTCTGAGATTTCGTTTTTCACTCCGGCCGCGATCTCCTTCCAAAAGTCTCATCTGGTCCTCACCCTGAAACGGTTGCCCGCCCCTGCATTAGGTGATACTGTCTGTGATGAGGACCATATTTATAGGATGCAACTTGAGTAACGAGTTAAGCAGCAAGATGTTTGTTCATCTTGAATTCAAACTGGTGCATGTTGGTACGGGCGGGGAAATAGCGTTATCTGTTATCTCCTCAGTCAGTGAGGAGAAATGACTTTAGACTAAGGCACATAGGTACATATATAGTATGCGAACCTGAACGGCGATAGCTATGTATATTGTATATGCACCAGGGTGGGAATAGGTACTATATAGTATGCGCACCGAGGCAGCGATAGGTACGTATATAGCATGCGCACCGGGCGGCGATAGGTACGTATATATAGGGTGGGCAAAAATAAGGGTCCTATTTTTAAAAATTCATAACTTTTTTATTTATTGATTTTAAAAAATTTTTTTTTTTAGAATAAGTAAAGGACCCCTTCCGAAGCAAGCATGAGCCGTATTAGCCCTAAGGAACGTACCCTCATTTAGAAAACATTATTTTTGCTTAAAAAACTCAAAACAGTGTAAAAAACAATACTTTAGTTTTTGTAAGTTTTAAGAAGTGTTTTTCAGCTAAAATTTGTTTTGTTTATTTCAAAAAATCTCGGAAGGGTCAGTCTACACACACATAAAGTTTGGTGAGTTTAACTTTTATTTTGTGGAAGTTATTCAAATTCAAGTTATTCAAATTTAAAGATAGGACCCTTATTTTGGCCCACCCTATAGTATACGCACCGAGGGAGCGATAGGTACGTATATAGTATTCGCACCGGGCGGCGATAGGTACGTATATAGCATGCGCACAGGGCGGCGATAGGTACGTATATAGTATGCGCACCGAGGGAGCGATAGGTACGTATATAGTATTCGCACCGGGCGGCGATAGGTACGTACATAGTATGCGCACCGGGGTGGGGATAGGTACGTATATAGTATACGCACCGGGGCGGCGATAGGTACGTATATAGTATGCGCACCGAGGCGGCGATAGGTACGTATATAGTATACGCACCGGGGCGGCGATAGGTACGTATATAGTATGCGCACCGGGGTGGGGATAGGTACGTATATAGTATACGCACAGGGGCGGCGATAGGTACGTATATAGTATGTGCACCGGGGCAGCGATAGGTACGTATATAGCATGCGCACCGGGGCGGCGATAGGTACGTATATAGTATGCGCACCAAGGCGGCGATAGGTACGTATATAGTATACGCACCGGGTCGGCGATAGGTACGTATATAGTATGCGCACCGGGTCGGCGATAGGTACGTATATAGTATGCGCACCAGGGCGGCGATAGGTACGTATATAGCATGCGCACCGGGGCAGCGATAGGTACGTATATAGCATGCGCACCGGGGCGGCGATAAGTACGTATATAGTATGCGCACCGGGGCGGCGATAGGTACGTATATAGCATGCGCACCGGGCGGCGATAGGTACGTATATAGTATACACACCGGGGTGGCGATAGGTACGTATATAGTATACGCACTGAGGCGGCAATAAGTAAGTATATAGTATGCGCACCGGGTCGGCGATAGGTACGTATATAGTATGCGCACCGGGTCGGCGATAGGTACTATATAGTATGCGCACCGGATCAGCGATAGGTACGTATATAGTATGCGCACCGGGTCGGCGATAGGTACGTATATAGTATGCGCACAGGGACAGAGATAAGTACCTATATAGAAGACGCATACAGAGATGGTACTGTTTATAGAAATATGTCATATTTTTGCTCTGGGCAACGGAAGAGGAATGGTGGGGAAGTGACAGTTTTCGCAGAAGGCAAAGGGAGAAAATAGCAGTAAAATGGGGCGACCAGAGAAGAGAAAGGTAGAAAGATAAAGAGACGGCTATAGAGAGAGGGAGAGAAAAAGAAGTTTGAATATAAATATGTTGAACACGCGATTTTTCTTCTATTTTGTGTTTTTATGATCCCGAGCAATGCCGGGTAACCCTGCTAGTTTTATATAAAATCGCGCCAGGAATATTTCAACAAGCAATGGACTCCATGTTTAGTGACTTGGTACTGGCAGGAGGATAGTGTTATCAATTTTTTCCTCAGTCAGAGGAGGAATGCCTTTTAAAAATGGTGTCCTAATCTATTGTTGAAATATTCCGGGTGCTAATTTTATACCAAAAAACAAACAGTCTATTAGACTTTTACACACTTTCATAGTTAACATCTTCTAATAGTATTTGTCGATAGGAATCCAGTAAATCAAATTTCCCATCAATTTTACTTATTGTAAAATGTTAAACAATTGTTTAGTCTAAGTAGTACAATCAGCAGAAACAGTAATTTTGTTCTTTTTTGTTGTTTCCAAAAACCGCGGGACTCTACATGGTACTTTTTTTTTTACATTATGTTTTTAGTTGCAAAGGGTATTTGTATTTTTTATCTAAAAATCGTTTGTGAATTACATTTTGTATTCAAATGTAGCTTTTGCCTTTGAACATATTTCTTGACTTTCAGGAAAAAATGTCAGAAAGTCTTGATTTAAGTTTTCTTTGAAAATTATCTATACTATTTGTCTTTTTATAGATATTGGTGGATTCCATAAATCAAATAAATCTATCCAGTCTTTAAAATGATAGATTAGAATATCATTCATCTAAAAATTAATATTTACAGGTTATTTTTCGCGCAATTTAAATAGAATAAATAGCATTATCCTACCTATTTTCTTTCCATGGTTATTTATCTATTGTCGTCAAGTTATCTCCTGTGTCTAATTGAAATTAGACATTACGGTCTTCCATTTTAACATTTATAATTTTCTTTTAATCCCGATTAGATGCGTTTTCTTTTTTGTATAGTTAACCGGAGTTTTTTATTGTTGGATTCTTTTTTGTTCTATGTTCTTTTCGACAATGTGGGAACATGTATTTTATTGCAACAATCATGGCAGTCCTTGTTTTTAAATGGAAAATTTTATATAAATGCATCTAAACGCATCTACATACTCAGAAAATGTGACGCCGGGTACAAGTTTACAGACACAGAACAAAGAGTAAACCACCTGATGTACATGGACGAACTATTTGCAAAAAACAAAAAGGAACTGGGAAAGCTGATTAATACGATTAGAATCTTCAGTCAGGAATTCGGAATGGAAAAGTGTGCACTACTAGAAACAGCACGACAAGAAAAGAAAAGCGTGAAGAAAAACAACTACATGGACTCTTCAGAAGAGTGACGAGAGAAGAAACCAACGAAAATAGCTGGGCATGGCTAAGAAAAGAACACTTGAACAGAGAAACGGAATCTTTACTGATGACTGCACAGAACAATGCAATTAGGACCAATGGTACTAACCAGCGAGAAATCAATGGTAAACGGCTGTTGGGATACTGTAAGGTTATTTGCGATGGCTGTCGAAAAGAGGTGGAGAATACTGGAAATCTGTGGAGGCTTGTTGTCACGCAGACTCCAGGGAACACCATCGGTTGTTGTCGATGAGCAATAACTGAAGGTGACCTGTGTGATAACTCCTAGTGAGTAATAATAATAATTATTATAATAATAGTTATAATATTAATAATAATACTACTACTACTACTACTACTACTACTACTAATAATAATAATAATAATAATAATGATGATGATGATGATGATGATGATGATGATGATGATGATGATGATGATGATGATTATAATAGCAATAATAGAGAACGAGAGAAAGAGAGGGGGAAGAGGAAAAAGAGAGATGGACACAATAGTCAACACGTTGCTGGTAGTAGTTGTTGTTTATGTTATAGCAGTACGAATAGTCGATTATCGTGGTAGCAGTTGTTGTTAATGTAGTAATAATAGTACGAATAGTTTTAGTGTTGCTAGTTGGTGTGAATGTTACAATATTAGTACGAACAGTTGTGTTACGTGGTCGTAGTCATTGATGTAAAAAAACACATTTAACTGAGCAATTAAATAAAACAACTAGCAAAAATATGCGACCGAGGGAGCATATATTTGCTAGTATATATAATGTTATTACTTTATTTATATGTCTTATTTACGATACCCATAATTGAAAATATTCAATTATTTAATGGGAGAACTTTGCCTCAATGAAAAGTGGAAATATTTATCTTCTTCACTGGAGTGCTCCACCTATACTGCCGGCTAATATATATATATATATATATATATATATATATATATATATATATATATATATATATATATATATATATATATATATGTTTCTTATGACTCGGTGAGAAACTTGAAATTGTAAGATTTAGAGACAGGGAAAATTACTCAACGTCAGACAGGAAACATTTCAAGGAATATACACTAAGCAGACTTTAGATTACAAATACTGATGTCGAATAACTACTATTACATCACATTGAAATTTAATTATTTTGACTTTATTCTTTACTTTATTGTTTACTCAATTTTATTTCAATTTTTATTTTTTATTTTTATTTATTTATTTATTTTGCTTTTAATTTTGGTGTTTATATATTTTGTACTTAAGTAATCTATATTATCCAAAATCACTACACCTTAATCTATAGTGATCAGATGTTTGTACTTCCTCATAGTTCTCACTTGTTCATATATATATAATTAACTATTACAATTACATACGCTGTACTTGATTGGTTTGCTTGCATTAAGGGTGCTTATCTTGTAAGTTCTTATCTTAATATTAGAGCAGGTATAAACGTAAGCAAATAGAACAGATATAGTTTGAAAGGAGTAATACTGAATGATATAAGCACTTAAGTTGTAATTCAGCTGGGCGAATACCACTCGTACGTGTGACTAGATTCATACGTGATGAATCGTTTTTGCGCGGAAGCCAAACCACAAGGTGAACACTTTAGTTCCAGCTTATCTCTCAAACAGGCAAGTCGTATATCCTGCGCTCGCTCTATCTGGGCTAACGCTAAACGAGTAAAGAAACTCCAGGATTCTACTTAATCTAACCGACATGAATCAGCTCATTGTACTATCTTCATTTTGTTCCTGTCTTCCCGTGAATAAAACTTCATATCTATTTTGTTACGAAGCCATTGTTTATTACAGGGGGAAAAGGTGCTCTCTTTTTCTTGTGTAATATTCCTCTTTCAGTCAGATTCGGCCAGACGTATTACTCTTCCAAGTAAGTTCGTTATTCTGATTTCTAACCCACAGCCAAATAACTTTTGCTATACATTTCTTTTGAAATTAGCTAAAAAGTTATCGTTAAAATGTATATATATATCTCTGTTGATTGTATGATTGGGCTTCTATTTTTCTTGCATGTTTGAACTAACGAAAAGCCTATTTGAAGTAATCTTTTTGGGGGAAAGTTTTATTCAAAGCAAATTTTATAAACTATATATATAACAACAACAACGATGGTATGTATACACAAGATTGTGGATACAAGGTGTTACCGTCATAATAAACTAGGGCGCCATATACAAGTAGATATTAAAAACACATCAACCACAAGATAAAATGACTGCCGTTTTCAATGAATGAGTAATGGGTTTTCTGTGCGCATGGTCGTATATATTCGTGAGCGTTTGTTTACAAATCCCGCATTTGTCTTTCACCACTCAAATGCATGTAGATAAAATCGTACTATGTCTATTTATTCGGATGGACCGAACGCTTATGTTTGTCTAGCGTTTTTTTTAGTTTGTAGATTTTATGCAATTATGGCTTTTTATATAATGCATTTGCTTTGATATTTACCTTTCAGCGGATAGTTGGTCTTATTTATACAATTTCAGAGTAAATCGGATACGCAAAATTACTTACATTTCTTGATATTGTTATTTTGTTATGTTTTGAAAAATCAGACGCAGCAATAGCTAACTTTTATTGTCTTTACACATTTGGTGTAATGTACAAGACGGAGGGAAGTATTGAGACAACAAGTTTTACAATAGACAACCGATTTTTGGTCTTCAATGGTCATGTAGAACCATGGTGACCAGTTCAGTGATTTCCACAGCTCATTCAGACGGCAGTTGATCACCTTGACAGCTTTACTCTCGTTGGTAGACGACAAGCAGTAATTGTAGATCTCTTCTTCCTTCTACTAACGGTTCTCGTAAATGTTATTCAAAATGAACAGCACAAATTCATTTCGGTTTGAACAACTTGGGGGGGATTATATGTTTTCTAGACAGTATACATGTATATACATATAAAAAAACCCACCCATCCCCTGTGTTGAGGGCAGCGATCCAAAAACAGAAAGATCTTCTTTGCTCGTTTGCCACGTCACACTAGCGACTTCCTGTCGGTGATGTAACTGCTGGGACACGTATCTCTCACTCGACCTCTAATGAAAAATTTCACTCTATTTATTCCAACTTACGTGGAAATTTCATATTCTGACCTTATTTTTCATACGTACATCTTAATATTATTGCAATCACATTATATGGCGGTGACAAGCATATGTTTCTTTTTTAGCTCCTTACATCAAGTGGCTTCATGCCTTGTCTAGAACTGGTGACGTACTATTAAAAAAACGTATGTGGAGATTTTTTCCAAATTGTTAACATAAAAATTCGGCGACGTAAGATTCGACAAACTGACGTGGAGATGTTTCTTAAATTGTTTTCAACAATTGAGGCCCAACGATTAAAACAAGAACGAAGGGTTTTCAAACCAGCACTGTGTTTGAAAGCGAAGAGGGGCCAGGGGAGGGAAGGCGAAAAGGTGGGGGACTAAAAACGGAAGTCAATAAATTACGCGACTTCCGGCCAAAAGAACGGTTCTGTCTCTTAGAGTGCCGACACCGACCTGAATGGACAGAGAAACGTGGCGGTCCCGGTCAGCGTGGCAGGGGAGCGGAGACGGTGAGCACAAGTGGCCAAAAGTCGGCCTGTCTTTATATGTTAATGGTATCTCTCCTTCCAATTTATCTTTTCTCTCTCTCTCTTTCTTTTTCTCTCTCTCTCTCCTTCTCTCTCTCTCTCTCTCTCTATCTGTTTCTCTCTCTCTCTCGTACACTCGCATTTCAGTTTCTGTATTTGTTCTGTTAAAAATAAAACCCTTTAAAACCAAATCGGCGTCCACGTGGTTCTCGATCAACAGCCGGGGAACATGGGTTAACAGCGCGAGCATCGACAAAACCTGCGTTACAACAGAAGATCTGTGGGTGTATAATGTTTATGCACCCGCGACGGTAAACAGTATCCAACATCTGTACACGTTTTCAAAGCGCAAGCTGATGGGCAGCAGAGATTACAAGAAGCGTTGCTTCAATATCGGCATGAACGTAAATAACCATTTAATAGTCTACACCAGAGCTTGCAAAAAAAACGCTATTATTCTAAACCGGGTGAAGTATGGAATAAGTACATAGAAGATGCTGCCAAGTCTGCTGCAAACAAGGTAGGTTCCTTCTACCGGGCAAGAACACTTCTTAGATCTGCCAGTATTCTATAGCTCTATAAAGCCACTATTCGCCTGTGCATGGTCAGGGTACAAAAAAGAATATCTACTGTCTACGAAGCGCCAACTCCTGTTGCAACGCCGCAGATTTGTATCCCTGTGCCTGTTTTACAAGTACTTCTACGGAATATGTTCCGATGAACTTACTGCACTTGTACGGTACTCCCACCACTTCAAACATCAATATTCCCGACCCACCAAACTAGTAGCAAAATTCCACCCCTTCATAGTAACTAGATGCTGGAAGACTTTCTACCCCGATAGCTTCATAGATTCTTTCATCAGACTGCTTATCTTTGAAATTCACTCCCTGTTCCCTGTTTCCCCGACCGTACAAACATGTAAAAAATTTAAATGTAATGTGAACAAACATCTTGCTGCCCAGCTTCCCCACCGAAGCTGCTTCCCTTCCAAAAAACTTACTCATATCACAGTAGCCCCTTATACTGCAATAGCAATATGCCTTGTTTGAGGTGAATAAAAGTTTTTAAATGATGTTAGTCGTTCGCGAAACCGGTAAAGTAGCAGTTTTTTTGTAGATTTAAAGCGATGCAACTGTCTCTGTTTTTAATTTTTAAAAGATTTTAGTAAATATTTAATATCGATTTGGAGCCAATATTTTATATAATCGCGAAAAAAAATGGAAAAATGTATAAGTTTTAAAGTGGAGGGGGATATTTTCTCATTCAAGCTTACGATCAGACGAGCCTCTCATGGAACCAGTCCTCATCATTAGAAGCTATTTTACTTACCTTCTTTCTAGGAGGTTTGACACAAGGTCAGGTGTAGGTTTCATGAAAGTGTTTCTGTGGAACAAACTGAATTCGAACTTGGTACACCCAGGTGTTCAGTCCGTGTCGCTAACCACTTAGCCGCCATCAAAATATATTTCATTTCTGCACCGCTATTAACACCGAGTGTGCAAGGGTGAATACTTAAATATGTGATCTGGATTATAAATATTCACATTCCTCGAACATTTCCTGTTAAAAACAGACCACAAATAGAATGAAATTAAAAATTAAATGAAAAAAAAATATGAAAAATAATTAAATTAATTTGTTTATTGTAAAAAAGAATTAAATTGGTGAATTATTTTCATTTATGCATCGTTTTTAATATAAAACAATCGTGGCTATGGCGTTTAAATTTTTACACAGTTTGACAAATTGTAGAAAAATGAATGTACATAAAATGTTTATATATAAATCACCAATCATCGTAACAGAATATGTTTTCGTGAAAAATATCTGTTTCACTGAAACGGAAAGCACTCAGCTAGTTAAAGGCTGACTAACTGTAGTAACAACGTTGTTTCTTCAGAGGAAAAACAATAGAAAAAACTTTCATGGAAGGTGGAAGCTACAAACATTGAAATCGGTTTTGGAAAATCGGTTTTGGTTTTAACGATCTTTATACGAAAACCGATTGTATAAAACCGGTTTTATACAACCGGTTTAATAAAACCGATTTTATACAACCGGTTTAATACAACCGGTTTTATACAACCGGTTTTATAAAACCGGTTTTATACAACCGGTTTAATAAAACCGGTTTTATACAACCGGTTTTATAAAACCGATTTTATACAACCGGTTTAATACAACCGGTTTTATACAACCGGTTTTATAAAACCGGTTTTATACAACCGGTTTAATAAAACCGGTTTTATACAACCGGTTTTATAAAACCGATTTTATACAACCGGTTTAATAAAACCAGTTTCGAGCCATAGTCTTCAGTTAGGTTTGTTCACAGCGTTTTTTTATGAAAAGTCATCTCCTTTTTAATTTTTTCAACCCTATCAGATCGTTTGAATGTATTGGCCTGAATCCTTGCTCCAAATGCTTACCGACAACAAGGAAGGCGGAGCGAATATTAGAGGTTATGGAAAGCAAAATGCTATCTGGAATAAGACTGCTCGGCCACGTCTGCAATAAGGCGCTACAGTATTGCACCGATTGAAGGCAAGATGAATAAATAACGAATCAGATAGTTTGGACATGTGCTGAGTGCTAACAACGACACTCCATCGCGAAAATTGACTTTGTATTCGAAGTCTGTGGGAACGGACCAAGAGGATGGCCATGATGAGATGGGCAAACACCCTGCTCAAAATCTCTGCAAAATCGGCCTTTACCCGTACAAAGCATGTGATCGTTTCAAGTGGAGACATAAATATATCATTGCTGACCATAATAGGTCGGGATAAACGCATAAAAAGGCAGAATCCTTGCTGGTTTATAAAGTTCAGATTCGACTTCGACGATGGTTATTTCATAAGATTTCGCCATTTTATCGTGCAGTACGTGTCTGTAATTATCTGCGCTCATTATTATATATGAATTGCTTGATTTATCTGCATTCACAAATATTTTAGACGATCTCTTTACGTTATATATATCATGTTTGATGTTGTATTGAAATTTAGAATTTATTTTTTGAATTCAATATTTTTTATAATATTTATCCAACTCGAGAGCCATAATGCTTTTTATATGATTGTATTTGTCGGTTCGTTAAGAATCAAAAGATGTTGAAAATGATCTGGACCTTTGTAAAAATACTGGTGATGTACCTGTTCCAGTTATATACTGACACATACACACACACACACACACACATATATATATATATATATATATATATATATATATATATATATATATATATATATATATATATATATATTGTGAAATCCAACACGGTTTGTTGTTGTTGATCACTCTTCGCTGATTGCTGTAAATACCCGCTGGCTTGGCATTTACAAAGTTAAATTTCTCCAAACTTCCGAACTAATTTGTGTTGGCCAACAGGTAAGTCTCTTGACTGCGAATCTGTGTCCGCCGACCGTCGGGTGAAACATCGATGTCTGTAGGTAATAAAAAATTAATATTTAATTATATATATATATATATATATATATATATATATATATATATATATATATATATATATACATATACCAGAAGAATACTCGTCCTAGGACGGGTAAAATGTATTCCCCGAGTAGAACAGTTTTGCATCACTTTTATGTACCATCATCAAGATTAAAATCAAAATATGATGCGACTAAAACTTATGTCTAGAATCCATATTTCAATGTTGATCAACATGTATTTTGTTTCTAGAAAATGTCTGAAATTTAAGGCGTAAGCTTAAGACGGCTTAAGCAGAAATTGAAATTCAGAGAATATTGCTTAATTAGTCCCTTATAACTACAGATCAAATTCTAATGCAAATCTGAAAATATTGAATTTTTAAATTGGAGGTGGTGCTCATATTAAAAAAAAAACTTTTTTAAATACTCCGAAGAAACTGCAAATCGAGGAATATATATTAATTCATGTCTAATACCTATTATTCAAATTTAACTAAAATTGGAATTATCTGAATGTTTACATACCGTATTTACCTCCTTTGCATTAAACTAAATTAAACTAAATATACCCCTCACGCCTAGTAAAATCTGTTCCAATTCATAATGATCGGTTAATTAGTTTAAGAGTGACTCCTGTAGATGCAAATATATAAACATACTTTATTTCATAAAGATGGAGATATTTAAAAAAGGCTTATTTAAACACTTTACTACAGTAACACGATAGACCCGATAGTCAGAAGTGTATTTTTTACTTCTTACGTTAGTATATATTTTAATATACGTTTCAATCGTATTCTTTCTTTATTTTTCAAATATATTTGTCATTACATCAGCACGCAACTTCAGGAGGTGACGGTGGTTAAGTGAATGATGACATGGACTGAAGACCTGGGTGTTCGAAGTTCGAATCCAGTCGGTTCCACAGTACTACTTTCACTTAGGGATGTTGGTAACCTATTCACGGTCCTTCTCATAAGTACCCGATGTCTTTCCAGAAAAATGTCCAACTAGAAAAAACATCGGGGAAACTAATGTCAACACTAGAATCATCTGATACACACGAAAGAAGAAGCGCGCAACGTCAATATTTTCGTTATTACGAAGTGATACTATTCTTAACAAGTCGCGCGTGCGTGGTCCCCCTCTGTATGTGACTCAATGTGGCGAGTGTAAAATGCAATAAATTTGGGCAATTTTGGGCATTCTTGACCCCCTGGGGGCGCGAACCAGAATTTTTCTGAGGTGAAAGATGCTTATTTAATATCCAGAAAAATTGCCTCTACATTTTGGCCAAGTTTCAGAAAAATTGAATGGATGGATCAAACGTTATGAGAGAAAAGGGTCATTTTTTGCCATATTTGGGGCGTTTAACTCCCTGAGGGCGCGAACCAGATTTTTTCCAAAGTAAGGGATACTTATTTTCTATTAGGAACAATTGCCTCAACATTTTGGCCAAGTTTCAGAGAAATTGAATGGATGGATTAAAAGTTATCGGGCAAAAAATGTCATTTTTTGCCATTTCAGGGCCTTTTGACCCCCTGGGGGGCTAACCAGATTTTTTTTCAAAAATCAGAGAATGTCACTTTCTAACCTGACCAAAGTTACAACTTCATGCAAAATTTCAGACAAATTCAATAGATGGTTGCGGAGAAAAATCCGGCCGGACGGACATGCCTCAAAACATAAGTCCCCCGATTTTATAAATCGGGGGACCAAATATGTGATGTGTTTAACTACCAAAATCTATATATCTATATTAGAAAAGAGAACGCATGTGTGTGTGTCCACCCGTTTAGAGACAGACAAACTAGAGAGTGTTCTTGAAATATAAAAGTTTATACATGTGTAGAATTTTCCTAGGGACATGATGGGATCAGTCTTGAGAATCTACTGGCCCTTTTTTAGGACATTACGGGCATTTTAAAAACATTTTGCACGAGAAATAGAAATATAATTCATAATTATGAGTCTTATTAAAAAAAAAAGGTGTCTTAAAAAAATCTAGTTGCTCAGTTTGGGGGGGGGGGACTGAATCCGTGTGCTGTTTCTATCCTCTTTAGAACTGTGGTTTCATTTAGATAAAAAATAATATCCTTTTTCGTTTTTTTAACAAATTAAATGTAAGTCAAAATACATCTTAAACGCTTCCCTTTCTGTATGTCTGTCAGTACCACTCTTTCTCCCCTTCTCTCTCTCTCTTTCTTTATCTATCCATATCTATCTACACACACACACACACATATATATATATATATGTATATATATATATATATATATATATATATAGTAAGCTATGAAAATATATTTATGTTTTTTACAGTAATTACATGTAATTACCTTTGTTCGTGGGAAGCCCAACGATTGGCTAATAGAACAACAAAGAATCTGATTGGTTAACTAGCTAGCCGTGTATATAAAAAAAACACCCGGCAAAAACAACTCCATGCATTTTAGCCTGAAGATTCCCCTCGGGGATGAAGCGCGGGAGCCTCTGTGTAGCTTAATTGCCATAAATATATTTTCATTGCTTACTACCTAGCTCTACTTACGTATCGAGCACTGTTGAAGTAAATACTGAAAATTGATACATAAAAATGATATCTTCTTATAAACTTTTATGTGGATACATGAAATAGTAATATATATATATATATATATATATATATATATATATATATATATATATATGTATATATATATATGTATATATATATATATGTATATATATATGTATATATATATATATGTATATATATATATACCGTCGACTAGACAGTCGGTGCCTCTTCCATGCGCTATCATAGGACATTGACTGAATGTAAGTGATATCTCAATGTAAACATTGTCAAGTGCCGAGAGATCGAATTAGTTTTACCCAATGAGCTATGCCTGAAAGCTAATGGCAGTATGCAATATCCTTACAAATAAGCTCTACCCAAGAAAGGGAGCTTTATATAGTTATCCACATGCAAACAGCTTCGCTGTATCACAGCTCTTCAGTGCGGCTATATATATGTCTACTGCGATAAATAACAACAAGGTAGCTCTCGGCAGTAAATTAAATTAAAAAAATTCTCCCGGAATGTAAAAAGACGTCCCAGACGTTGGAAAATTAATCTTTATAAAGAATAATTTTTAAAATAGGAACTAAATTTTTAGAAACCGTATTATGGATAAGTATTTTATATCTACTATTTAAGGGTTTTTTTCTTAAAGGGTGTTTCTGCGGGATTATTGATCATTTGCCTCGTCGTGTGTTTATCTCGAATGGGAGCAAGTCAACCCTTGGAAAAAAGTTTCGCACGACCACATGCATTCCAAACGGACACTTGTGTTGTGTTTTCTTCTGATGGAATAGATGTGGAATGCCCACACTATCAGTGGCTTGGAACGGTAACTGGTGAACCGTGTTTTGACTGTTTTATTTTTGTTGGGGGGGGGGGATGTTTCATCGTTGTGCCGCCTGACGAGAAGGCGTATTCTCGCACACTGATCCTGTTTCTTTTGAATGCATTTGGGACTAATTCTTTGCTGTTTTGCTTAGTAGCAACAATACTGCGAAAATCTTACGAGCTACTTTTTAAGGACATTTTTTATTTTTATTTTTATTTTTTATTTTTATTTTTTCTTCTGCCCTCTTCTTAAGTGACCTCAATTAAGGCAACACCACATTGTGTATTGTCAGTTGTTAAAACACTTATTCCAGGTACTTAATTCCCCTGATGATCTGCCAAGCAATGACCTGCTTGGTAGTGAAATACGTGTAGGAAAAGATTCTTTAATTTGGATATATATATATATATATATATATATATATATATATATATTACATTGAGAATAAAAGTCCTTTTTCAATGCAAGATATATTTCTTTCTTTTTTTTTACATGTATCTTATCAATTTCGGAGATAAACTACATCATCAGAGATTCTTTTCTTTTTTTAATAAAAATAAACTAACTTTTTTTTTTAGTTTTGTTTATCGGTAAAACGCCATTGCTTGTTATTTGACGTATTGTCCGCGTCTGATGTAACTTCACGGCTCTTTGGTTGAACGGAAACGCATCGGTCAGCATGCTGGTATTTTAGGATATTGGTAGTTCAACATTTTTTTAAAAATTTTATAAGCATCGAATAAATATTATTAAATTGAGAATAAAAGCCCTTTTTCAATGCAAGATATATTTATTTCTTTTTTTTTTACATGTATCTTATCAATGACCCCAATCCACTACAGCCTGGAGGTCATTTTCTAAAGATTCAGCCATTGCCTCGGATATGATTGCGTCGGTTTTGCCAACAAGGCGAGAGTAAAGGGTGGTGTCATCAGCAAATAAACCAATCTCAGACTCTATGCCATCAGGGAGATCGTTTATATAGATCAGGAACAACAAAGGTCTAAGGATAGATTCCTGGGGTACACCAACATTTATGTCATGTTGCTTAAATGAACGGCCATCGAGGACAACCTGGATTTTTCTTTTGTCTAGGAAGTATCTAATTACATTAAGTAATTGCCCAGTAATACCGTATGAGCGTATTTTCAGGAGGAGCCCTTTATGTCATACCTTGTCAAAGGCCTTGGATATATCAAGCGCTACTGCCCTAGCTTCTCCTGCCTTGTCGAGTGTATGATACATGCGTTCAGAGATGACCGTTATGTCTGCAGTAGATCGTGCTTGTCTAAATCCATACTGGCGGTCAGATAGAAGTTTAGCATTAACTAAGTGCCGTACTATCGCTAGATTGATTAAAGATTAAAAGATTTTAGCAAAGATCGGCAGCAGACTGATTCAGCGATAGTTCTGGGGATCGGTTCTATTCCCAGAACTCTTGTTGACTGGTACCACAGAGGCAATTATTCAGCTATCGGGAAGCAAGATGGAGTTTGGAGAGGACAGGGGCCAGTTCAGCAGAGCATTTCTTTTTTACTATTGTAGGTATAAGATCAGGCCCACAAGCTTTGGAGATGTCAAGGTTTTTATGATGTCTCTGACCTGGGATGGGGTGATGACCAGGTTATCAAGTGTGGTTCCGGTCAGCAAAAAGAATTTGGGGAGGGGGTGGTAATCTGAGTCCAAAGTAGAGTTAGAAGCGAAGCGCTGGGCAAGTAGTTCAGCCTTATCAGTGGCCGTGCAAGTGACATCATTGTGGTTTGATAGTGGGGGAATCGTTGATTAGCCATTATTCACTACACTATTGTAGATTTTCCAGAAATCACGAGTACCTAATTTCTGTGACTGGATGCGTTTTTTTGTTAACTCATTATACATTCTCTTCGCTTCACCTATCACGGCCTTGCAATCATTTATTGACTCTATAAATGTATTTCTATTAGTAGCTGACTTATGGCGGCCGAATTTACGGAATGCTTGTTGCCTCTCAGAAATGGCAGCTGCACATTCCGAGGTTAACCATTGAGGAGAGTGAGGCTTGCTAAAGAATGTTCGCATGGGGACATAGGCTTCAATGCCTGCTTTGACCCATTCAGTTAATTCGTTTGCACACTGGTTGGCAGGGAGTGAGAAGGTTTCTCTCCACGGGGCGTCACTGATGTAATCTCTGATTGACTCAAAATCAGCCCGCTCGTAGTATCTTGTTTTTTTAGCAACGGTTCATCATGTTTTAGACGACTTCTTAGGGTGATATATATCATTAGCACAATGTGATCAGCATTCCCGAGTGGACTATGAGCTTTCATCACACAAGCCTCGGGCATTGAGGTCAAGAAAAGGTCTAGATGTGAGGCTTGTTGGTCTACTCGCCGGGGATGCGGGTCGGAAAATCGACAGTCTGAGAGAGGGAGTGAGCTAAGGAGAAATTATACGTAGAGTTGCCGGCTGCGTCAGTAAGGCTGGAGAATCCCAACCAGTCACGGTGATGGGCA
Organism: Sepiola atlantica; assembly: GCA_963556195.1. Classification (NCBI taxonomy): domain Eukaryota; kingdom Metazoa; phylum Mollusca; class Cephalopoda; order Sepiida; family Sepiolidae; genus Sepiola; species Sepiola atlantica. Next base: position 63,230,473 of record OY744533.1, on the reverse strand, counting down.
TTAAAATCCCCAAATACATATATCTGGGCATTCAAGTCAGTTAAGAGTGGTCTATCTATGCTTACAGAGACAGAGTTTAGCAGAGTACAGTCTTGGGTCGCCGGGGAGCGGTATAAGAAATATAAGTAACTGACGCTGTGATGTAAAGTCAATCTAAAGCACATGTAGTCGTGGTCATCTGATTCTAACCTATGTTCTCTAGTCAGGCGGAGGGTGTTCCGAACATAAACTCCTAGCCCGTGCATATGTTTGTCAGAGTCTTTACGGTAGAGTGGGAGGTCGTCAGTCATGTCAAAGTGGTGAGAGGAAATTGAGGATTGGAGGTTATTTTCACTTAGAGCTAGGATATCCGGGGAGTTTGTCAGGAGAAATGATTCTACGTCGTTGATATTGGTTCTAAGTCCCCGGATATTTGTGAATGCGAGCCTCAAGGACGGAGGCGAAAGTGTTTTTTGTTGGGTGTCTGGTTTAGGTTTGCTTTTATGTTTTTGTAATGACATGTTTGTTTTGATTATAGAGTGGGTTGGCCAAGGTAGGTACTTGTTTGGTGCCAATAAGCTCACACAACCAATCCATTAGTCTCGACCTGGTCCATGGGGGTTGTGGCATCGGGAAAGCCCACCGGAGATAATTGCAAGGTCCCTTTCCATGCGCGACATGGCACATACAACTACCCACGGTATTATGCAACTGATGATAGAGCAGCCGTTCATGGCGCTACCCAAGAGTTTGGGCTCCTTCCTGTCAGTCGGAAACAGCAGCCAGACAAGCTGTCTAACCTGTACCCTCAACCTGTCGGAACAAGAGAGACGCAGATTGGTCATGTAAGACTTAGTGACGAAAAAATGTTCCCCAAGTTGCCCAAATAGAGAGAAAGAGAACGGCGTTCATTTACCTAGTAAGGAAACAAGGCTAGGCACTGAGTGTTTAGAGGCGTCCCAGCGCTGTTACCTCTGCGCCTGACTAATAGACAAGGAAGGAGTGCAAGGGCCAGCGATAGGCAGAACCAATCTTCTCTTTAAGCAATTGTAGGTTTGCAAACCGGATATTTTGTTCGAGATTCCAACTCTAGGAAGGTTGTCGATCAGGACTAAGGAGGCGTCCCTCCCCAACGGTTTACTGCCACGGCGTAAGTAGCTGGTAGCAAGGTTTTTTGTCAGAGATTTCCTTCTCTTAGATGGATAGCCTTACAAGGTCTTACGGGTCCAACACTCCGAGAAGGGTGAAAATATCCTGCGCTCGTTTACTATTCGGGTATTTCCTAACACCCGCAGGTAAATATATATATATATATATATATATATATATATATATATATATATATATATATATAAAGAGAGAAGGAGAGAGAGGGAAGTAGAAGGAGAGGGATATATATATAATCAAGCAGAAAGTCTACATGTCTGTGTGTCTTTATGTTCATTAATATGAAGGCAAACTAGGAATTGTATTTCAAATATAAGTGTTTTCCATGTAGGATTTTTCTATAAGCATTAGAGACACAGTTTATGTCTGTCTTTTTAAGGGAGCTAAAGGCTTTTTTTCTACAGGTTTCTCATTGAAATGTATCTATTTATAGCATTAATTTAAGAGTATAAACATATATATGAATAGCTTAGTGGTTAAGTTATCAAGCTGACAACATAAAAGTGGCGTTTCAAGTAAAGTGTTCTTCATATACTGTTGCGTATGATGCTTTCCAATTTTCGAATCCGCGAAACGCTTGGTAATATATATATATATATATATATATATATATATATATATATATATATATA